>JAQFVV010006242.1:4652500-5137055 GCA_028023455.1 Epiperipatus broadwayi
TTAAGTTGTCTCCATTGATTTTTATTCTTTTATCTTTCATTTAGATCTACAAAACACTTTTCATAAAAGATTTTGGAGAGATGAAATCACCTTGTCATACATTCTTATTAATGTTAGTTTTTTTTTTTTTTTTTAATATCACCATGTAATTTAATCATTGTTGCTGTATTTTGATGTTTTCTTCAGAATTTTGCTTAATATTTTGATATTTGCTTCTTCTCTTAGTTGGTTTGAAGTAGTTCTCTAAAGATATATAATTCTATAATTAAAACACTTCTTTTCTTTTCAAAAACTTTATATGTAATGTATATTTTGAAAAGAAAAAAAAGGATTGAGTCGTGATTAAAAACAGAAGTAAATGGATTTGTTCTCTAAAGATAAGTTGTAAGATCTTGTATAAAATTGTCAGAAATTTGATAAACCTATGATTGCTAATATCTTTCTTTTCATCTCATTATTACTACTGCATACTTCCAATCATCTTGTATATTTTTATTAGTTAGACATTTGCAATATAATTTTTTTAACAATTTCTGTTTCTTTATCAGATTTCTTTAAAATAACTATAATAATACCATCATTTCCTAAAAAATTTTCATCCTTCATGGATTTAATTGCATGTCTCATGTATTCATTAAAATATTTAGAATTTTAAAAGTTATTATCATAATCACAGGGACTATATTGCTTTTTTTTGTTTTTATTACTATAAAATTCTTTAATTTATAGAGTGCCCAGAGAGCTTATGTAAATAGTCTGAACAGGCACTAACCTGTATTCGATGCACTTTAAAATTCACAATAATCAAGCATATTTTGCCAATAGAGGGATCTTTCAAACCACGACACAAGATAGCGACTTTTATAAAGATAAGGGCGGCTGTCTTATCTTTAACCTAAATGTTCATTTATATAGGCTAATCTGAAGCATCTTGATTTGGAAGCATGAAGTAGTTGTTTTCTCCACTGTTTAAATCCACAAAGCATCTTGATTTGGATGCATGAAGTAGTTGTTTTCTCCACTCTTGATTTGGAAGCATGAAGTAGTTGTTTTCTCCACTTTTCTCCACTGTTTAAATCCACTAGTGGATTTAAACAGTGGAGAAAACAACTACTTCACGCTTCCAAATCAAGATGCTTCAGATTCACCTATATAAATGGACATTTAGGTTAAAGATAAGACGACCACTCTTATCTTTATAAAAGTCGATATCTTGTGTCGTGGTTTGAAAGATCCCTCTATCGGCAAAATATGCTTGATTATTGTGAATTTAAAAGCGCATTGAATACAGGTTAGTACCTGTTTGGACTATTTATAAAATTCTTTATAAAATTTTTCTCTACATTTCGTGTTATCATTCTTCCTTTTAATAATTGTGTAATCTTTTTTTGCAAAATAACTTTTCTTCTGATGTTAAAATGTGGTTTTACATTTTTAACACTTCTGTAAATTATTATTTTTTTTTTGCCATTTGAAAATTATATTATCTTATGTGATCATCAACCCTTTTTTATATTATTTTACAGAATTCAAGATTTAATTCTTTGAAATGAATTAATTTTAAGCATTGCCCTTTTTTTATTTTACCCATTTATTGCCTTGTTACATTTGAAAATGTACCATTTAATTGCTGCCTTTCTGTACCACTATTTGAATAATAGTTCTTAGTAAAATATCTATTTTTCATATTGATTTTATATTAGTTGAATCTTCTTCAAAGCCTATTAATATTTAAAACAATTTTTAAGTTCTAGTTTGAATTCATTGCAATGTTTCCGAACGTTAGGAATATCAACTGCTAATCCTGTCTTTTTTTAATAATTTATGACTATCTCTAGCTTTGCATTAATATAAATATTACATCTCAATAATCATTGATAACTTTCCTAAATTGAATATATTAAGAATATTATTATAATCTTGAAATACACATTTTTTGTTAGTCAAAGTATAATTCAGTTCTGCTATATCTTCATTTGGATACTTCCTTATGCATTTCTGTTTAGCATTTTTGTCAAAGAAAGAATTTGTAATATATAGTTGTTGTTTTGTTTTTTAAAATTCTGTAAGTTTGTGTCTGTTTCCATAACCAAATTTACTCATAATACTTTCATTTTCACTCATTTCCAATTCTAGATGAAATCTCCCATGACAGTTTTTAAAATTGTTTTGTTTAATTGAAAACAGTCTATACATCTATATAAAAATCTTCTATTTCTTTATCACAATGAGAACTTAGTGCTTAAGTACAAGTTATGTACATTTGATTTTTTTTACCCCTTAAAGTGAATAATTAACCTTCCCAATCTTTCTGATAAATCATCAATCTCCACAATATTCATTCGTTTTGTTATTTAACAATGAATTCCATTCCGTTGTGCTTTTTTTGTTTGTTTATGCCTCAGTAAAAATATGTTCACTTTTCGTACCAATTGCCCTTCCTCTTCTAATTTCATAAATTGCAATAATGTCCCATTTAATATTTTTTTAATTCATGCAGTCTTCCTTCACTTGAAGATAATCCAAAATTATAGACAGTTAAATAAAAGGCTATCACTAAATGAAACTTAAATTTATAATCAGAAAGTCTTTTGTACCTTCTGTCTTTAAACACTGATCACTGCTTTAGCTGACATCTTTATAACTTTCTGGGAATGAGGGCCATAGTTTAGTTTTGCCTCATGATTATAAATATAAAGCAAAATCAGCATACATTCATATATAAATTTATTAATTCTACTTTCAGATAAACTCAATCAATATCTTGGTTAAGAACTATCAAATATGACAACTATAGAATTTTTTATTTTGTTTTAAACTCAAAGTAAAAATTAGCAAACTCACCTTGCTGGCTGACAAACATTAGTGAGCAGCTAATTCATGTTTATTTATCATGTAAATAATAGTATAGTAATAACTGCTGCAATGACAAAAACTTAAAAAATGGACGTAAGAAATTTGCCTGCTTATGTTTTTAAGATCTCAAAGAGGAATGAAAAGGTCTCCTTTCAATTAATACAGCTAAATTTATAATGTTAGACATGCAATGTAAGAATTTAATAATTGATTTATAGATTAATTCAACCTACATATTTGGGTGATGCTTGCATCTTTTCTTCTCAGAAATTACTATTGTATTTAGCACAATCTTTAGCGAGCCTCTTATTATTATCATATTATTTTAATCGTTGATGAATGTAATATATTTACAATTAGTAATATATTATTCCCACAGTCATTTAAGTTTTAACATCTTACATAAATATTAACATATTTATTATGTTTTATAATTGTTTCTTTATGCTTATTGTATATTTTTTAAGCTCTCATGTTATTGTAATTTGTTTATTATTATATATTTAATGAATAATATTTCTATAGTGTAATTTTTACTACACTATTCTCACACAAAATAGGAACTGGTTTCTACCCATTTTTAACATCTTGTGGAAGGCTGTAATCATAAATATATGACCAAAGACATATGAAAAGAATATATGACCCAAGATGCACATTTTGTGCTGAACCAGCACTCCTCAGTTGGCCCAGATAACATTCTCTTACACATATCTTTATCATTGTTCACTATATATAGATAAGAAACTATTACAGTTTGATTGATAAGTATCAAACTTGCTGTCCTCACAACTTTAACACAAATCACTAGATGGCAATATAATGATAATTTTTATTAATCATTTATTAGACTAGAAATTATCCATTTAATGAATAATATTTCTATAGTAAATTCTTTTCACATGTCTTCAGTCATATATTTATGATTACACCCTTCCACTATGTATCAAAAGCAGACAGAAAACAGTCCCAACTTTGTGGGAGAGTGGGGTAGTTAAAGTTACATTACAGAAATATTTATTAAATGGATAATTTCTAGTTAATGAATGACTAATAAAAATTATCAATTTTGGGTATAGATTCTTACTGCAATATATTACATATATCAAACCATCACAATACATTTTATTAGCATTTGACAGCAGATCACATTATTACAGAACTATTGAAAATTATGAATAATCATTCGATAAAATAATAGAATCAAGCAGATCTCTAGACTAGTTTTTTTAGCTCTTGATTTGGTTTTACTAGTAAGAGCACTGCTTTACAAATTATCGTCACCCTTTTATATTTGCAATTTGAATATTCACAGTTCTGCTGATTCACATTTTGAAAAAATATTAAATAAAAAATAGAAATTAATAAAAAAAAAAACAATTTTAATTTTAATTTTTTAATTCACAATATAACTGCTAGTATATGTGATTTCAAAATACAATAAGTAAATGACTGATATAATTGTTTTTTAGTAAAATAACTTCAATTTTAGTATTATTATTTTTTCCATTTTTTTTAAAAATAACGATTTATTTAAATGATTTATACAATTTTATACAATGATGATTAAATGAATACCAAGCAATGTCCATAGATGAATGAGAAGTGGATATATACATGAATGTTGGATCAACGCCTCAGTAATATTCTAGATTGGTTCATACCCTGTCCCAGTTGAACAATTATGTATGCCTCATTGAGCATTGAAAGGCATGTCCAATTTTATAATGAGTATAGGTTTCTAGTCAAGATGCGAAGCAGAGACTAAAAGGCTGGGAGAATACTGACAAGGTCCTTGATTCACTCCCAATCTGTCAGTCCGAGCCCAAGCATCCTGATATCTGTCCATCACTTTCTTATAAGTTAAGCCATTCAGTTCGTGATTAAATTTGTTAACTTTTATTGTTGAGGTTTTTTCCATTTTTCACAAGAAGATTGAAGAAAAATAATTTTATAAAGAATTTGTGAAAAAAGAGAGAAAAGATAAAGAGATTTAGCCTTAAGCTATTTCTACTTATAAAAATATAAAATGATGGTTTTATCTTTATTATACATAATAAAATTGCTAATTATAGTTTTTTTTTATTTGTTTTTTATTATGTCTTGATAGATTTTTTAATCAAATTTAGTATAGGTATATTTACATATTGTACATTGGTTAGTTGAAATTCAAATATAAAATAGCAATATCACCAAATGCTAAATTATTCCAACACCACTACCTATGAGACAAACAAAGTCTGAATAAAGCTGATTTTATGTTTATATCACAGGTAGTACTGCTAGAATAATTTAGTGTTGGATATATATTGTAACGATATATAAATATGTCGTTACATTAATTTAAAATAAAAACTTAAAAGTTTGCAAATAAAAGTAAAAAACTAAACGCTAAAATTAAAATGTTTGTTAAACGTATATACATTCACACAGAGGCCAAACTTTAAAAATATTTTTAAAAAAAAAAAAACAAATAAGTATTTGAACGTACTTTTTTATAAAAAAGTACAAGATTTAAAAATAAAAACAGGTATTAATTAATGTAATCTGTAAATGGAAATGATTGTTTATGAATTATCGAAAACCAAACAGGCCCTTGGGTTCTTGTATAATTAAAATGATCTGATGAAAGATAGATAAGAAAATAAAGAGAAATTAGCTTGATCAATGGAAGCACTAAGCTTTGGCTTGGACCCTAATGAAAGTGATGGATTAGTGACGTTTTGTTGATTGAATCCATGTGGATAATATAAAAAGGGAAATACAGTTTTTTCTGACAGTTCCAGCATTTTGTGTTTGAGAGATATGGTAGGACGCACATACCACACTCTCTATATAAAAAAAAAAATAAAAATGAAAAGACTGTGATACCTTGAACCAGCTATCGCCATCTCCAGAACATTATCTTCCAATGGAGGCATCGTGGGAATTAAAAGCAGAAACCTGGACTCTTCTACCGTAAGCTATATTGACATGAACTCTAAATTTTAAAATAATTAAGAACTTTCGTTCAAGCTTATGAACTTCTATCTGACTTTTTTAAGTTTAAAATCAAATTAATAATGTTTAATTTTATATGTTTTCCGATTGATAAAAATCATTTCCATTTTTTTTTTTCTTATTGCATAAATTATTTATTGTTTAAATTTTAAATGATGAAATTTAGGTTGGGTATAGACGTTGCATAGATTCGTTAGCGGTTGATTATGTTGAAGTTTTCACATTTGATTAGAATATATAGGTCAACGATGTTAATGCGGGCATCTTACAATGAATGCCATGGCACCTTGTGTATTCCCTTTTGCAATTGACGTTATCAATGATTTTGTATTTTGATCGATTGTGTTTAATTTGGATGTTTTTGACCGTGGAATCTGTGCAGCCGATCTATACTCAACATTTTAAAAACAAATTTATAAAAATAATCTGTGCGAACGTATTTAAATGTTAAATTTAAGTCAGGCATGAATGGCTATATAGTTTTGTAAAGTTATATTAAGGGAGGGTAATCTTAGGTTATTCATTTCGTAGTTGAATTGGTTCAATGGATTGGATATATTTGTGTAATTGTAGATGTAGTATAAGATCCGCTATGGGCAGGATTATATACATATGCCATACACCTTCTGTTTGTCTATGGATGGGTTTGTAAGATGGCAAAGGACCGCAGTCCATTCCTATGGAGTTTTATGTTTATTGTTCTACTCGCCAACAGATGTGACATTCCTGTTGGTGGAGAGACAATGTCTTCTCTAATTCTACTTACTGATCAGATGTACATTCCTGACAGTATAGTATTTTGTGTTGTCATATTTTCATGCTACATTGAATACACAAATGTATCAGATGGATTGGCGCCGGTTTGATTGCGAAATTTGTTGCCTAAGGTTAAATCAGGGAAGAATATTTTCTTTTCAAATGCAGATCTATGTAGTCTATTCATACTCGACTATCTAAATAAAATATTAAACTCATGGTTGTAATTTACTTAAATGTAAAACCAAAGATTAATAGAAAAATCTAAAATGTTGAATTTATTCCTCAAAATTTAAATGTTATTTTATATGTGCGTAAATAAATATTTTTATGTGTTAATTTCTGGCAGTGGTTTTTATTCTTTTATATTTAAGATATAAAATTTATATTTTATTATCTCTGCTACTCCACTGAGCTTGTGACTTGGGCTAATGATCTGAATATTTAAATAAAGTGGAATCTTAACAGCGCGTATCTGCCTACTCTATAAATTTTTCTAGGTTTAAATGCCTAGATGGCGCTCTGTAGAACAGATATCGTAGTTTGCGGTTAGATTCGATCTTCACTTTCATTTCGATTGTTATAATATATATATATTGTAACCATTTAGCTACATAGCTGAATAATTAGATATTTGTCAGAATGCTCCTCAGGTAATATAGGATTATTTAATTAATGGAGAAAAATAATATTTAATTTTTCTATGCATATTTTTTATATAATAATAATGGGTTTCATTTAATTAAAGGTGTTACTTTTATTCCCACATGATACTAGGAACACTCTAGATACTTTTTAAATAATTGTTAAACCTTTTCTTTAATCATAATATGCATATCTTAATATGTGTTCTAAATTGTAAATGTTGGTAGAAAAGAGAGAAAATTATAGTCAGATGAATAATTTTTGTTCTCTCTCTCTTCAATAATTTTATTTAATTTCCAATTGCTTTTAATTTTGTTTTTAAAAAAATAAAATGTACCAAAAGAAAAAAAAACTTTCCCTTTTTAGTAAATTGTTTAATATTTAATTTTAACATTTAAGAGAGATGTTTTATGTTTAATATTATTTTATCTAGAAAAGTACTAAGATTTTAATATTTTTGGTGAATTTTATTTTCAATTAGTCAGAGTTGTTTTTTTTTCTTTTCTCTTTATCTCTCTTCAATACAAAAATCAAATCAGTGCAATTAACTGATTACCTTGTTTTTCTTTTACCAAAAAAAAAAAAATTTAATTAGAAAGGAATTTCAAGAATTTTTGATGTTAATTTAAGTTCTTGACTTTTTTATTGTATAATTAAGTAGAGAAATACTGAATTGATTGTTATAAAAATTATCATGTTAGAGACAGATTGTAATTGGCTTGTAGGCAAGATTGTTCTAGAAAAAAAATAATAGGGTTGTGAATAAGTCAGAAGACCCAAGTGTCTTAAGAAGAAAAAATCCCTAACTTATCTTTTAAAGAGAACAGTGAAGTCTAAATTCAGTGCTAGAGAAGAAGGAAGCAGAAGTCTTTACCAGGCTGTTTCATAGATCAACAGAATTCTTAATCTAGCTGTTACATAGAACAGCTCTTAGCATATTATGAGTTTATTCATAAAATTGGTTTCTATACTGAAAACTATGTGCTAAATTCAGCTAAAAGGCAGACAACATTTTCCTCCATGTAACCTGCCTTCACTAGTATAAAATGTGGAGGTTCCCTCTAGGTAATCTGCAATCTTGTCTTCAACCAAGAGCATGAGTCTCTGTTTCTGTTAGTCTCACCTGAAAATTTTATTAGAAAGAAATAGAAAAAAATTGCTGTTGGTTAATCTGAAAATACTGCACATCAAGAAAAAGACAAATTAATTATGTTCATGTGTAGAACCCTTCAAGAAGAAAACTCAACTAGAAATTATAACTGAAAGGATGGACTCCACAAAAAATAAAACCATGATTAAAGTGTTTTTGTGTGCACACTGTATTTTCATTTGTAGTAAAAAAGGGGGGATTTTTTTTATATATAAAAGTAATATTTTTTATAAGAATTGATAATTTTAAATATTTTCATTAAATTAATGTTTTCAAATTGTGGAACATTTTTTTAATTCATTCAATTTTCTCTTAAAAAATAGGATTTTTTTTTAGAAAATTTAATTTTTTTAAACTTTTTTTTTTTTCATTTTTCCTTCTAAAACTTAACAAACAAAGATTGTTATCTTTGATTTTGAAAATGTCATTTTCCCAACTCTTAGTTGTTTTAAAGCAATAACTTAATGACTAGAAATCATTTGGTTAATATAATTTTTAAGAAACTTTTTTTTTTGATAAAATGAATGTTTAAAATTTCTTACTGTCATGTCATTTTTTTTTATTTATTGTTAATCAGTTAGTTATTAAATAATTGTTTTTAAAATATTTTTTAGTTTTTATTCCTTCCATTGGTTGTGATCTGATCCTTTGTGTCTGCCACAGGATGGTGCTATTTCTAACAAAAAACACATTAATATAACATTCCTGGGATAGTGATTCTCTATTAATATTGACTTTTTTTGGGGGGGGTACAAATTTTACTTTCTTTCATTTCTAAATTTAATAATAGTTGTTTTTTAATTTATATTGACAAGAGGGTCTTTTTTGTATGTTCAAATAATAATTTGTGTTTTTGAAATAGTATTACTTTTTTTTAAAATTTGATTGACAAAATTCAAGAGAGAACGGGTTTTTTTATGTATCTTTAAATAATAATTTACATTACTTTTATTGGTTTACATTTGGTTTCCGACAACAATTAGTGGGAGGGGTGTTTTTGTGTATGATTAAATAATAATTTACCTTACTTTTATTTTATATTTGATTGCTGACAACAATTATTGGGAGAAGTGTTTTTTTTGTGTGTGTGGATGTTTAAATAAAAATTTAAGTTACTTTTATTGGGTACATTTGATTGACAACCACTTTGACTTTCTTTCTTTTATAAATTATTTTGGTTCCACAAATAATATTTTTGACAATGGGACAATAATAGTTGTTTCTTTAATTTTTATTGATAAGAGGGTGTTTTTGGTGTATGTTTAAATAGTAATCTGGGTTATGTTTAAATAATAATTTACCTTACTTTTATTGGTTTACATTTGATTTCCGACAACAATTAGTGGGAGGGTTTTTTTTGTTTTCTGTATAATTAAATAAGAATTTATGTTACTTTTATTTTATATTTGATTTCCAACAACAATTATTGGGAGAAGGGATGTATGTTTAAATAAAAATTTAAGTTACTTTTATTTGACATTTAACAAAGGCCATTTGGAATCTCAAACAAGCTGCCCTTTACAAAGTGAATATTTCCATCGGCAACAACGAGACTTACAAATGAAAGTCAAAAGATGTTTATGGACCTTAAGTCTGCATATATTTGCCACACAATCATCTTTTCTTTCAGCAGGATGTTTTTATGCTGTAGAAATGTTCCAGCATTGGTTTCCGTGTCTTGCAATTCCCATCTTTTCAAGTTTTCAGTGTTCGAATTAGCCATATTCCTGGTCTCGGAAAATTTCTCACTAAAACATGACTTAAAGTGTGACCATCAAAAAAATTCAGCTACCCCACCCTAATTGAGAATTTAGGAGGCTTACAGCTTTATGAGGAACAATCACGACACTGTTAAAGTTGTTAAAAGTTAACAGTACATCAATTCATATTAAAAAAAAAGGCCGCAATGAAAATTTAAATAATTTTGACACAATCAACTTAATACACCCTTGTACGATATTGTTATATAAAATACATAACACAGCATTATGATGTAGTGCATGACACAAACAACTACGGCATTTTCCTCTGCTTTTAGCATAGGAAAAAGCTAAACCATTAGCCGCTTAAGCCGAGTTAACACTCTTTCTAGGTTTTATCGTAGAAAGAAGACTTAATTCCGAGTTAACAATCTTTCTAGGATTTATTGTAGAAAGTAATGCTTAAAGGTTTGGGTGTGGCCGTGGAAATGGCATATTTCTAGAAATTATGCTAGAAATAGCGCCATCCTGCAACTGACATGAAGGATCAGATCACAACCCTTCCATCTCCTATTTCATGAATTGGCAGTGTGTGGACTTTATTTCAAGACAGCTTAGTATTCCAGGATTTTTTTAATTATTCCAACAAAACTATTTAGGTATAGTACAGTAAACCTATGAATTATTTAAAGGAATTTAGAATAATTGCTTTAATTGTTTATCATTTGCTCATAGTAAAAAGAGTTATTGCTTCCTGAGCTAGATTTCAGCATACAGTTAATTACATGGATTGAGGGTTTATTTGGACTCCCGATAACCCTGTATGGCACAAAGGTATATTCTTTAAAGTCCAGGCACTACATTTTATTTATTATTAATAAGAAATTAAGTTTATAGTTGGCCAGTACATTATTGGTACTATATGGCCAGGGTATTGAGCAGCATGTTTTAGTACCTCAGCTTTAATTGATTTTGGTGCATTCAAATATTGTGTTGTATTGCTACTCTAAGTTTGGCAATGCCTAAATAATTAGCCTGGTCTATAGTAGACTTATTGCAAATCTAGACACAAGGTTGACTGATGTTTTTATTTTTATTTTTGATCATTCTTGATGATAAATGATTATTATTCTTTAATTAATGCTGGGAGAACTTCAACTATGCCAAATAGATCATAACACCACTTTCTAGGTACTGGCTTTAATGAGTAAAGTAGATAATATATAAGTTAAATGCTTGATATTTTCAAACATCTTAATGTAAATGTGCTTGGGTTTAAAGTTTTACAAAGTTCAAATTTTTACATAAAACTAGTTTATGCTTACAAATAATTAAAATTTAGAACAGTAAAAGTAGAACTTTTATTGATTTTTTCAAAAATAGAAAAACAAAAGATCAAATTATAAGATATGTCCTTCTAAAAGAGGATGTTTAGTAACCTAATGGTGATATTGCATGAAGAAACCAAAACAAAAAAGTTAAATCTAAATCTTGATGAATATAAAATCCTTTACTAAATTTTGAATGTTTTAAGCAAACTTTTTAATGTTCTAATAAATGTTACTTATATGATGAGAAAATCAAGTTTTTATGAGTTGAATTTTAAATTTTATATATATATATTTAACTTTGTAACATGCTTAAAGGATTAAGTACCTGCTAATTGCTTTTATGAAAATCTTAACTTATACTATATTTTGTTAAGAAAAGAGAAATAATTTAAAATATGTGCAAGAAAGATTCATTAAACTATTTTTAGATCTAAAATATATTTTGCTTAAAAATTGCATAACTTTGATATAAAATAATGTCTTCTAAAATTAAAAAAAACTTTATATATAAATCATTCATTGCTGCAAATAGATTTTGGATTTGGATAGACATAAATTTTCTAATTAAAGCTTGGAATCAGTTTATCTTTTCATTGCTAATTTTGATTTTAAGTAAACCATTTTTGAAATTTTGTATGCATATATTACTGTATTACTTTGAATATAAGATGATTCCTGAATCTAAGATGCAGTAGGATCTTAAGCTTGGAAAATTGGGGGGGAAATTTTTAAATGATTTTATTGACAAATAAGAAATATTTTTAGTATTACAAATCTTCAGACATACTTTCACTTGCTACATCTTCCCTTTCATAATTTGAATTATCATCTTCATTATTCCATCAGGGTACATCATCTTCAGACCATTTAAATTGTTAGCAATTCAATATTTTAAGAAATATTTGTTTATATAATTTCTTTAGGTATATATTTCCAAGACTGAAAAACTCACTCAAAATTATAAGTATATTGTTTGTATTACACAGTCTCTCTCTCTCTCTTTTTTTTTTTAGTGTAAATACTATAACTTTTTTTTTTCAAAGGAAATTTTTTTTTAATATAGTATTGACATTAAATGTTATCAGTAGAACTTTTTTATTTCGATTAAAAATCTTTTCTAAAATGAAATTAATAATTTGTCAGATTTTTAAAGTAAATGAAAGTTTTTTAAAAATAAATATCTCTTTATAATTGGCAAAAATAATTTATAGTGATCAACATAAAACATTTTTGTCATCCAATTACAGCAATACATCATTGATTTTTTTCTCAATTTGTTTTCATGTAAAAATAAATTTTTTTATTAAAATCTAAATCATTCTTTTAAAATAATTAATATTTTCTGAAAAAATTATAAATGTGTAAAAAAAATTCTAAAATATATGTTTTTACTTTGAAAATCAAAATGAAGATATCTCAATTGTTAAAATCATTAATAGATGCTCTTTTGTGTAGAGAACAAGAAACAAACAATCAGAATGAAGATAGATTTTTTATCTCATTGTTGTATTGATTTATTAGTTGTAAAAAAATCAAAAGGCTATTCATTACAGTTTTCTTGATAAAATAACAGTAAAATTGGCAAAATAACATTAAAGATAACAGTTTGAAAGAGAGTTAAAACCATTTATGACATTAATCCAAAAAATATTGACATTTAGTTTTAAATCTTTTTTTTATTAAAAAAATTTAACTTGCTATTCTACAAGGGATATCAATGATCATGATCATAATACCAAGTGTATGTATATCATAAAGCAAAGATCTTCAAAAATAAGATATTAAAGGTATTGGTTTCAAATTTAAGATGCACCCCTTTTTTACATATAGTTGGATAAACGGGTAAGACTAGCTAAACATTTTGAATAAGATAGTGACTTAACTCAGATATAATTATAAAATCCTTAGCTAGTATATTTGAGGGATCATTCCCTTGAAATATGGAAATTGTAAGGATATTTTAAAAATGAATTATAAAGTTTTCATTTATTAATAATAGGGGGAAGACTATTAAAAGTTATGATGAGGAAAAGTGTAAAGCTAGTTAAGAATTTGCTGTTTTATTCATATTCCCAGACTAGTTTGGGCTTAGCACTGTCTGAAATAGAATTAAGATAATCTTGTTAAAAACATATGTTAAATGTAAGCTGAGAAGGTCCTGATGTATTGTTGGTCTAAACTTATCAGTCATAAAATAGAAAGATTTGTAATTATTGTAAAATTGAAATCTCTTGTTGGTTTGTTATTGAATTTATATAATTATGCAAGAAATTATTTGAATCCAAAATCTTAGGAGTATTTTGAATTTCAAGCTATTAGTTTGATAGTAGCAGGAGATAAAGATTACTGCTAGCTATATAAGTACATTATTAGTTTTAATTTTGAATCATAATTCCTGATAAAAACCAGAAACCTGTCTAAAGATAATAACAATATCATTTAATGTCTTGATTAATTAAAATTATGATAGATGGCTCTGGAGTAGAATGAAAAAATCTCTTATTGCTTTCAGTTGTCATATATTCAATTGCAAGAAATCTCTTGGACAATAATAGGTAAGACAAATAAAACTGATGTTCTCCAGTGAATGCAAATAGTAATTTTTTGTTGATTTTCAAACTGGAGGTCTTAGCAAAATTTAATGTGTCATTCGTCCTAGACCAGTTTCTGACTTGAAATTTTTTCTAATCTGATTGCTCAAGTTTTGCAATAGATGGCTTTGGAGTGAGATGAAAATAATTCATTTGAAAGTATATTTTAAGAATAAGCTTGAAAGTCGTGTGCCATTTTATTGGAAAGTGGGAAGGGATTTATAATGCTTTCTTAAAGTTGAACAATGTAATTTTCTTACAATTAAATTAATCTTAAATTAAATGTATTATTTATTAATATTCATTTTTTCATTAGCCTAGTCAATTTCTTTATTCAAGTCAGTTTTATTAACTTCATAGTCATTCACCCTTTTTTTTTTAGATAATCAAATTATTTATTCATGAATGACATGCAAACTAAAAATTTTGTTTTAACAAACTTCAAACTTATTATCTTTATTAGAGAAGATGGTTCTTATTCCAATAGTGATGATGAATGTAATCATTTTGTCATCATCATTGTTGTTGAATTTGATCCTTTTATTGTTAATGTCATTGTTCGAAGAGAATCTCTTTCTTATTATTAGCAAATTCATGAAAGCCTTCAATTCAATTAATCATACAGATCTATGACATGTTTGGAATTAATTAGTTATCCACCAAAGTTTATTTGTATTATATAGCTTTTGCATAGTAGAATAAGAAGGATTATTGCTACAAGCAGAAAATCTGAGACATTTGCAATGAAAACTGGTTTTAAACAAAGAGGTGTACTTGTTCCAATATTGTTTTTGATTTTGATTTTTGGAACTGTCTAATAACTATATTTATTATGTTTTGTGATACACCTTTATGATGGACTTTTCAATTTGAATCCTTTAAAAGTAAAATCAAAAATATTATTTTCTTGGATTTTTTATTTATAGTATACTGATGAGTATGCTATTTTAACAGTTCAAAAGACAATCTATGGATTGTACTTAAGGTTTTAAATACAACTTATAGATTTTAGTTTAATATTTAATGTTCTCAAAAAAGTGAACTTCTTTATTCACTAGTAATTGGAAGAAAAAAGTTTTCTTAGATGGTCATTAATTTGAAAATGTAACCCAATTTAAATATCTTAGTAGCTTTTTAAATAGGGAGATGGATCTAGATGTTGAAGTGCAGCATAAATTTCAATATTCTACTGCTGTTTTTAACAAAAGATAGGGCGTTTCATCACAGTGAAATAACTACAACTAAATTAGATGTATAAGACATTAGAAAGATTTTATTTCAGGATGTTTCATAAAATGTTAAAAATGCTATGATAAGATTATAGATCCTATCATTAGGATATGTGAAAGAAATAATACAATATTTCATAAAAATTTAAAAAAATTATAGTGAATTTGAGCATGGTTTTTGTGGGAAAAGTAAACTAAATACGAGATTTCCTAAAATGATATTTTATAATGAATTTGAGCATAATTTTTTGGAAGAGGTGAACTCTATTTACATTATAAATATTAACTCAAGACATTCTAAAGAAGTGCATTGTACATTGGTTTAATTGGAAAGACATGGCAATGAATATAATATTCTAGAAGATTACAATCAGACATGGTGTTGAAGTATTTCAGAAACAAAAGACAGCATCATAAAATATCAAATAAACTGAATAATGGGCCAACATATTCTAGATATAGACACATTTGTGTTTAACAGATTCATTTGTATAGTCATTATAACTCATCTCTAGTGTAGTAGTAGAAGTAATCATGATAGTGGTAATGGTAATAAGAGTAGTAGTAGCTGCTACAGCAGTTTTGTTTTTTATTTTGAATAGGAATGGCCATTTTCGTTCACTAATAACTGTTACTAATATGGCTTTATCAATGTTATTAGAATAACCCATTTATTTTAAAGAATTTTAATCTAAAAATGTTTTCAAGATGGAATCCTTTTTTTAATTTTTTATTTTTTATGCATATGTTTTTGGAAATCAGTGATTTTTTTTATGAGTGCTGACAGTTTGTTTATAGGATAAGATTAGATAAATAAATTGAAATACTGATATGCAAATCATTTAAACCTTTTGAAAATATATTGCTACTAATCCCGAGTTTGGAAGCAGCTAAAGTAATGATTAACATTTTATTCTTACAAAAGAGAATACAGAATGAAATGCATTATTTCTTGTGTAATAGAAATACCTTTTTTGATATATATTTGTTTTTTATTTTCTTCTATTTAAACGTTTATTTCTAAAACGATCACCTCCAACGTATTGAAAAGTTATTTTTGTCTTGAAAATTTTTTTTTACCTAACTTATAATTGATTTGTTTATTAAATTTTGTAATATTGAAGTCACAACTCTCAATAAACATTAAGCCATTCTTATTTGTATTATTGCTTGCAAGTTTAATGTCGATTGATAAAGTTTTTTTTTTTTAATCTAAAAAGTCTAAAGATTAAACAATTTTAAATAAATATATAATTCGTTTTTACATTTTATCTTTATATATTTATGACAAAATATATAGTTGTATATGTCTTGTTTTGTATAAATATGTTTATGGGAAATTAAGTATAAGTTTTGTACTCCAGAAAAAAATAAAGAAAATATATTAGAGAAATTATACTTTAGATTGCTAACTGATAAGGATTTAATTAATGATTAAATTTGGGTAGAATGTAACAATGGAAATTATTTATGTATTTGCTATAAGAAAATTGTGTTTGATAATTGCCAAGAAATATTTGCTTATTACAAATATTTCTTGATACAATAGAAATTGAAAATACTAATTAAAAAACATTAATAGGAAATACAAGACTGAGAATGGTCAAGAATCCTGGATTGCCAGAGGTAAACCGATGTGCATAAATAAATAGTTTGACCAACAAAGTGTGTTGTTCTATTTCCAGCGAATTTACTGAGTGAACAATTGCATAGAGATTTAAATGACAGTAGCTGAAAGAAACTTAAGTGATAATGCAGTGCTCTATTGTGAAGCCAACATGTTTGCAAGCAGCATCTGAACAGGGCCAAAGAGTTTGGGAAATCAAGATCAGAGGGAACCATCTAGAAAGCGACCAGTTGTGAATTGAATTGTGGGAAGTAAACCAAAAGTGAACTATATATATTGTGTTGTGTGTGTAGCAATAACTTTTCACTATTATCATTTATTGTTTATTTGTTGGGATTTGGAGTGCTTGCATTCTGAATATACAACAAGTTGGTCCAGTCACCATCTTGAACCTGAGATAGTGAATAAGTTAAAAAGTTAGCAATCTAAGGAATAATGAAAATATTGCTAGGTCAGTTGGTAATAATGAATTTGATGTGACTAATGCAAATCATTGGCTGTGGTATGCTACACAGTTTGAAAATTTTTTTTATTAAATGGAATCAAAGATAATAAGAGGAAGATAGCTGCTTTAACGTATATGTTGGGACTAAGGATCATTGACATTATTAGCAAATATTTTGACATACTCATAGTAAAAGGAATAGGATATGAAGAAATAATCAACAAACTGAACAAACATTTTAGTTCCAGACCATCCAGACATATTTCCAGATTAGCTTTAAGAAACAGGAGGCAATGGAAGGATGAATCCATAAAACAGTATGGAATCATGTTAAAAGAACTGTCTAAAGAGTGTGGATATGGTGAGTTTGTAGATGAAATTCTGTTACATCAATTAATCTGGGAAGATCAGAGGACAGACTCCGACAAAACCTGTTTGCCAATGCATAATTAAAGTTTGAAGAAGCTATTAAAAAGGGAGTGGCCCATGAACTTAACATGGAACAGGTGGCACTTTTCAGTGATGAAAATTACAACAAAATGACAGTGTATAAGTCGAAGTGTGAAACAGAAATTAAAAATACTTTCTGTGCAAACAAAGGTTTTAGAAAAAAATAAATGTTTTTGCTGTAGAAAACCAGGGTACTTCAAAAAGGATTGTAGATTTAAAAATGAACAATGTCATATCTGTAAATGGAAAGGTCACCTAGCACGAACGTGTAGAGAATTACCAGAAAATGATACTCAAAAAAAACAATCTAACCCAGTCACAAATAATAGAATGTATAGCATTAACTATATATCAACTAAGGGGCAAAGCATTACCATGAGGGATAAGACAAATTGCAAAGATGATCCCCCAAGTATTGGATCAGAAAACAATAATGTTAAATCACATCAAATAGAAATGACTAAATTACAAACAGAAAGTAAGAATTTAAATGAACTGTGAATAGTTGTCAGATACAGTTACAATGCCAAAACCATCATGTGAATGAATTGACCTGTAACATGAAAGACAAAAATGATATGAGTGCATCATTACAGACCAAACTGCAAGAGTTGGAATCAATAGTGAACCTATTAGAAAAGAAATCAGAGGTCTTAGAATCCAGAAATGGTGAATTATATAATGAGCTAGAGCAAAAAAAGCAGAACAGTAATAAACTGTTTGAGGAAGCAAAAGAATGGAAGGAAAAGAATTTATCTGATCAGATATTAGAGTTTTAGAAGCAATAAAGCTACAAGAAAAGATAGCCAAGAGTAAAAATGAAATGGACACTTTCAACGATTTTTTTAGAATGGCAAACTTTAGATAGTGAGCTGCCAGATGCAAAAACTGAAAAACATGGAAAAACCCTGATTTTCTCTAAGTGGGAGAAAAAAGCACCCAAGGCAATGAGGAAAAAGAAGAGTTGGGATAATTTTCAAGATTATATTGATGAATCAGAACAAGAGTTTTTTCTGGAATGAGAGGAGGTGTCATGTTTTGTATAAATATGTTTATGGTAAATTAAGTATAACTTTTATTCTAGAAAAAATAAAGAAAATATATTTTAGATCACTAACAGATAAGGATTTAATTAATGATTAAATTTGCATAGAATGTAACAATGGAAAATATTTACATATTTGCGATAAGAAAATTGCTTGTTTGATAATTGCCAAGAAATATTTATTAATTACAAATATTTCTTGATACAATGGAAATTGAAAATACTAATTAAAAACACTAATAGGAAATAATGATCAAGAATGAATCCTGTATTGCTGGAGGTAAACCTAAGTGTATAAATAGTTTGAGCACCAAAGTGCATTGTGTATTTCCAGGAGCAACAAAGTGCATTATTCTATTTCCAGTGAATTTACCGAGTGAACTGTTGCAGAGAGATTTAAGTGATGGTAGCTGAAAGAAGCTTAAGTGACAATGCAGTGCTCTATTGAGAAGCCAATGTGTTCACGAGCAGCAGCAGAACAGGACCAAAGGGTTTGGGAAACCAAGGCTGAAGAAAACCGCCTAGAAAGCAGCCATTTGTGAAGTGCATCATGGGAAATGAACCAAAAGTGAACTATGTGTATTGTGTTGTATGTGTAGCAATAACTTTTCGTTATTATCATTTATTGGTATTTGGAGTACTTGCATTTTCAAAACACAACAGTAAATAACTCAAATATTGAATTTTAGTATATCAGAGAACAAAAAAACCTATTTGCGTATTTAAATGTGTATGTGTATAAATTGAAGTAGACAAATATTATATATATGTAAAGGATGCTCTTATCTTAAATTTATAGTACTAAATATTAATTTTTATTATATCCAATATCTACTTTGTGTGCATGAATACATAATATTTAGATATAATTTTTATTATTGTTTTCCTTAAAAAAGAAGGAAAGTTTAAGTAAAAAAAATCTATATCAGAGAAAAACTTAAGTATTCTTTGTTAATATATTATTTTTAAATCTATAAAAGCTTTGTATATAGCAAATTTACTTTTGTCTTTAATCCCTTTTGTGAGATCTTTCTAATAAAATATCAGCAACCATTGGCAATAACCTAAGAAATCCTGTAATTGAAAAGAAACTGAAAGCAAATAATCCTAAGGCAATTATGTCAAGGTAAATCTAAGAGTGCAGTTTGAAGTCTGAAGAAAGAAACAAAAATATATCGGGATCAGGAAATATCTTTTGAATAATTTGATGTTTGTCTGATATACGCAATTTCTGATTATTCACTAATTAAACAAAATTATTTTTTTTAACATTCTCGCATGAATCTACTACTAGTGATTATTATGTCAATGCAAAATAATCATTAGATTTAGTAATCTAGTAAGTGCAAGGAAGCTAAAAAATGTATTAATACGGTTTGCTTAATTAGTTAATAAATTGATAAATGCTATATACGTTTGTTTTACTTATATATATAGTTCTGCTCTCAAAGGCTGTTAAAATAACTAGTTAATAGGATATCAAGATCCAGCGGTAATGTGCCATTTTCAGATATGAAATGGGTGTAAAAGTATGAGTAATTATATAGTAGGATACTAAGATCAAATACAATTTGCCATTTATTGCCATTTTATTTCATGTATGCATTATACAGTAATGTCCCTAAGGTCAGTCACCTGTGTCAGGGGGTTAGTAGACTCCCACTCTAAGCTACCTTATTTTAATCAACAACACAATATATATCTTACTCATTAATAAAATAGACTGAGACCAACATTTGATGCAAGTTCTTATACATAAAACTAATGCTTAGTCAAGCATTGGTGGCCTAGCAGTTAGCATAGCTGCCTTCCAAGCAACTGGCCCTGTTCGCTTCCTCGTCAATGTCTTTGACATATATAAAAAACGAAAGCTTCCTTTTGAAATGAAGATCATTAAATTTCCAACTATTTGAATGTTTTTATAAATGGGCAAACAGCTAATAGTTTAAACATAATTGTCAAAGCTTAAAATAATAAAAAAACTATTTAAGATCCACAATGGCACAAGAAAGACTATCCAACCTAATTTATTTTCCATAGAAAATAAATTATGTGAAGACTTAAATTTAATTGAGATAATAGATAAATTTGCTGAAATTAAAGCTAGTTAAGTATTACTATTTAGATAAGAATAAATGTTGTGTATGACCCTTTCATGTATTAAAGCTTTTATTTATTTATTCAACTTTTTATTTACTGTGGACCCCACTCCATATTTGTGACTGGTGCCTAAAAATCCAAAGGATGATGCTGTCATTATGCAAAGTATAGTTAGATCATATATTGAATATTCCCAGTTGTTTGTATACTTTGATAAAGCAGAATGAGATTATTTTGCTTGAAATTTGTTTACAATACACTTTTCAAACTACTATACTGATATATTAAAGCAGAGTTACTCAGTTTTTCAGGATACTAAACTTTAATTTTAACCAAGTCATTTCCAATGTTATTTTACCTGCTTAAGAAAAAAAACAGCAAAAAGAGGCTATTAAGGAAAATGACATATTGAAATAATTTATCACCCATTTATTTCAAAAAAATTTGCATATTTAATAATGAATTAAATGTATACCCATAAAATTATGAAAACAATATAATTATTGTCTAAAAGTTTGTAATGGTAGCATTTGACTATTTGAATTATTAAATGGATTTAGAAAAATTCAAATTTTATTTATTCTTTTTTAAATACTTTGAATTGTTTCTAATAAGACACAGGTTAATATGGAACATAATAGTGACTACATGAAAGTTGTATTCTACACTAGTATGTGTGGTATTATTTAGAGGTGTAAATTTGATTTTTTTTTTTAATTTTCTAAAATCATTTAACAGATCGACTAGATGATTAAAATAGTCCAATATGTAATCACAAATTAATATTTAATAGGTTGGATAGGCTTAGTAGAGAGTAATCAGCATGTTGGTTATCCATATTCATTCAAAAATATGCAAATGATTTCTTTATTTTAATAAATAGTGAAAAACAGCATGAAGCCTTGTATTAAGTTATGTTGTTAGAAATGAAATTAATAACTTTTAACAATTGTCTTTGAAGCAGGATATTAGTCAAAAGTTGTTTTTTTTTTTTAATAACTAAAAATCTTGATAAGAATTTTTTTATTTGAACTTCAAAGATATCAATGCATCATCATTCTTCTTATTAATTTCTCTTTTCCAATCACACATCATCTTATATTGTGCTGATATATCATTAATTGGATATAAATGTGGGGGAAATACATTCCTTTCTCTAAAATTAAGATTCATATCAATAAATATAGTTCTCAAATAAGCAATATAATTATTTTTTTGATAATGATATTAATATGTTTTTTAAAAAAAAAATATGATGTTATTCATAAAAATTATCTGTTACTTTTTAATAGCAATCAAATTTCAGCATGAATTAACAGTCATTTAAAATTGTCATCATTTTTAGAACAAAGCTGACAAAATATTCTTATTAAGAAAACGAGTACTTGATTACCAGGACAAAGTTGAATTAGCCACTTATATTGCAAATTCTCTTAATGATAAAGTGATAGTATTTTTGTTGTTGTTGTTTTTAGTAATTTCTCTGCACTTTTGTATTGTGTCACTATTAAATAGAATTGATTTTATATATTGTATGGTTTGTGTGAAATGCATGGATGAATCAGTAATTGCACTCATAATGAAGCCCACAAACCATAACTGCAACACACATGAAAACATATCCCAAAATAATGATTTTTTTATAAAGATTAATTTGAAAATCATCATTGTCTTATTTGAAAATAGCATATTTACATATAAGCATGTTAATAATAAGTTAGTTCTATACTGCCTAAATTTCGTTTTTTTGAATTTGGTGCTTCTACTATTTATTTTTAAGAAATAAATATATATATTAAAAAAATCCAAAATTAAGAATATTAATTTAATTTTTAAATATACAGAATATATTTTTTAAAAATAATATTGAAAATGTGTAAACTCTTTTTTATTATTATTATTAATGAATGGTGTTTTCCATTATTTAACATGTTCAATGAGCTTATTCTAAAAAATCATTAATGATTATTGATGACACTCAGGCCATGCCAGTAACATCCAGCACCTGTGTGCAAAACTTTAAGTGGCACTAATTATACCCCTCTTCCAAATAAATAAAATCACTTTATAAAAACACCAGTGTGTAAAAATGGAAATAGAAACTATATTAATTATAAGTTTATTGAACAAAAACAGAAATTACAAAAAGAAAAAATGCATACAAGAAAGGTACAAAAACAACAAAAATAATTTTTGTTGTTTGGCAAGAAAATCATTTACGAATTGCATTGTATCTTATATAGTTTTACTTATATTAACAGATAAACATACACTTTTATAAAAATATTAAATATTTTTTGGTATAAGATTAAACTAACTATATTTTTTTTTGGCAAGAAAATCACTTTGTCATTTCTACTTGTATAGATATAAATAAACATAAACTTACATATTCAAATTATTATGTTATTACTGATACACTGCAACTTTACTGTTCTTTGTCTTATTAAAAAAACTTATAGCTAATACCTTTTTGATTAGTGATACAATACAATATGTACACTGTAACAGCAGGATACAAAATAAAATTAAAAACTGCAGCAGATTTTCTTATATATATTTAGAAATAATACGAGTGAACAAGATTCAAATGTGCATCTTCCTGTAAATAAACTCACACAAATTCTAGTTTTTACTTATGTTAAACTATTTGTTGGAACTTTGATTAGAATAAAATAAGATCTTAAGGAATAATAACAAATAAATGATTATAATAATTTATTTAAAACAATTCTACAAAATATATGTAAAATTTAAACAAATATTTAATTTATTTTGATATAATTAATAAATATATTTTAAAGTATTTTCTCCTTGCCTATAATCTTTGGCACCACTTGTGTGCATTACATATATTGTACAATATCCTGGTGGTATACATTTGATGACATTAATATAACATAATTACAACTATTCAATATGAAAACTTAAGACTAAAATATGCATTATAAAATGTATTTGTCATTTTATTTATAAAATAAGCTCCAGATGAGGTATGCTATGTTTTATTGGATATGATTAAATATTTATATTAATACTTAATGACATGAGTTTTACGTTTATTACCTTCTGCTTATGAACTAAAATGGCTTTTTTTAGATACAGTCAAGGGATACATGCTTAGAAAGCCTTATACCTAGAACTCTGTTAGTCAAATTTTTTTTTTCAACTCTGTTAAAAATGTCTTTTTTTTATATTCTTTACTCCTTTCCAATATACAACTACCAATTATTCACCAACGAAATCGTTTTTTTTCCTTTTATCCCATTTTAATAAAGGCCATTAGTCAGTTGTAATATCCTTTCATTATATTATTTATCCTAATCAGAAAGATTTTTCAAAAACATAATAAACTATCTTTTTTTCTCTCCTCTCATTATGTTCCTTTCATTCCTATTATAATTTATGTTGTTTTTGCTTTAACAGACAATATTCAAAAAATAGATGTATAATTTCTATCTTTACATAATTTTATCAACAGTCCAAATTCTTATTCTAATTTTGTTTATTTTCCTTGGTGTTTAAAAAGTTTCTGTCCTTACCTAAAATAACAGTAAGTTCCTTCTAATGTCATTCATTCTTTCATAATTATATATATTTATTATTCTTGTATAACTCTTAAAATATTTTGCTTATTCATATTCACTATCCATATTTTCATCCCACCCACTCTGCCCCAATTAATTTAGTTGCTTTTTTTTTTTGCTCTGTTTTTTTATGCATCTCTTCCATTTTTTATATAAATATATAGACATAAATTATCTCTATATTAAATTTTTAGCTTAGTGTCTTCATTATCTTCCCACATAATCCAATTATACACTTTTTATATTTTATTTTCAGGTATATATTATATTTTACTAATTATTTCACTCATATCTTTTAATACATATAACACATAACTAGATTATAAAGCAGACTGAGAGAGTTGTTGCAAATTGGGTAGTACAGAATAAAGTTTAAATTAATTGTTTGAGCTTTTTAACACTAATTGCGATCATTTGTCCTCGGGAATCTGTTTCTTGTATATTTATTTTTTGTTATTCACTTTATAAAGTTTATTCTTTTATAAGATACTTCTATTTATTTATTTTTTAGCCAACTATTATTTCTAGTAAATTTGTAATTTTGACTTAAAATTGTTTTGTCATATTTTCATGGGAGGAATATGAGGCATTCAGAAGTTCTGATTTTAATTTTTTTCTTTTGAAATAAATTTCATATTATTAGATACTGAATTATTTATAACATTATTCCAGATTTGAACTATCTTTATCTGTGAATTTAATTTATAAAATTATTACTCAAAATATTCTATATTTATTTATGATAGCTTAGGAAATGTAGCAGTGGAGAAATAGTTTAGCTCCATTAATATGTATATTGTGCTGGAATCCTTTGTTTGAAATGTAGATCTTTCTAGTCCTCACTTTACTGCAGTTTTTCCAGTTTATTTTGTATTCACAGTATTATTATTATATAATAATGATTTTTTTTTTAGTCTATGTTCCTATAATTAACATTATCTATTGTAGCTATTAATTAATCTGTGTAAAATAAGCTTATTGGTTTATTGGTACTATCATTTAAAACCAACATGCTATATAAAATTTTATACATTAATATTTTAGACATCTAATAGTGTTACAAAGTCTATATGAATATCAAAGAGAAATGTTTGAGGTATACCAAAAGTAAATGTATTAATGTTCTTGTGAAGTGTTATATAATGGTAGTATTTATTAGAAGGCCTGGGAGCTGCATGCTGCCGTAAATCAGATTTTCACAACTCTGAGCCCAAAATAATTTTTTTATTGAAAGAGATAATCTTAATTCTAATAAATTAAACTATTTTCATTATGAATTTCATTCTAATAAGAAAATTTTATTAAGAGTAGAGTAAAACCTATTTATACTAGCTGCTGCTAAAATCTGATTCTAGTTATTAAGAATGGAAATAAATTTTTATAGTTACTGCATGAATACAAAAATATGGTTGCTATATTCATAAGGATGTATGATTGTGGCTTAATTCATGTAGAGATATAATTTTTGTTCTTCATTTGTTTTTATCTTTTTTCTAGTTATTAGATTTTTTTTATATATATAAAACATTTAATTATCTATTTTGTTTTAAATATCTCATTTGAAATGTAACCGATTAGTTTTATTATTTTATATGTATTTCTAATAATATGAACCATTTTATAAAAATCTTTGGTTCATTGTTTTGATATTATGATTTATTATAATATATATATTAACATTAAGTTATTCTGTTTATTTTTCTTTTTAATTTTCTCTTATTTTTTTTTATTTATTCTTTTATAACTCATGCTTAATACAGAAGTCTCTTGAGGGATTACTAAATATTATAATGGCTCTGTTAGAGAGTAACTTTATATTTCTCTTTATTTTTTGAGTTTCTCATCTTGATAAAGGCCATCTCGGGTGTGGTTTATCTTAAAATTGATGTATTGCTGAAGTATTACTAATGAACAACTTGACAAATTTTTGGCTTCCCATAGAGTTCAGTGTGTGGTCCCCTTAGTTTTCTGATCATTCTCTTGGGTGGTCAGAATGCAGCAGGGGCTTATGTCCAGTTCCCCTCCTCTTTTACACAATTGACAAGATATTGTCCACTTTGTTCATAATGGATAAATAGCCATCTTATTTCTAAGTTGTTTGGAATTGATTTATTGTTGTCAACAGTTACTTCATTTTACTACTTATTAGACTGTTTTTAAAAGATTGAAATTTGATGTCCAAGTTTTTAAAATGGCTACTAATCATCCCGTTCGATTCATTTTTTAAAATTTAAGTCTCCTTTAAAAAAATTTGAAAATGATAACAGGAAAACTAAAATAGATTGTCAATACTAATTACTCCGATTTTGAATTGTAATTAGTATTGAGTGGGTCGTACAGTGATTGTTTTTATACTAATTTAATACTTGTCAATAATATATATATATATGCTATATTTCATCATGTGTTGTTATATATTAATTTTATTGCATTTAAATTTCATTTTACTTGAATGGAAACATTAATAACATCAATCAAACAATAATTAAATATTATTAATTAAATTTAAATACGTGAAAATATCTTTATTAACATACTAATTAAATGTAATTAAGTTGTTAATTTTATTGCCATTTTAAATGTTTACTATAATAATAGTACTATTTTTAAGAAATGTTTTTAGTGATAAGTTCACTTTAGATTTTAACATATTAACAATTAATTTGATTACCAGTTTATAGATATAAATCGCATAAAATAAGCAAAAAAAAAAAAAAACATTTGCGCTGGCACACATACCATATATATACTCTCTCCATACCAAGTATTTTATTTTGGTTTAAGAGTGGATTTTTTTTTTTAATGCTTTTCTTCAAATTAGCAATGTAGGAATAGTTGATTAAACATAAGGATTGGTTGAATATAAAATTCAGGCTTAGAAATTTGCAGATAATGCTTCATTTAAATGGCCTTTTTTATTAACACTTTTTTTAGATATAAAACCGTCTCTACAGCCCATACCAAATTATTAAAAATATTAGTTTAGTTTTTTAATTGCTAATATAGTTATAATGTAATATTAACTTATATTACATGTTCATGTAATTCTTAAGTCATTGTATGTAATTCTAGTAGTCCATTAATGTTTGCATGTTCAGCATAGTTTAGAGTTTTTCCCCCATTATTCAAATATTTCTGTCCATAACCTGTTGTTTATTATTTAACTTTAAATACTACAATCTTTTTTTTTTCGATTATTATTGATTTTATAATATCATAACTCAACAACATTTTTTATAACTTAAATTTAAAGGTGTACAAACTAGAATAGTAAAATAATCTTATTATTGACTGCAATAAATCATTTATTGATGTAATATTTTTTATGAACATATATTATCTTTGTACATTACAATCTGCTTTCATTATAGATTGCAATCTTATATTAAAAATAAGGAAATTTACTGAGCCTGAGTTTTGTTTTTGCTTTTTTAAATCCAAGTTTTGTAATTGTTCGTTAATGTTTGTATGTTCAATACAGTCTGTTTTTTCTTTATTAATTAAATGTTTTTAGCATAACTTTTTACAAATCATTAAACAAAATATATAGTACATATACCAACAAAAACAAAAAAATTGAAATGGGTATTTTTTCTGCTAGAAGATAAAATCATCTAAATTATAATTATTTTAACCAAGATACAAACATTGTCAATAATTCATTACTTGACCTGTTCTGTATTCTAACATTTTATATAAAATTTAGAGCTAATCATTGAGTAGGAAGTTCTATATAAATGAAAGATTTACTTAGTATTAAATATTACCCTTTATATATTTAGTAATCATTTTGAATAGCCACAATTAATTTTCATTTATCCTCAATTTTTAAAAAGGATTAAAGAAAAAAAATAATAATAATAAGAAAAAAATATTTCTACATTTTTAATTTTTTTAAGTTCAATGTATATACTCCTATCTGTGCAACTGTATGGACATTAAAAATGCATAGTAAAATATAGTTCACTACTATGGATGAATTTTGATGTCCATACTACACTTGAAACTAATTATCATAGATATAGAGAGGACTACTAGACAAAGGACTTTATTGTTTATGATTAATTGATGACTTAATAATGTAATGTAATTACCTGTGTGACTAGAGGAATGGAAATAATATTCAATTGGAATTACAACACACACACAAAAAAAAAAAACATTATTTATTCCTTGTGTATATGAACATTTATTTATAGTAATAATTAAATTTTCTGCTTAAAAAAATAATTTTGGAATTATTGTTGATTTTTAAAAAAGTCTGGAAAATATGTATGGATAAACTTTAAAAATAACTGCCTATTCTGTAAGCAAATACTAACTATGTTTATTAAATAATGGCGTGTTATAGCAGTAGCTACAACTTAGAGTTTTTTTGTTAATTGATGGCAAGCTGGGAATCAGAGTTAAGTCATGAGAGTAAATGAATGGAGAGATGTTGAAATACTTAACTAAATCATGCTCTTCATTATCAACTGTAATCTAGGTGTCTAATAATTTATCGTCACATTGTAAACAGTCAAAAGATGATTTTGGTTGCTGGGATATAATCAAGTTTGTTAGCTACCAGATTATAACCAAGTGTTTATAATGGTTTTAGTATTATATATTGACAAGACATGGGTAGAAATGTTATTGTATTTATGATCTCTTTTAACAGAGAATAGGGAATCATATTTAACATTGATATATCTGCCTTACATTAATTGAGTAAATCTATTTTAAAATCTTTTTATATATTGTTTATACTTCTGATTTAACAATAAATATGTTTTTGCAAAATTCACTATTATTTCCTTGATATTGAACGGAATAACAGTAAAAGCGTCTATATCTTTTTTGTCTATCTTAAGAAAATATAATTATCAAAATTTAAAGAAAAAAAAAAAATATTATCAATAATACACAACAAAACTCTGTAACATCAACATAAAAAAAACAGTTTATGGAAGATAAAACTAAATTAATAACGGGCAAAAATAAAGACTCTTAATGTGTTATAACCATCTAGAGTAAAAAAATGCAATCAATCTTATAAATGAATCGAAAATATGTGTTTTCTAAATAAATCTTTGGCAAAATATGTTATTCAAATACGCTTCAGCGTGGGCAAAAAAGTTAAAAAAATTAAATATTTATTAACTTGTTAAGAATATTTACAATATTACAGTTAAATTAGAAAAAAAAAGAAAATAAAAATAGAAATATATACATTTTTTGTTCTACTCCACTAAATATCATTTCTTTTAAAATGATACAATAACATTGAAGTATATTTTAAACTCTTTAAATAATATCAGTGATCATTTACAAATCAAGTTTATGTAAACATTAGAGATATGTAAACAATTGAACTTACTAATTAAATTGCTCATCATTAAGTATATTGTCTCATTTCATAATGTACACTGTGTTTACTTTAATATCAGCATTACTTTAATAGCATATATGTACAAATTATGTATCTTTGTAATGAATAAAAAAATTGATTATAATTTTATTTCATTTACATTCCCTACTGTTTTATCAAATATGCATTACATATATGTACTGTTAAAATAATATATTTAATTTATTAATTTTAAAATTCTAAGTATTACTAGATAAATTTTATGTTCTTTTTATGTGAATTTACTTTACTCCATGTGTTATACTACTCCTTCTTAATAAATTTCTATCTACAAAACTTCTAAACTATTTAAAATTTCAAAAAACCTTCACTTTAAATAAATACTAATTATCCAAACTATTTATACTTCATCATCTATATTCGGTAAATCTTTAATCCAAATATAAACCTCTACATAAAACTTAACAATTCCAATAAAAAAAAAAAATAAAATTAGATTTTTAAAATCTCTTCCTAACTTGCAATAAAATAACTACTTATGAATAATAAATATAATTTTAATTATAAAAAATACATATTAAAATTTATTTAAAAATATATAATTATTTTAGTTCTTATGTATGTTGATGTATTTATATCGAATTCAAATAATATCTAATAAAATCCATAATTGGTTTTTTAAAATACAAATTATAAATATATATTTGTTGTCAAAAAAAATATTAATACTTAAAATATTATTATTATACAATTTACATAATAATATTTATATTAATATTTTGATTTAAAATATTATTTCAATCATTTTTAAAATATGTGTTATTTATTTAAAATAAATTATATTATATTATTATTTTTATTATATTTAAAAATAATTATTTTAAATAGATTATAATATTTAAATTTTATATTAAATAAATATAAAATTATATTACTAAGATCTCTTTCACATAATTTCTTTATTAGTATTCCTAAAAATTTGTTTTCGATAGTTTTTTAAAATTTATGAAAATAAGTTCTTTAAAATAAAATAAAATTATAGTTCTTCTATAAAAATATATAAAATTAAAATATTTATCTGATCGGATGAGTTCTTTAAAGAATATTATTTAAATTTTTTTTTTAAAATTAGTATATAGTTTATAAAATTTATTAAATTATTTTGATTACTTGGTTTTATTGCATTTAAAATATAAAGAATATTCTTCTCTAAAAGAATTAAATTATTTAATATATAATTTTATTATATTAGATTTCATAATTATATTTTAATTATTTGTTAAAATTATTAATTCAGTCTTTTAAAATAAATTAAAAAGTATTTATAAAAATACTTTTATTTCTAATATCTTTATAATATATTTAAATTATAGTTGAAAAATATTTTTTAAAAAAATATTTTATTAAAATATTATTTTCTAATATCAATAAATTACTTTAAAATTATATTTAAAATCTACTTTTTCATTGTAATTTTACTATAGTTGATATTCTAGTTAAATTTATATTTTCACTATATATGTGTTCCCATGTATTGTTGTAAATTGGAATAGAGTGAATGATAGGGAAAGTTAAATTAAAGATGTTTATTTTAAAATTATACTTATTTACAATCTTATAATTTTGAAAATATTTTAAAAGCTATTTTAGTATTTTTATACAAATTATGAAAAATAATAAATTCTCCTAAAATTGAATTGATTTATAGGAAAATCCATTTGATTGGTAGTTAAAATAATTGTGTTATTTAATATTTTAAAAAAATTAAAATAAATAATGGTATTTAATATTTATTAATTATTAAATTTCTAAAATAATTATCTTATTTAAATTATTAAAATTTTAAAAAATATTTCTTTTGATTTAATTTTTTTTATAAGATTATTTAAAATATAAGTTTTTTATGTATATTTTTAGAATATTTTAAAATCATATTTAATATTTCATTGAATAATTTATTTTATTGTGATACTAGTATTATTATAAATTTTATACTAATTTTAAAATAGTTTTGATACTAAATACTAGCATGTGTGTGATATTTAAAATCTGTTTCAAAGAAATGTCATAGTCTAAAAATAAATAAATTGATTTTAAAAATAAATATTTTTAAATAAAAAGATATTATAATAGATTTTAAAATAATTATTCGATATTATTAAAATCAAATATTAATCTTCTATTTAAGTACTTATAATAATTAAAATATTTATATTCTTTTATAATATTATTTTATCAATAAAATATGTATTAATCTTACTTGTCTTTAAACACTTTTAGTTTAAATACTATTATTAAATATATTAATGAGTATTGATTATGGATTTCCAACTATATATTATATATCATATTTAATTTCTCCAATATCACATTTAATATCAAATATTCATAGATTGTTTAATTAAACTTTTGAAATTACATAAAAATTAACATACATATTCAAATATAATAAATTTAAAATTTTTAATAGATTAGCACAAAATTAGATGGTGACCCATACAAAAGGGCACAATATATATATATATCATACTCAGTTTCTGTTTTCTTTTCCACTAAATGAATATGAAATAGGCATTTTGAGACTTGAGCTTGATATTAACATAATTGATTTGATTGCTGAGAAACTCTGCTTATGAGTGAATTCTTAAAATCTTCTATTATATTTTTAGAAATCTAATATATGTTGTCTAATATTGACTTTTCTTGGCCCATGAGAGTTGATAGAAAATGAGAGTTGATAGTAATACTTTCTTTCCCTAATGCTGGTAAAAATTTAAAAGTTGTATTGAAGTCTTACTTATTTTTAAGAACAATGCTAGAACCTTTATTTTTTATTTTTTCCATATGTCATAGCATCTGCCGGGACGCAAACCCACAACCATTTGCAACCAACTACTTGCTTGCATGGAAGCTGCGATACCTCTCGGCTAACAACGCATCGCTTTATACTAAATTACAGTATATAAATTATATTTATATGAAAACCATTTAGTATTCACACTATTATAATGAACCTGGTTGGCTATAATTTAAAACTGGCAGATAAATGAAATGGAAAACAATGAATTTTTCTATCAATTAAATATTCTTATTGCTATACCAAGACAGTTTTCATATTAAATCATTAAAAAATTTAATCAGATGTACATGCCAATAAATCAAGATAAAATTCCTGAAACTACTCTTTTTTTTAATGTTTGATAATAATAATAACAATGTGTGAAACTGCCAATATACAAATTGAAGATTTTAATCTATCCCAAATGTTTAACTCTCAACAGAAGAATAATTATAATTCTATAGTGGAGACCAAAATGATCATTAAGATCTCTAGAATTAATGAAAACAATGTTGAATATTTAAAAGTGAAAAAAAAAAAGTGAATATGAATTCAAAACAATTCCTTATAATAACACAGGTATGCAAATAATTAATTTCTCTTCTGAAAATTGTACTTCTGAAAAAACTAAATGTCTTTCTTCTATAAATTATGATAGAATCCTGTATACAGCTTAGAATCAGTCAGAAAAGAGATCACCTCAATTCCATTTAATTTTGAAAAAGCCTTAAATATGTCTTTATTTTCCTGATTCATTCACTGATACTGATTTAGAAGAAATTATTTAGTCTTACATATATTATTGAATCCGTTTGATTGCTGTTATCAAAAGTCTTTATCACAATTGTACCATGTTAGCTGAAAACAATATAAAGAAGAAGAAAAAGTTGTGTTTTTTTTTTTTTGTTAAATGATCAGAAGATATATATCGAAAGATTCAAAGTTGACTATGGCAAGAGAGATTATTAATACCAATGAAGTTCAACTGCAAAATATTCTAAAAAACATTCAAAAGTGTAATTTTCCAGCTAGAATTTAAACACATTATCCCTGCAGCTGTAATCATTTTGGTAATAAAGATATTTATTTAGATGCCATTTGCCATATAATTATCATGATCACAATTGGTAACTTATACAAAAGAGTTAATCTCAGAAGATATTAAAAATGGCGAACTTTGTAATTTTTCTATCAGTTGTAAAATACACATCTAAAAAAATACAAAATACTGTCCATTTGTTTGGTGATGATTTTATATTTATTAACTCATCCAATGAAGATGATTCAGTAAGCAAGGATAACATATCAATAAGTAAGAATGGTCCTCAAGAATTGATTATTAGGGGAAAGGCTAAGAGACAAAAAAAGTATGCATTAAAAAAAATGGTGTTTTTAATATTAAATGTTAAATCTCTTAACATATCGCAAAAAGTACTCAAACTAGTCAGTTTTTATATGAAATATCTATTTGATAAGCTGATTCTGATCAAAATTGGATTTAATCATAGTACAAATTCAAATATTTTCATTAAGTTGTCATGTTACTAAAAACTTATTTTTGTGCTTAATAATAGAATCTTTGTTTAAAAAATAAAAAAAATATTGCTGATTTTATTATACTCATTTCATATAGAATTGATGATCTTATGCTAGCTGTCTTTCACAAAAATGTACTTTTGTATTATTTACTAAAGGAAAAGAACTGCTATGATCTTGAACTACTTAAAAATTTTGTTAGATTATTAGATTCTGTATAACTAATTTCTTATGAAAATTTTCCTGTTTATTTAGAACTCAAATGCTATGATCATAAAAAACTTAAATTCCACCTGTTAGTTGATTCTAAGTGATTTGTATTCTTTAGTCAATCATTTCTTTTATTTGATTATTTGTCTTTCATTATTGAAAATTTTTTTCACGATCTTATATCATCTGTGTTCATCAGACTTATATTTTATGCTTAATAAGTAACTTCATGAATTTCACCTGATTAATTTTTTATTCAAGCTTAAATAATATCGTTTCTAGAATATGTAAATAATAATTATATGTGTTTATCCTTTTACAAATAAATATTTAAAGACATCAAAAAAGTGCAGCAGCCCTTGATGCATTTCAATTGAACCAAGCCTTTTCAGATAGAAGTAAAAAAAAGTTTGCCATTATACAAATATATGATGTTTTACTTGAAATGGCTCAAGAAGAAACAAACACAATAAGAAAAATTTTGAAAGCAGCAAATCAACTTTTAAAATGGCAATTGATTTTGAAAAATTGCTAAACTTCGGCATTGATAAGACATATTTGTCCAGCTGATTGTGTTTAATTTACTGAGCCTCAAAATTTATCATAAAGATAATTAATTATTTCCTGACAATATTTGAGCATCTGTTATTTACAGAGAATGAAAGTGAAAACTAAATCAGTAAATTTACCCTTCAACTGTCCTAGTATTTAGTAATTTTTAACTATATATCACAAAGCTATTAAAACATTCCTTTATTAATCTCTGCAATAGTCTCCAAAACAATGAATTGATGTACTGCAAATTAAGATATTTGTGCTAAAGAGGTCAATCTGAACATATCCTACAGATTATTATTTAAGTTTCCATATATCCTAAAAAGACAGATATATTATTTCAGGAGATTCACATTACCTAGTAATCATATGCCATTTTTGCCTTTCAAGAAGCAATAAAGTCAGCATAAGAGATCCAAAAATGGGATTTGATCACAGCTTTACTTGAAGAAAGTTTTTGATTATGTTAATTTGTAAATATTGGCAAAGCAGCATTATGAAATGGCATGTGTCCTTGTTAACTGCAATAAAATAAGATATATTTTATTTAAAACTATTTTAGGATCAGTTTTATGTTGATGGGTAAATGGTGTAGTTCTGGAAATTTCGTTATCTCATTTGATTTTAGTATCACAATAAATACAAATTTATTTTGAAAGAACAATGAGTTAAATGCTATTAACTGTGTCATTAACATAATTAAGAAATAATGAACTATGGACTCAATGCCACAACTTAATTGAGGCTTTCTTCAGCCCAGACAAAGTAAAATGAATATGATAAAATATTGAGGAAACAGAAATAAAAAACAGCATAATAAGAACTTTCTATAACAGGCAAAACTCTATACAGATAAAAAGATTCAACTAGTGCTTAGAGTAGATTTTTGATTTATGAAATACATCTACAGGAGGCAATGTGATGACATTTGATTCCTGTGAAGGTGAGTATTCTTTAAATAAAGATATTCGTTTCTGTAATTTTGTTTACTTTTTATGTTTTTGAATATTGTTGTGATTTATAATTAATTTTGGAAATTGGAGTTTATTAGTAGTAAAAAAAAAAAAATCATAAAAAACTATTAACACTTTTTTTTAAAAAAAAAAAAAAAAACCTGATTCATTGTGATTTTTAGTTACTTAAATTATTATGACATTTGAAGTGTGCTAAATACCTGCTTGAAATTTTTGTTATAGCTTGAGAAAATTTGATAGCTTTTTTGTCCTGCTGTACATGTTGGTTATGTGTCAAAGATGTATACTGTGTTTAATTTTACAAAACACAAGATCTTGAAGTATTTTATTCTCTAAGATACCTAATTTCAGCAAATCAGTTAAATGTCATGTCTGTAAAGATAATAAATTCAATAATATTTATTTTTAGAAAAACATTACATGCATTTTTATATAAAAAAGTTTTAACTACTTTCCATCAAAAAATTAATAAAACTTATTTTCAGTAATCTTTTATAACTTTCAATATTTTGTTGTTGTTGTTTTTTATTAGAAAAGAAAGCATCATCTTTTGCTAACTCGTTATTTTAAATATATGTTATAAATAGTAAAATTCTTAATTAAGAATTATGACTACAAGTCTCACAGAACCCATTTGAAGGGAACCTCCTCATTAGCTATCAAACTAGCAAGTAAAGTCAGTTCAAAATAAATAAGATTCAAACCTATTCTACTTTGTGAATTAATGATATAGGGATATGGCTCAGTTGATGAAGGGTTTCTCCTAAAATCAAACTTGTCATAGTTCTCATTTCAGAATTTAACAAGTAACATCCTATATCTATATGAATTAATAGAGTGATTAAATGCTATCATTCATAATACTAGAAGATATATATTAATTACATAATTGTTTGTTTGATTTTTTTATTAAAATGAATCTGTAAGAGTATGTTATAAATAATTGTGACTTCTATAATTATTATAAGTATATTTATAATAAGTGTTTAGTGATTCATATCTATTTTATAATAATCTTTTCTCTCTCTTTATTTTTGCAAAAAACAATAACTTAGTAATAGAATTAATGGCATTATTTGTATTTTTTTTAAATATATATTTAATAATAATTGGTATGCATTATTTTCATTTTTGTTCTTTTAGGGTCGAAAAAACTACATCTTCCTCACTCTTGCATTCTTCAGTACTTTAGCTGGAACAATAATGTGTGGATTGTCTTTTTGACTGGAAAATAATGAATCAATATTGAAAAGAATATGTAATATGGATATTTTTTGATCATATAATTAGATAAATTATTATGGATAGACTGTCACCAGAAAAGAAACACTATCAATGTAATTGTGTAATTTGTACATAGAAATCTTCATAGTTAATTTGATGTTTATATATATATATATATATATATGGTATTTCATTGTTGTTGTTTTTTAAAGATTCCTTTACATTTTATTCAGCTCAGGAATGATATTTATGAATTGTAATATTAATAAAAAAATCAACTAGGTAAAACTTACAGCTAACTATATAAAAGAGATAGTGTCTTTTTTAAAAAAAAAATATTATAACAAAATAAATAATTAATAACAGTAATTGCATTGTTGATATAATATATTTCACATTATTCAAGGTATGAAAACATTTAATTTGAACAAACTAGTTCTACAAAGTTTATATAAAAATCAATCAATCCGAGGATTCTGATATCGTTAAATTTTTAAAAAAAATCCTTTTTTGTTTAAATATCAAATTCAATATATGCATCGAAAATACTCAAAAATAAAATTTAAAAAAGCATTAAATCATTAATCAATAGTATTCTGACTTATGGACAGGTCCAGAATGCAGTCACGTCACAAATTCATTCACTTCTTCACTCCGTTCTCTTTATTGTCCAGTTCTTCAATTCCATACAACTTTTCCAATCTCTATATTTATCCAACAAGGTCAATCTTTTTGTTATTTCCTTATGTTTCCACCCACCATTCCCTCCAAAACATTACATTAAACTATTCTTAATATATGTCCAATCCAGTTTCTATTTCTCATTTCCTCAATCATTCTTTTTTCATTTACTCTTTTTAAAACTTGTTCATTTGCCACTTTATTCATATAATTAATTTTTTTCATCCTCCTCCATGATTACATCTCAGAGACTTCCAATCAGGTCCTATTTTTTTTACTTGTCCACTTTTCACAAACGTACAATAGTACACTCAACACATAGCATTTAATTAATCTTTTCCTTAATTCTCCAAAGATCTACAAAATATTTTCTTTCCACTTTCCCAATACTATTCTTCTTTCAATTTCATCTTCACTTCTTCAATTCTCACTGCAAATCTTATACATTTTATTATTCTACCCCCAACATTTGCTCCTCCATAGTCTAATTATTTATTTATTATATCTTTTAAATAAATATTAAAAAGCACTTTTCTAACTCCTTTCTATATTCACTTCATCAGTATCATTATACTCCAGGCTAATTATTATTCTTTGCCTAGTTTACATATTCCAAATCAGTCTTCCTTTTTTCTAAAATACTCCTTTATTTTGTAAGATGGCTCCAGATTACTGTGTCAAATGCTTTTTCCAAATCCTCAGAACATGCAATTGTTCTAACAATACCTCTGAAAACCAAACTGTTCTCCAATATAATATTCTACCTTCTCATAAATTCTTTGTGTTAAAATCTTCAATAAAACTTTAGAAGTATGTGTTAACAAATTTATTGTCCTGTACTTTTCACATTTAACAGTTTGTTTGTTTTTTTTAAAAAAAAAAAACAATTGGAATCATTATAGTTCTCAAAAAATCATCAGGCCAAGCTCCACTATTATGTATCAAATTACCAATTCTAATTATTTCTTACATAGTAATTTTTCCCATTTTTTAAAAAAATTATATAGGCATTGTATCAATCTGACAGCTTTACCATTTTTCATTTGTTCAATTGACTTTATTACTTCATCTGACAGTATGTTGATACCTTCATCATCCACTTCAACATCATCTTCATATTCAAGTTAATAATTATTTTCTTTTCTAAATAGATGTTGAGAATATTCTTTTCATCTTTTTAGTATGTCATCTCTATTAGTTAGTCTCCATTCTTATCAGTTGTTTCATTTGTTAACCATTTTCCCCCCCTAAATGACATTTTTAATTTTATCAAATACTAGATTATATCTTTTTACCTGTTGAAGAACTTATGCCTCTATATTCTTGTTCCAACCATTTTTCTTTTGCTAAATCTGTTTATTTTATTACTTCATTATTATTATTTTTTATATGCTCTTTGCCCTTCTCTGTATTGACATTGTTTTATCCTGTCCATATTTCTATCTTTTTCAACATACCTTCTGTTATCCACTTAGTTTTTTTTATCTGAAAAAATTTTATTTCATTTTTTGCTATTTTTAATAATCTTTATTTCTACAACCAATGCTTATCAGAACAATTAAAATATTTCTCATTTTTATTAATTCACATATTAAACCAATTATTTTTTTCTCCATTTCTCTCAATTTATCTAAATTCTTTCTGACATATCTTTCCCCTCTTTTTATTCTTTGTAAACTCAACTTTAATTTAATCATAACCAAATTATGATCAGAGTTTATATCAACACCAGGCAAAGCACGTGAATCATTAATAACATTCTTATATCTATCCTGAATCAATATATAGTCAATTTGATAATGTTCTCTATTACCTGAAGCTTTCCGTGTTTATAATCTTCGTGGATGATTTTTAAATAAAAATGTTTGCAACTACAAACCTATTCTCTTTTCAAAGTTGTACAAACCAGCTACCTCTTTCATTTCCCCCCCCAATATTATATAAAACTGAATTATAAATAAAACTATAGTATAAAAAGACTTAGTTTATAATTTATATTTAATTTTAACCCTCACCGTCCATGACATATATTCACCCAATATAAATTTGTTTGATGTGTTATTAAAATATATATAAAAAAATAAAAATTGAAGTACTGCTGTTTTATTGTTAAGAGTTAATAAAATATATTTTTTAAAAAATGATATTATTTTTTTGCTATTTAATGATGTTAATATATGGGCATTTTATTATGTTTAAGTGGAATACAAATTTTTTTTAATATTCAGAATCTTGACAATTTTATTAAACTAATAATTTATGAAGAAATTATATTTATTTTTGTATAAATTTTAATTATTATTACTTTTATATAAAAATGCATTTAATTTTGTTGTAGCATAAATTGTTTTTGGCAATTATATATTTGTATATACTGTAAATAATAATAATAATAGATTGTAATATTTGATTTATTTTTCGAAGTATTTTATGTTTAATATCAATACTTACATATCAAACGATTTCCTCCAGTTTTGGTTTCATCTCTTTTGCCACTCTACATTTGAAAGTATTGAATAAAACCACTGAACACTAAATGGCAACCAGATTATTAGTCTGGCTGGTTGATTTTTTGATGGGAAAATACAATATTAGCACTATATCTTTCCAGTGGCCATCTTTGCTTTTATCATGGGAATGAGGTTTAAATTTTTAAACAATCTGGGATTTTGAATCCAATCTATTAGAATAATAACTATATATTTAGTGACTTCAGTTTTAAGCCCTCTACAGGTATCTCTGAACAGATGGCAGAAATGGTCAAACATATTTAAATCACATGACTTCTGGAGTTGAAAGAGATGTCACCAATAGATAATTTTCATTGAATGACTTTTTTCCCATTCACTGAGGTTGTATATATTTTGAAAACATTTGATTGCATTTTTTAAATATAAATACTATTCTGTTTCATACATTGCTGTTCAAATTTTGAGTTTTATAATAAATGAATTTTAATATTGATATTGTTGTACTAGTGTACCTCATGAACATCAAAAATTAAATAAAATATAATTACCATAACAATTTTGAATTTGTATTTTTATTTTAATATGTAAGTTACATTTTAATTCAAATTTAAATTGGAATATCATTGTTTTATATTCCTTAATAAATTTATTGAGGAAGCAACTAAGAATGATTTTTATAAAGTATATAAAGAAAGGTTTGTTAAAATATGATATGACCTTGCAAGTCATTTTTTATAAAATCATATGCAATTAATGCGTAAATTCTTTTGTAATATATATTTTGATCACTGTTTGCTAATTATTCTGTCATAGGCATTCAAAATTTTAGATATTGCTGTAAACAATTTCTAAAGTGAATATCAACTCATATTAAATACTTCTGTAGTAGAGAAAGAATGACTAATAGTTAAAGTACATAATTTCAAATGCTGTACAAAATAAAATACATACAAAAAAACCTTATTTCTTATAAAGTTACTAAAATAAAATTAAAAATAAACTGTTTCTTACAAATTATTTTTGTTTTTATTGAAATTTTATTTTTAATAGTAATAGAAAAAAAGTTTGCAATACATAGGCAAGATTCCTGACCTGCAACTGTTTTAAGGCTATCTTCTACTTTTTTTTTTCTATCTAGCGTTCTGTCTCTTTCCCCCTCACCTCCTTCATTTTAATTGAGTTTTAATATAGTTCAAAATATTAAAATGCCACAGTAAATTCTGTCCAAAGAATTGCAAGCAATAGCAAACTGTCATCACATGAAAATATTCACTTCTTTTTACTAATTTTTATAAATTCACATAATAAAAATTCCAGATACAGAAATTGGAAAAAATGCTGATAAATATTTCTGTATATAATTTGGATTTCTAAAAATGAATATTGTGTATGATATTATCAATTATTAGTAAAGAAATGGAAAAAATAATAGATTAAAATATTATAGAAATGAAGACAACTTTATCTAAAATTTATTATTGTCATTGCAATCACAAAATAATTTTTTTATATAAATCATAAACTGTACTTAAAACAATCACAAATATTTACTTACTATCATTTTACTACACGAAAAAAGAGAGTAAATCAAATAGTTGTACAGAAAATATGATTTGAAGCTTGTAAATCTGATTATATATATATATATAAGTTTCCGTTCTGTTTTTCATAAGTAATTTCAGATCCAGATGCATTGTTTTTGTCACCACAACATAATTTAATTATTTCAGCTGACTAAAAATATTACAAAAGCAGATCTCATTCTCTACTCTAGTATCAAATTTAAGCTATCAGAATTTACCAAAGCACATTTCATCCCTAGATTATTTTATGGTTTTTTCTTTATCAATAAGAATGTTTAATTCAATGCTAGAATAAATGCAGCTATATATATGCTGGCCACATTAAACTGTTTTTCTGCAATCCTTGAAGGAATTATGAGAAATAGTTAAACAATAGTTTGGGGTTGTTGTTTTTCTTGTGGCTATGTGAGGATAATTTTAAAAATTGTATTTTCATTAAAAATGATATCATTCTCACAGAATCAATAATGCCAATCAGATCATAATGAAAGCAGCACCAATTATAGAGATTGGTCACATTATTCACTGGACCTTACTCTTAAAATACCCAATTTATCTATATATTTTAGGAAAAATTGTTAAACAACATATATTTTTTTATTATAATATGTTAATATGACATCTGCAATTAGATGAGAAATAATAGGACTATGTTTGTGAACTATAATTAATATCTTGATAAACAAAGTTAATATATAAAGAGAATCAAGATAATATCTAAAACTTTGCACAAAGTAAGTGATCATATTTATCTTGCTCTACAGTTTAACCAAATGATGAGAGTAGGTCATTCATGATCTAAAAATTCTTAAATTGATTCTCAATGGAATAAAGTATATAAAAAAATCAGTATGGTCAATTAAATGGAACTTTTACACTCATTTTCCTAATTAGCAACCTGAATTTCTTTTGAGCTCCTTAGCAGGTACCTGTACATTTATTCATTTATATTTGGTTGAAAAACTCAAAAGAGTACTTTTTGAGATTGTTAATATTAGTAAGTATTATTATAAGTCTATCAGTTGATCACACTTAAGTATAATCTGAAGTAAGAATAACAGAAAGCAGAATCTTTAATCAAAAAACATAAGCAGCAGTGTATAAAAGAAAGCATTTTCTTGTGTGAAGCAGATTAGAGATGGTTAAAGTCAAAGTATCATTTTTATGGAGAAGCTATTTCAAAAAATTTAATTGTAAAAATAATTGATTGATAAATTTTCTCTCCTAGGTAACTATTTTAATATTAAAATTCTGAGTGTAATTTTTATAATACAAATTTTATTGTGCTATTCATATTGTTTTAAATGTGTGTTAAATAATAATTGTGTTATAAATTGAAAGTTTTAATTTCAAAGTGTATATGTCATGGAAAAGAAAAAAATCTCCAGATTAATTATTGTAAAATATATAAATAGAATTAATGTTGAATTTAAATATGGATATAAGAAGTACTTTTGTGCCCTTATATGAAAAAATTAATAAAACTTCAACAATTGCAAGATTTTAAAATGGCACCTTATTTTTATAACCATTGATTAGAAGAGCTGAATGCTCTTTCTGAATAAAGAAGAAAACCAAGTACTTTAAGAGGCAGAAAAATGGCTTTAAGTGATATATTCTGTAAAATAACTATAGAATTATACCTTTACAAAAGCAAGAAAAAAATCTTAGGATAGATGTTTATTTATATGTGTGATACATTACTTGCAACAAATATATATAAAAAAGCCCAAATGCATGATTTTATGATAGCTCTTAATTTTTCAAGATTAGATTAGAAATTTGATTCCAAGAGCTGTAGTAAATAAGCAACTATGCTAGAATGGAGTTAACTTTATCAACAGTGAAAAATAGAAGATTCCAGTGAAATTCTATTATTATTAGATGTATTAGATAATGATAGTGTATTGAAATATGTCATACTAACATAAATGCATTTTGGGAAACTAATATTATAAACAATGAAGCTAATGCAATGAGTTTATTCTACAATAATTTTTACTTCTTTTCTTTTACTATGTAATTCTATGATAAATGTTTATTCGCTTCCAAAAAAAAAATATATTAACTTATTTAAATTTTAAATAATAAATACTGTCAGTCGCTGTGTTTGAGCACTTTGAATATGATTTTCTAGTTTGAAAGCATTGCTCAGCCATTATTATTCAAAGTTTAAATAAGTTTATCCTTTCTTTGGAAATGGGTATTGTTTTTAATAAAAATGATCTCTTCTTGTATTAGTATATGATAGTATGACAATCTTTAACAGTGAGTAACTGGAAAACATTAAAAAAATAGAATTATTAAGTTTCCTGAGGATTATATGATTGAAAATATTTAGATCCTCATTCTCAAAAGAAATCAGTTTTAATTCTTACATAGAAAAGTAAGTTCATTTGATTTCTTTTTCATACAGAATCTCAAGTTTGTTCTTGTTGAAGAAATCATGTAATAGTAATACTTTTATGTAAAGAGATTTATAGAGGTTTTCTGAATAAGATGAGATGAGAATAAGGCTTTAGATGATATTTCATGTGTCACATCTCAAACATTAGATGAAAGTAATATCTAGTACCACAATTCTTTTGAATGAAGTTTCTATATTTTGAATTAATATTGATTTGAAATGGAGTAACATGCAAAGAAATGCCTAAAATGTGAAGAGATGATGATCTGGCATTCATGATTATTTTAATCAATCTTGCAAAAAAAGAAATTATTGTCTTCAATATATAGAAAATATACTGAGTGAAATAATGGCTTTAAACACTCCATTGCAAATTGAAACTTTAGAAGATCGTTTAAGTGAAAATTATAAAAGATGATGATAAATGCAAATAGTTAATTAACACTAATTATAGACAGTAGATTTGAAGAACTAAAAAAATAATGAACTGAGTTAATGATAGTGGATATATGAATTCTAACCACAGATCATATGGAATAAACATTTTGATAATAATTTGTAAGAATTACAGAGATAAAACTTTTCATACAGTAGCACCACTCTTTGCAAACTAGAACAATCAATGGATGCAGGAAGGTTTGTGCATAAAATCCTTATCTAGTGTCTACACATTCAATATCCCCAGACTAATTTTTAGTTTGTGACTTTCATCAGTGAGGACCCTTGGATCTGAGAGCACTGCACTTAGATCTTAAGATTTAGTGCACTGAGTGGTGTAACAGTATGGAGAGTTTTGTCTCTAAGTAAACAGCTTGTGTAAGCATGAAGAATGGTGATTATGTCATGTTTAGTGGTTTAATTTGTAAGAAAATAGAAATTGGAAGATAAGCAGCTGCATGATATTAATAAAATGCTGACATTTATACTGTGACTAAAAGAATAGGCTTATAAATGAATATTTGCAAATATTTATAAAGATTAAAATAAAATGGAAACTAATATGATACATGTTTTACCTTAGTTTTTAGAAGAACATGTTAAAAGGTGAAACAATGTATTAAATAATATGTTATATATTATAAATACCTTTGATTTTAAGCTGAAATAGATAATAGTAGAATAAAAAATAATGATTTATAGCTAGTACTGTTTACTGTTAAATTGATAGAAATAGTCAAAAATTATGTGTAAGGATGATTAGATCAGATGATAATTGTTATCAGAACTTGGCAGACAGGCAGTATAAATGTTAGCTTGTCTGCAATTAATGTAGAAAATATCAGGAATTAGCATGAGTGATAATCTAAAGCAGTATTACTCTATATAACAAAAGTAGTATCATTGTTGATAATATTAGTCTAAGCCTTATGTATATGATAATCAATTTATTGCATTTAGAATGGATACAAATTTGTACTGAATATTAATATGACTTGGCCTAAATACTTAAAAGTATAGAATACCATTATAAATTAAAACTGCATTCATGGTAATATAATGAAATAACTTCCATTGTTTTGTCTTTAGGATATTCTTTCATGCATTGATGATGAAAAAGAAAACATTAAGTATTAAATTATCTTGAAATAGAAACAAGCTGAATCATCATCAACCATTATCAATCTACTGCAGGATGAAGGTCTCTCCAAGTTCAATCCATCTTTTCCGATCTTTAGCTTCTCTTCTCCACATCACCCTTGCACACTTTCTTATTTCACCCATCCATCTCACATGTGCTCTCTTTCTGGGTCTTTTACAATCTCTTGGAATCCCATTTAAAATTTCAATTGTCCATCTATTATCATATCTTCTAGAAATATGTTCAGCCCAGTTCCACTTCAATCTTTTAATTTTTTCAAGGAGATCAGTAACACCTGTTTGTTCTCTTACCCATACATTGCGTTTTCGATCTCTTCTTGTTACTCCCAACATGCATCTCTCCATACTTCTTTGAGTGGTTTGAAGTCTCTGTATTGCTCTTCTATTAAGTGTCCAAGTCTTATTTGATATAAGATATCACCATCAGTGTCTAGAAGAATATACATAATTAATTATCGCTCTGGGATTTTTAGAGGTTTAATAGTATCTCTATGCCTATATCTTCAACAATTCATACTATTGTTTTGTAATGTATTCGATGGCACAGAATATTCAACTGAAAATGTTGCTGATGACTTTTCTCAAGAAGTTGTATAGAATGACAACAAAAAATTGCTGTCTAAAACTTTCATCATAATTCTCTGTTAAACTAATGAAAAAGATGATTGCTGTATACCACCTCTTGAAATTGGTTTAATAATATAATTATAGCTTGATAGCAACAACTTATAAGTCAACAAATGAATTGGGCAATATAATCAGATCTAATATTTTATGTATTTTTTTATTTTTAAACTTATTACTGCATACAAAATATTATGTTGAAATAATAGCAACAAGGGTTTATAGTTCAGGGACTTTTGGGATTTGAATATAGTTTGTTCTAATGAAACAGTTGTTTAATGTTAACAAAGTTGAAATTACTATCATTAATAGAGTTACCTAAAATTTTATAAATTCAGTGTAAACCAGTTATATGGAGGGGAGTAGAAGTGAGAATATATGCCTGGAATTTTGAACCAGTAAATATGACCACTGTTTTTCATTGAAACAACAATATTAGATAAATAAGAATATCCAGAAGTAATTTTTTTTTTTTTTTAAAGAATACAAGAGAAATACTAAGCAAGAATTTTTTAAAATAGTATGTATGTGAGAAAGTCAAATAAGAATAGTAGATCACAATAATATTCAGATTTAAGGATAAATTTTTATATTTCCTCATAGTAAATCCAAAATCTAAGAAGAAAACAAGCTGATCACTACAAATTTATAAGTATTTACTGAATGTTTTTTTTCTTTTTCTCTAACTTTGTTTGCAAATATGTATATAAACTAATTTATTCTAAAAAGTTAAAACTTACCTTTAAAATTTTATTTTGGACAATAATACGTATTTGGATTAATGATATTTATATTAACATTTTTAGATAATTTCATTTTTGTGAATTTTGGTTATCAGTTTTGTTTAAAATATACTTAGTGATTTTTATTTTTATAAATTACAAAAAAAATAAACATAATTGTTTAATCAGTCTTATTAAAACAAAAAACAATTGGATGATTATTTGATTAACGTGTGCTGTTTAAACACAAAAAGTGAACGGTTGACTTTTGATAAAGAAATCTTTGGCTCTCAAGACTACTATAGCACAGACTCCCACTTGGGGGGAGGGGGGAGATAGTGTGTGTTTCCCTGAATTAGCTGATTGTTTCATTTATTAATTTCTACTTTATAGTTCTTATATTTTATTTATTGATAACAATCAATAAATAAATTAATAATATGAAAAATGTTATTTAATAGAAAATTAAAACAAAAAAAGAGTAGTAATGAAAATATTTAATTCAACATATAAAACTCTCTGAAGAAATTTAAAATATTTGCACTATGTCAAGAAATATGCTATTCTTTCACATTTTCACATGTATAAAAAATATTTTTGGGGGTTTAAATCAGTTTAACTACTTGGGTTAGAAGTAAAAGAAGTCCATTTTTACTTCAATAAAAAATCTCAACAAAAGAACTATTCAAATCAGAGCAAAACTCTCCATATAGTAGTGCCATCTTGTGCTAACAAGAGCAATCAATGGATGCCAGAAGGCTTGTGCATAAAATCCTTCTAGTGCCTACTCATCCAATATCCCCAGACAAGTTTCTGGCTTGTGGCCTTCATCAGTGAGGAGAGTTTTGCTTTGTTTTGAATTGTTTAATAACAATTATGTGCTAGTATGAGATAGTGATCATGTGATGTTTAGTGGTTTAAACGAACTATTATAGTATAATGGTCAGGCAGATGGTCTTACTATATCTGCCATACAGGATGCCACTAGGCTATTAGAACCTAGAAAAACGTATATAGTAGGCAGATACATATTGGTAAGATCCGACTTTTATAGACTGTTAGCCCTTGCCACAAGTTCAAGGAGTAGTTGAGATTTATCACCTAAGTTTTAAATTCTCTAATTTAATAAAAAATAAATTATTGTCAGTTTTAATAATAAACATTTATTACGCACATATAGAAAACAAATTTGAGGACTTGATTAATTTAACGTTGTTTTAAATTTAATTCTGCTATTCTTGGTAACTTGCACAGATGGACATTCTAAGTTTATACAATTTAATGTTTTATAATGCTAAGCATAGAGAAATTAGATAGAGTATGCAATTAAAACTTTCAAAAAATTTAGCCCCGGGCTAAAAGTTCACGACTAAACTAACACTAGCTTCCTGATATACAGATGTAACCAATGCAACATGAAGATGTTAGCATAAAACCATGCTAATAGGCATGTGCATCTGTAGCATAATATTATTTAAAAGAATAATCTTCATCCAGTGCAGGAATGTACATCTGTCTAGTGAAGAAATCATATATATAACCTTAGAAAAAAACCAAATGCTCCATAAGGAGGGAGAGCGATCCTCATCAACTTATAGTCTCAATCCATAGGGCATAAAGTGATCAATGGCATGGGAAGTACATCCATGTCCATTGCAACATGATAGCTACATTTCTGGGCCAGGCAATCATTTGGGGTCAGTGCCCTATATGCTAACACACTTCATATTACATTAATATAAATGTCATATATCCCTCCATCAGCCTTGATTCAACTATGAAACAGATAGCCTGAAATTAACCTGCATGACCTAACCCAAACTTAACAACTCTATGCATCCATTTATACCCAACTTTAAATTTAATAATTTAGTTAACAAACAAAACAACAAAAATAAAAATAATAGGAAAATGGAAATGATTGATTAGCAAACTTAATACATAAATAAAAAGATTATTAACTGATTTAAAGTACTATTTCTGATCAGATAAGAATTCACTTATTAGTTATATTTTCTTATGGATTAAATACTTATTGAAGAGATATATTTAAACAGTTCAATTGATAAAAGTTCATACTTCCCAATCAGTCTTGATGACTCCTCCAAACTTCATCCGATTTATGGACTTCATTGCTGGTTATATTATTTGATTCTAATTTTATTTGGAGACATAACTGCTACATTCCATTCTTGTGAGAACTGTGATTGGGGAGGCCACCTCGGTCAATGCAAATGAAGGAAAAATAAATCTCTTGTGAAACTCCTACTTTGTGGAATCTGCAATATAGCTAGCTGTAATTCATAGATTAATAGTCAAATCAATCCATTAAGTTTAATTTTTTCATCTTTTATAATTTCTGGCTTCTCTTATCATTAATTCTCTGGATCGATCACTTCTGACATTCTTTGATCTTATTTGCCCTGAGGGTTTTCCTTTCTGGCCCATGTGTTTGTTGGTACTTGCATTGGTCAGACTACTTCAGAGTGGGAAACACCATAATCTTTAATTTTTATCTCTTATCTGACCTTTCAATCATTTAAGTGCCCCAAGGACTAGTTTGCTTTACATTCAAATATATTTTAACTAGAACAATCATTTCTATTTTAAGATTTAAACATGACTTTTCCATTATTTTTAAACAAAAATGCCAATCTTTATTTTTAGATCTTTATCTTTTAATTTTAAGTAATTTGTCTTTAAGTTTTCCATCTGTGTGATTATATATATTCATTAAAATAACTTTATTAATTTTCCCTTCTGTATTTAATATATCAATTTTATTTACTGTCTTTTCCCCACATTATTATAATTTTAAAATCATATACGGCATATGTATATCATTACAATAAGTTAATGGAGAAAAATTTTGTTTAGTCTCGCAATAATTGCCAGTTATTATTAATTGATAGTTTCCTGGCAACATCAAAAACTGAATGTTACCTCTGTTTACATTAAAATAATCTCATTTTTATTTTTTATTATAATAATCCATAATTTAAAGTTGTAATTATAAATTTTTATTAAACGCCCATTATTATATTAAGTAATAATTTACTAAGGCTGTAACCTTAGAAATAAGCGTATGAAAATATTTAATTTAATAATAATAAACCTTGGGCAAGAATTGAAACTGAGAAGAAAAGAGGGAATGAATTGAAGGCATTGTAATTAAGAAATTGTATAGTCAAACAATTGATTGTCTTTAGCATTTTTTAAAAATCTTTTCCATATGTACTTTTAACACTCTTATAATTTTGAGGTAACAGTTTTGGAATGGCTGATATCTAACTATTACAAAGAAATATTAATGCATGTAAGAAAGATATCATTTCTTCGTTGTTGTTTTTTTTTAATATATATATATTAAGTTACCAAAAAGACAAAGATCAGAATGTATAATAAATATAATCCAACCAAACTAGCTATATTCAATGGAATAATTCAACAGAATAAAAATCATAAAAAGACTATTATTTATTAAAACATAGATTTTTGAATCAGCATGTGAAAATGAAACTTGGAGGAAAAAAAAAGCAAGAAGTCATACCTTTCAAACATTACCAAAGCCCAGCTGAATGCAATCTGGAGAATAATAAAAAACAAAAGTTTAATGAATTATTATTATTGATTCATTGAAGATTGAAAGGGTCTCAACTCATTTCAATACTTTTCGTCTATAGCTTTTGTTCCTCAACAAACTTTCTTATCCACTCTTTTTCTAGTATTCTTACAATCCTATTTAGGATTCCCAAGATTTTTTTAAGAATTTGAAATCCATCTATTGCCATCTTTTTTAGAAGTGTGCCCAATTTAATTCCATTTCAATATTGTAATTCTTTCAATAATATCAGTGATAGTATGCAATTTGGATTACTTCTTTTTAATTCTAGTATATAGATGTCTGCATAGACTCTTTCATTAGCTATCTAATATTGATGGGATATATGTGTCTAGGTACATGTAGAGATATGTAACAATTTACTTAAATTATTAACAATTACACATGGTAATAGAATATTATCATAGTGATTGTCAGGAATTAAATTCCTGTTTTATATACATTGTGTGTTTGAAGAGTGAAAATGGAACCATTGTGTTCAGTTTTGTTAAGTCAAGTATTAAAAAAAGACTTAGATGAGAATATTTATATTTTACTAATTTTTTTTTCAAATGTTTTGTTAATACAGCTGTTGAAAGTTGCATTAAGTTTCTTGAATTAATTCAGATTTCTATTTTTACCCGTTTCTGTCATCACACACACACTTTTTTTCAAAAATTAATGGAACCTTTTCAAATTAACATGATATTTTATATACAAACTAATCTGCCGATATTTTGTTTATTTGTATTTTTTTAAAAAGCTTTAAATTTAAAAACAAAAATTAAATTTATCTTTTTGATAAATCTTTTTTTTTTTTCCAGCCATTTATTTGTTAATGTTTGGCAAGAGTTGTCAGGTTCCAACTTGAGATGTTTTTTTTTTTTTAATTATTTATTCAAATTAAAACTTAAATGCCAACTTTAATCTTCTAGTTGTCTTTTGAGAGTTATTAAATCCATGCTTTAATTGTTTTTATTTTTAATTACTTTTTTTTTCTTTTAGCTTCAGTTGCCAAGTGGTATTACATATCATTAATGCATCGAATTTAATATATTTTGATGCTTTCGTTAATTTTTGACTTATTTAACATTTGATTATTTCATTAAATAAATATGGATTAGTGAATAATTTTCATATAATTATGAATTTAAAACAAAATATCTCACAGGACATTATTATAAAATGTAAAAGCATTAGGGTAAAATAGCTTTAATATTCTTATAATTAATTGATTGACTTCAGATGGTAGAACATTTGGCATTCAAGCATCCAAGTCACAATTTGAATACAGAATTCGGTTTGACTGAATAAAGTTTTTTTTTTTTACTTTGCACAGCTGGGAATCAATATTAAAGTTTTTAGTCCTTCAACCTGCCATTCTACTTGCAGGGCAGTAAAACAGTAAAAATTATTAATTGTTGACATTCATGGATTTAGTAAAAAAAAAAAAAAAAGTAGTAATGAAATTAAGGAATTTTGAGAAATGTGTAAAAAAAATAAAAATAAAAAGATTCAATTATATATTTCATTTTATTTGGAAATTACAAGTTCATTAGTAAATTAAAAATAATTAACTGCCGTTAATTTTTATTTTTTTATGATATAATAATAGCTTTATGTCACTTAGCTATAAAGACTGTTTAAAAATGTAAAATGTTAGAATAAAATATTTTGAGGAATATGCCACCATAAATCTGGACAATGAGTAATTAATTATCCTTGGTCCTGCATAATATCAAATATATATACATATTAATTCAAAAAACAAATATTAGATAACTGTTTACAGAAGCCAAGATTGCAAAACAATAATAAAAATAACATACTTATTAAAATTTCATAAATTTATTTTTATTTAAATTATTAATAAATTTGAAGTAAAATAAAAACTCAAATAAGTCTATCACATGAATTCAGCTTACATATTGCTGTTTCAGTAGCATTCATTTTTCTTTCACCATCTTTCTGCCATCTACTATAAGCTTTAATAACCAATAGATACAGTTAATAGTGTTTAATAAATCTCTTTCTTGTGTTGTCCTATCTGATACCTGCAGATGCAGACAATTTTCCAGCTTATGGTTTTTATCAATGAATAGTTTTGGATTTTGGAACAGTGCTGCTAGATCATTAGAATCTGATATACTTTTTCTCTAGCAATCACTGTTCTCTTCTGTAATATACTATCAAGCTATCAGCCCAAACATTTCAATCTTAGCCAACCCCTTTATATAGTCATATAGATCTGAAACCAATGCAGTTCCTTAGTTTTTAAATAAGTATATAGACACCTCTATCCTGTCACCGGGATTTGGTTTAGCCCAATAAAATATTATATGACACCAGTTTATATATTGCTGTTTTAGCAGCATACTTTTTTCTTTTATTACTTTTGCATAAATTGGAATATTGATATTCTATTGGAGTATACCAAATTCTTTCATAACAAAACAGAGGTACCTATAATTGCTAAAAATCTGAGGGCCACTATAATATTTAGATACTGAACTTGTTTCAAATCTATATGACTATACAAAAATAATTGGTTAAGATTGAAAACATTTCTATGTTTTTTTAATTTGGCAGATAATTGATAGTACATCAGAGGTAAATAATGCTCATGGAGGGAAAGTGCATTAGATTGTAAGTTCCAAGATCCAAAATTCCTCACTGATGAAAGCCATAAGTTTGAAACTAGACTTGGGGATATTGAATAGGACAGCACAAGAATAGGAATTTATTAAGCACTATTATGAGATGTTGATTAGTTCTTAAAGCTTACAGTAGGTGGCATAAATGTGTTGGGGAAAAAATGCCTGTTACAAACAATGCACTGCTTGTTAGATAACAAAGGAATAGTTAATTTGGAAAAATGCAACAGGTTTATATTACAACATTATTTTAACTGTAAAAAGTAAAAAAAAAAATATTTTTTTGTGGCCGTGATGTATAATTTATATATTCAGTTTATTGACAATTGATTTTTATTAGTGGAGAAGTGTTAATGTCAAACATTATTTAACAGAGCCAATATATATATATACATATTGCTCTTGAATCTAACTTTTGTGGGAATCCATTATTCTGAAGAACTCAAATATAAATTTTACCTCATCTCATTTTTTGTGAAAAATTTTTAATTTTGATAAAATATATTCTCTCACTAAGTTATATGATACTTAACATTTAAATAAATTTACAGTACATAATTAAATTCTAAAATTAATAAATATATTTTGTTTCAAATAATTTAAATTTTGACACAATTTTTTTAAAGTAATTTACAAATTTATCATATTTTTTTATCCTTAAACATTGTATTAATTTTTAACTCTTTAGAATGTTTGGAATGAATATAAACAGAAGTTGTGATAAAAATATAAAGTATAAAAGCAGTGTTCATTTAAAAAAAATTTCGAAAGAAAGTAAAAATAGAAAATTGGCAAAATAGTTTTTCTTTAGATTTTAAAAACTGAAAATAATAAAGTAGGAAAACTTCTACCAAGTATGAATCAATAAAAGGAAAAAGAAAATCATTTTCATCAAATTTCAAAATTTAGAACTTCAAATTCAGGGACAATGAAAAAAAAAAAGATATTTCTGGTTAAGAATTATATTCAAGAAGTCATCAAAGTGAATGAATGATATGACAAAGGCATCTGCCATCACATCCTTCTAACAGTGTGAGAATTTTTCTAGAAAATAAAAATCCTATGCATATTAATGATTACAATTTTCCATTAACCAAAATCACATAAAATTTAATGTTTCATTTTACACCAAAAGTTTTTTTCAAATGAAGAAAAAAATAATTGTGGAAAACTACTGCTATATTCTAAAATTAATGACAGTATTTGTTTAACAATTAGTTTTCAAAATCAGTATTAGCTAATGAAGGTATTAATCGTAGGATCACCTCAACACACAGCAAAAAAAGGGCATTAAAAAAACCAAGACATTTGTTTAAAATCAATCATATATACATTTATTAGAATTTTTTTTTTTTTTAAACTAATCAATGGACAATCAATACTGTTGAAAGAGTCAAGTAAGCACTGATAGAAACCATTGGCATGGAGTTCCTAAAAGGGTATTTTTAAACATATACAGGCAAACATAATGATGCATCACATAGCAATAACTGCATTATTTAATAAAAATGATGTAAATGTTTTTGTAATAAAAATGATTTAGAAATTTGTTTCTAGATTGGACATGCATATAAATAGAAAAATATTAAATGTACGATTATTATTTAGGTTGGAAAGTTCAGAATAAAATTCTTAAATTAATGAATGCTAAAATAAGTGAAGTAATTGTACATAAAAATAAAAAAAGTACACATTCAATTTAATTTGATTGTATTAAAAACAACAGTCTTTCAATTAACTTCATAATATACATTGACTAATAAATATTTTATTGTTTTTATACTTATTTGGAAAACATATATTGTGGAGAATTAAGAGAAAATAAAAAGTTCTCAGTTTTGAACTTAGTTTTTAAAAATTATTGAAGATTATCTATGCCAACAATATGTTGGTAGTCCAAAACTCTCTTAATGCTATTTATGGCATATACATTAAACAATCTTTTGTTTGGAAGATTGCATTTATGATAAGGAAATGTTTTGGAATGGTTCAAAGACTATGAGTTATGATTTTTTAGATTCACTAAAGAGGAAATACTTAATATATTTGAAATTAGACCATTATCACATAAATGTTGTTTAACCAATTGAATTTAAGAAATGCATTAGAAGAATGAAGCAAAAATAAAAACGAGATTCAAAAATTAAAAATGAATTACAGTTTTAATTGAAAATAAAATGAATTTTGAATTTGCGACCTACCCACTTATTTAGCACAAATTGTTTCCAGTAATAGAGTGAAGAATATGTACAAAATCTTGTGTCAAATATTAATCTGGCTATTTCTCTTTTAAATTACATACATAGTTTAAAATGCTTTTTTAAGGTTTTAGGCAAAATTGTTTTATGAAATAAAAATAAAAAATTGCTCATGAAATACATAATAATAAGTGACGTTCTTGAATCAACATTATATTTTTTTTATAATATTCAACATTGAAATATATGAGAGAAAAACATTTAAATCATGATATAATTTATCTTAAAAGATAGAGAAAATCATGTTATATATAAGAGTGATCTGTATGAATAATTTTTTTTTCTTTATATGTTGTGACAAACTTAATTTTTGGAACTCATTTATTGTGTTTAAACAGCTAATATTTGTGATACATTTTTAAATTCATGTATAACTTTTAAAATTTTATTAACATTTTGAGTTTCTATTGTTTCAGCAGAATGGAGCTTTTCAAATTAATTAATGCCTATCTAATGACTACAATGGCCCTGGAGGTATTGTTTAACTTAGTTTTATTATCATTTGAGCAAAATCTAATTTTAAAAATTTAATTAATAATTTTACAAAAACAAAAGTCAAAAGATAAATTTTATAGAATAAATAGTAATGTATTAATTATATGTGCTTTATTATCCTATCATAAAGCACCATGACCATCATATTAATTTTAATATTTTATTGAATTTCATATTTCATTATATAGTTGTATATAAACAAATAATACAAAACTCTGTCAGATAATGAAAATTATTCTACGCGAATAAAGCATGATAAACAGAGCAGCCAAAATTCAAAAAAACATTAATTATAAACAACAATTGCCAAGCGCTTTCAGTACTATATACCAGAATCTTGGCGTTATATGTCGAATTTTGAATATTGAATTTTGGCTGCTCTGTTTATCACGCATTATTCATGTAGAATAATTTTTGTATAGAAGCACAAATTTTCCATTTTGCATGAGAAAAATTTTTGATCATCACACTGCAACATCTTTTATTTTTATACTCTAATGAAGGCTTATATTTTATTTATAGCTAAGCCCTCCAAATACTAAAATGGCACTGTTAAGCGATAATGGTGAATTACCATCAACAATTATTAAATGTCATAATTAATATTGTTTATTGTCAAACTTATTTCCCCCCGATTTTTGATGATAAATATGTCATTTATTTATTTATTCATATAGTATATATTGTAGTTGTAGCTTATATTGATTATACTATAACAATTCTCGTTATTTTTCTTAGTAATACAAAATGCAATTTTTTCATTTTTGTGAAATGATGAGTTGAACCCTTCATGACAAAGTTTCTGAATGTTTTAGATAGATTCTTCTATGGTGAAATGTGCATTTAAATGCCAGTTGAATACCATTGAATTTTTTTTAGTTGTAACATTAATTATTGCAGAATAATAATATGCAAAAAGTGAACTGAGCATGCAATAACCCTTACTGATTAATGAAAGACTTTTTACTTCTGATAAATGATTGTCAATGAACAAGACCACTAGTACATGATTGATTAATAACTCTTAACCAATATCGAATCATAAGATAATTTTTGGTATACTTTTAGAATGTATTTATTCAGAAACAATGACAAATAATTCTGATATTTTTATAACATATGGATGACAAATAATTTTCTCCCTACCCCTTCCTTGGAAAAGAAGGGGGTGATCAATTATTTGCCATCCATATGTTATAAATATGTTACCAAAATATCTCATTGTAACCGGTAAACTGATGTAATTATTGAAACAATTTCACGTATTGATTTAATTTTATAGAAAATAACAGCCACATTTGAATGTTGGTATAAAGATATGATTTTTTAAAAAAAATCTATTTCAGGATAACACATTTTAAAGACTTCCTAAATGGATCATTTAAAATTATTTTTATATTCTTCGTTTCCTACAAACACTGCTTTATTTCAGAAAAAAAATTACTGTTGAATTACTGCTTTTTGCTCTTGCTATTAATTAATGTAGTCGTCTTAGTAAAGATTTTATTTTCTCTATTAACTTCGTTAAAGTCTGAGTCATCTGCAAATTCTTTTCACGTTTTAAACAGATTAGTAAGTTTTAGCTTATTAAATTATCAGCTGTAATTAATGCCTTCCTAGTTTTTATTTCTCTGCTTTTGTATTTCCTACATCGAATCTATTATTCTATATATCAAAAAATAAATTTAATATTTCATACGTAAAATGAATAAATTGTTTAAGAGTAAAAATTATATATAACTGTAAATGTCAAAAAACATTGTAAGTATGCGCAAGTAGTTGTTATTTTAGAAATATATGTTTAGTTATCTATCAAATATTTGGCGTTATATGTAATATATGTACATATTAGTAAAGATTAAAAATATTAAATATTTCTAATATTGCGTACAATTTTTATTTTAAACGCGTGCTTATTCCGTTTGTGAAATATTCAATATAGTTTTTTTTTATTTTGATTTAAAAAAAAAAAGCCAATTACATTTGTAATGTCAGCTTAGCGTTTTTGAAAAATAGTTTATAATGGTACTACTAGATGTCGTGTAATACTGAAAGATAAAGATTTAAATATGTGTATGGATAGATATACCGCATTGAAAGGAACAAATAAATATCAATGGGGTTTATTAAATTTGTTTTATTATTTTTATTTTGTATATATATCTAAAATATATATTATTGAAATTGTATATATAAACCGTCAGAGATAATCCTACAAAAATTCTAAGTTTTAAATATTTATATTTTTTTAGAAATAAAATATTGTTAAGAACAGCTTTTACTTAATTGTTTTGCGCTACACAAGTCTTCAGCATTGTCCACATGTAGAAGCTGTTCATATGAATTATATGTATGCACTGATAAATTCCATTTGGATTCCTATTATAATTTTTAAGCTCATCCTCATTACCTACATTTATTGTTATATCATCAAAAAAAATCTGATGTAGTTATCTCTCTTACAATTAATGATAATTTTTATCAGAACAATGTGTTTAAAATGTAACTTATTTAACATAAATAAAATAAAATAAAACAGATAACGTCCCTGCTCTGCACCTATCTGTATCTATCTTCTTCATAAGATCATTTAATTTTACAGATATTTTACTATTCATATACTGATTTCTTAATATGAATTTTTTCGAAACAAGAATTTCTTAATATATATATTTTCTTTCCAACAAAATAACCCAAGTCACTTTTTAAAATACCTTTTCAGGTTCAGTAAAACAAACATTAACTTCATTTCTTCTCTCTATCAATTTCTCATCAATAGTTATCACAAATTGCTCTCCTGTTCTCTACAATTTTAAAATTCAAACTACTCTTATTTGGGATCGTGTGTCATTCTGCCTTCAAGAAAACTTAACTTCTATTTTAATTAAGAACTATCAGGCATAAAAATGCAGTAAAATTAACACATTGGCAGATGCATTATGATGAGTAGCCCATCCATGTCAGTTTACTATATGAATAATGACATAGTAATAATAACTTCAATACAAGAATGTTTGAATGGATATTAGAAAACTGTCTTGTTCATTTTCTTTGAAGTCTCAAAAAAAAAAAAAGATCTTCCTTTGGTTAATAATAAACTACTTTCTCCAGTCAGGTATTAGAAATCTGATATTCAAAACTGAAATATCATTTTAGCATTATGGTAGTGTATGTTAATTATTTTAAAAATTCATTAAAACATCACATGATCACCATTTCATATGCTTACACATGCTGTTAATAAGAGTAGCAAACTCTCTATATAGTAGTACTACCAAGTGCAATCTTCATAATCAATGAATGCAAGAAGGTTTGGGCATAAAATCCCTTTCTAGTGCCTACTCCCAACATTCCCAGACTAGTTTCTAGCTTATGGCTTTTATCGGTGGAGGGCCTTGGATTTGAAAACACTATACGTAGATCACCAAAATGTATAGGTGTTAAACTGAGCTCAGATCTATATGACTGTACAAGAAAATGAGCTTGGTTGAAAATAATATGGTGTTTTCATCTTGGGCTCTTATCTTTATAATTAACCAAACAGGTAAAAGGTGGCTACTGGAGAGTTGCATTGGATTCTGAGATCTAGGAGCAGTGCTCCCAAATCCAAGGCTCCTCTCTGATGAAAGCCACAAGTTAGAAACTAGTCTGGGGATATTGAATGAGTAGATACTAGATACGGATTTTATGTACAAACCTTCCTGCATCCATTGATTATGAGGGTGTGTACTTGGTGGGGCACTACTGTATGGAGAGTTTGCTAATAGATTGAGGGCAAATTTAGTAAATTTGTGAATGAATGGGGCTTTAGTGGATCTTATTAAGAGATTGTGTGAAAATAATTATTATACATATCAATATAAAATCAGCTAGAATTAAAAAATTGTGTGAGACTAAGGTAGAAATACCCTATCTATTTTATTTATGTGTATATTTGAGAGAAATGGAGACAGCAATAGAAAGACTATGAAGAGAGGTAGAGATACCATTAAGATGGCAAGGGAGTATATACATTATCAGGTCTTTTATTTGCTGATATCTTCTTGGTCACAGAAAGTAGGGAAGATGTGGAAGTTATGCTGAAGTTGTGCACAAAGGGGGGTAAAAAATGGGGATTCAATTTAGTAAAGAAAAATCAAACATGATGATGATAAATGCCTGAGAAAGAGAAGAGAAAAATTTTTTATTGGGGATATAAAGTTAAATGTAAATGTGATGAATAGGTAAACTATTTGGAAATTGTCTTAAGTAATCAAAGGAATTGCTTATATAAATGGGAGAAAAAATTGGTAAATGAAGCAAAGAAAAGAAAGGGACTGATAAAAAAATTAAGTGTTTTCATATAATAAACATAATGTAGCAAGAATTTTATAGGAGTGGCAGTATCAGGGTTAACTTATAGTAACAATGTATTATGTGTTAGTAAATGGGTATTAGATTATTTAGAAAAAGTACAAAGAGAAGTAGAAGACATGCATTAGATGCAGATGGATGGAAAAGGAGGTAATTCAAGGAGAAATGGGATCGTGAAGTTTTTCTATGAGAAATGCAAAAAGAAAAATGAAAATGTTCGATAGATTGCAAATTTAGGGATAGTAAGAGTATAGATCCAAATAGTATTTAATTGGGTTACAAGTAATGAACAGGAAACAAGAGAGGTAAAAAAAGTAGTACAGTATGCAGAAGATTTGGATAAATACTTTATGTCAATATTCTTGTATGAAAGATGGGATGATGGTATTAAGAGGATTGTTGAATGTTATAGTGGCAAAGAATGGGATAGAAGAATAAATGCATTAATAAAAAAATAGGGTGCTGGAGAACTAACATGGAGAGTAAAAAGCGTTTAAATATATATATATAAGTAAACAGAATATTGTGTGTAAATTAATTTACAATAATAGCAAGGAAAGAATTTATTGTTTAATACTTGAACAGGATCACTAACAACAAGGGAATACACACATAAATGAAGAAATGTAAATGATTTAGTTTGCAAGTTATGTAAGAAAGGTATAGAAAATATTAGTCATCTGCTAATTGAATGTAAATGTTTACAAGCAGAAAGGGTACAAACAATGATGTTGTGAGATAATAAATATAAACAAAGGATTATATAGATAGTGGGTTCTTGATTTTTATGCTGGTTTTGAAAAAAGATAAGGGAAACCTAAATGTAAAGGTGATAGAGTGGACAAAGATGATGATGTGGAAATGGGATGAGCAGGATAGAAAAGAATATGGGAAAAACTTAGGGTGGGGAATGGAAAGAAAAGGGAAAGTGACTAACAAGTTTCTCTGAGCTTAATGGCTGAGAGATTCCTGACTTGGAAAAAGGAGAAACCATATCACATCACTAAATTAACTCTTTTTTTAAAACATGAAATTGTAACTGTTTGAAAACATTTGGTAGTGTTTTACTTTTGTGTCACCTGATCAAAAAAAGGTATAGAAGGTTTAACAATAAACAGAAATATGAATTAAATAAATGAATAATATGTGTTTAGATGGGTATTTTTGGAAAAATAAAGAAATTATATGTAAGAAATGGTTGGCTTAATTTAATTTACAGTAGATTAAAATAGTTTGGATGGGAAAAACAAGATTTCAGGAATGAAGTAATGACTGAAAACAGTAATGATAAATTATAATAAAATAAATACAATGAAAAGGTGGGAAGAAGAAAAAAATCACCATATTATCTGAAAAAGAATAGAGTAACAAAGGTGAACAATAATAAAAAATGAAATAAAAAATTTACAAGAGAAAGGAATGAAATTCCAATTCAATTATTGTAGAAAAGAGATTTGAAAGAATTGTTTGATATTTACAAAGAAATTATAAAAAATAGAAAGACTGGGTCACAGGTGTCCTTGTGCTCTGAAGTAAAAGGGGGAGAGTGCTTAGGTTTTGTTCAATACTTTGATCTTGTACCATCAGAGCAGGAAAAAAAAATAAAGTTTTGCACTCATGTCCTGAAAGTGAAAAATAGTAAAAAAAAGAAACAAAAATTAAATTATGTTTTGTCAAACAATAAATCAAAGTTTGATTTTCTAATAGACTTAATTTAGTATGTCTATCAATCCCCCCCCCTCACACAATTATCTATCTACCTGTTTGTCTTTTTGCATATTTATCTATCCATTCATCTATCAATATATCTATATAGCCATCTGACAATCTATCCAATCTGTTTTTCCATCTATCTATTTATTTATTCAATCATCAAATCTATTTAATTATTTATCAATCTACTCATCCATTTATTTATTAGAGATCTATGTACTCTATCTAACAATGTATCTATTTAACTGTCTATCTGCTTAATTTATCATCAACATTTTTAACTATTACTGATCCACTGCAAGATGAAGATCTCTCTAAGTTTAATCCAGTTTCTTCAATTTCTAACCTCTCTTCTCTGCATCACTTCAACAAGTTCCATATTTTATCCATCTTATCTCACATATATTCTTGTTCTAGGTTTTTTACAATCTTAAGATCCAATTTAAGATTTCAACTGTTTGTATAGTATCATATGTCTAATCCAGTTTCACTTGTCTTTTAATTCTTTCACTGATGTCAGTAATACCTGCTTGTTTTCTTTCACATGTATTTCATTTTTGAGCTCTTCTTGTTATTGAGTGGTTTGAAATCTCTGTATTGTTGTTTTGTTAAATGTCTAGGCATCAGATCCACATGAAAGAACTGGTTTTCCAACACATAGACATATTTTCTTTTAATATTAAATTATTGCTATCAAAAGCATTCCAATCAAATTTAATTCTACAATGAATTTCATCCATTACGTTCCAATCTGTATTAATAATTTGACCAAGGTATTTATAGTTATTAACTTCTTCTAATTCATCACTTTCAATCTTTATTTTCTTCTTTTGAAAAAATTCATTGAACATTAATTTTTTTAACATTTATCTTTAATTCTACTTTCTTACTTTCATCTGACAACTCTTGCAACATTTCCTGAAGCTCTAAAGCATTATTTGCAAAAACAATTACATCATCTGCAAAAGATAGATGCCTTAAATAATATTAATTTACCTTTAATCCCATAACTTCCCATTTCAATCCACAAAATAGTTTTGAAGATATAGAGTTAACCTGTCACACACACTTCTCAATGTTAATCTTCTTAGTATAATTATAAATATAGGGGATTTGAACTCAGACTTCCAAACCATTTTACTATCTCATACCACTGATACACATGGTAACACACATGCTGAAAAGAAAAATAATCATGAATATACGTATTTCATGCTAAACCAGCACTCATCAGTTGGTCCAGATTACCATCTCCCATGCTCATATATAATCAATGCTCAGTTTATATTAAGATAGCAAATCCTTACACTTTAATGGATGGGCTTCAACCTACTTCAACTCTTCAGCCATCATGTAATTTAATTATGGCAGTTGCTATTTGATAAATATTGTTCAAAATATGACAATATCCTGATACTATATCTTGATAATGCAATGTTTTAATCAAAAGGAAATGTTTATTGAATCAAATGTCTTTTCATAATCAACAAATTTAAAGCATAATGACAACTAATATTTATTAGTTCTTTCTATAACTTCTCTCATTATTTGGATATGATCTATTATGTTAAAAAAATCCTGTTTGCTCTTTTGATTGGTTAGAATCCAAGATTCTTTGTATATGAATTGTAATTATCTTGCTATAATTACTTCATTCTTCCAATCATCTAGTACATCTTTATCATTTAGACATTTGATAAATAATTTTGCCAACCTTCACCTAACTTCTTTTAAGATATCAATTATAATTCCATCATTACTTGAGTTTTTAACTTCACAAATTTAATTGAATGTCTCATTTCTTCACTTAAAAGCTTTTGGCAATTCAGCAAATATAAAAGAATGTTTTGTTTTCTTATTCATTACCACTATATAATTCTTCATAGAATTCTTGCACACATTTCATGATGTCATCTCTCTTATTTGTAATAGTTCCATCTTTTCTTCTTATTGTAGAAATAAGTTTTCTATCAATCCCAACATATTGTTTTATGCTTTTGAGATTTTTATTCTCTTCAATAGATTTTTTGGCTGAATTAAATATATATAAATTGATGCATGTATACATTGCTGTATGTATAGATTGATGGATGAATGGATAATAGATAACCAGCTAAATAGATAGGTATCTAGGTAGGTAGATAGACAGCTAATAGTTGAATGAATGAGTGATGCCTAGATAGTTAAATAAATAAATGGTTGCATAGATAAATAAATAAGTAGGTAAGATAGATATTTATGTAGATATATAGATAGTTAATAGGTAAATAAATGAGTGGGAGCCTAGATAGGTAAATAAATGAATGGTTGCATGGATAAATTAATAAATAGAAAACCAGGTAGATAGATACATAATTAGATTGATAGATAGATAGAAGGGATAGATAAGTAGATATATAGATATATCTATGACTGGATGGATATATAGATAGAAAAACAGATATGTGTAGATAGATAGATAAGAAAATGAACTGAAGGTGGATAAAAGGGTAAATATAGATGGCTGAAATGATATATTGTTGGATGAATGAATATATATAATGTAACTAAATAAAATATACTATGACAGTTATTACAAATCTCTTAAGACTCAAAGTACCCTTAAATAAAATAATATATTGTTGGATGAATGAATATATATATGATCAATAGATGGAGCTTTACCAAAACCTCTGAACAGGCTTATTTTGTTTACATAAATGTCGAAAGAGTCAGAATTCACTATCTCTTTCATTCGCTCCACCTTCAGATCAGCTAATTTCATCAGTGAAGGGGAAGGGCCAGAAACTAGATCTAAACACTAACTCCAAGTGTTTATGCAACAAGTTCCTATCAGTTTGCAAGCATGAATTTTTCAGATACATAATGTCTTCGAACCCAGCCAAACAAGCCAGATAGCTACATGGGTCTGATATCAGTTCAGTTTCACCACATAGTCAAAACCTCTGCAATATGTATCATTGCAAAAACCTTCAAAGGTACATTTATGAAAAACAAAAACAAGTTATAAATCACGTAACTTGCCATTGTTTGCATTTATGATCAATAGATGGAGCTTTACCAAAACCCTTCACTAATGATAGCAAATTAGCTTGAAATCAGCTGATCTGAAGGTGGAGCTAATGAAAGAGATAGTGAATTCTGACTCTTTTGACGTTTATGTAAACAAAATATGCTTGTTCTGAGGTTTTGGTAAAGCTCCATTCTATTGATCATAAATGGAAGCGATGGCAAGTTACATGATTTATAACTTGGTTTTGTTTTTCATATATATATATATATTGTAACTAAATAAAATATACTATGACAGTTATTACAAATCTCTTAAGACTCAAAGTACAAAACATTTTATCATTACAACATACAAAAAATATTCAAAGATAATGAAACATTAAGTTCAATAACTTTAAAATGTGTTTGCATGTTGTTATGCAGCAATGATAATTAATAATACACTAAATAAACAAACTTTTAAAGTTTATGTATTAAAAGAAAAAGAAAAGATGTTTCACTCATAGAAAGAATCCCAAATAATTACTTTTAATAAGTAAAAAGAAATTAAAGTTACCATCCATTTTCAGATCTTACTAATGTCCAAGTTGAAACAACAGACTGCTTTCTTGTATATAACTTCAGACTGCATTGGTTTAGTTTGGTTTTTACCATTTCAAAGTTATTGCAGCCACTTTTAATGAACATAAAAGAAAGCTTAAAAAAAACTGATTGGTAAACTAGTTGAGGTTTGCTGTGTGAATTTTATACCTCTTCTTCCTTCTTCTCCCTCCCTTTAAAGGTGATGATTCTTTAATAGGCCAGGGGATGAAAAAGAAGTCTCTGAGACAGCTTGTGTGGTTGACTTTAAACATGGCCATTCTTTGGGTATTATATATATATATGAGTTTACAGACAAACTATGGGGCTCATAGTGGTAGAGATCTTCTGGGGATAAAATAGCATGGTTAACACTGCATCATCCTTTTCTTGCAGCTGACAAAATATACAAACACTATGTTCATTTTTTTCTCAAAGTAGTAATTAGTGAACTCTATTTATAGCACCATTTTACTGTTCATCTTCTTTTAGGGACTCAATCTCTCAATTTCTCCAGAATAGCTTAACTGCTAGGATGTTTATACATCAGCACATCTTCTTCTATACTATTTAAAGCAATATTTTAATGTTTTGCCTTAACTTTTTTCTCCTCAAATGCAGGGAAAGAAAAAGGTTGCCAGAGAATGACTGACTCTAAGTCTGACCACTAACAACTCAATAACAACTGAATAATCCTGAATAACCTCTCTCACTTTCTCACATAGCTCATTATATATCTCAGTTTTTCTGTAACCCCAGCTTTGTCCAAGTTAAAGTTCATCTACCTGTCATTTCAAAAAGAAAACAGAATTCAAAACTGATGATATTTAATGATCAAAAAACAAAATTAATGACTCCATCTATTGTCAAAACATTTCTTCCCTTTTGAGAATTTAAAATTCGGTTAACACAAAAAGAATTAAAAATTAAAATTTATGTGTAATTAAAATGTCTGTTCTCTCTGTTTTCAAGTCATACCCATGTGCTTTGGAGACTATAAATTTGTTGACCTTAGATGTGACCTTTAAAATCATTTAGTCAGGTTGTTTTATTTTTAAGAAAAATAAATTATATCATGAAATTGCCTTATTTAATATAAGAGTCTAATGCAACTAATTATCTCTTATAATATTTATCTTTCTCAGTAATTCTTGCTAACAAATATCACTTATCAATATCTATAATATGAACACTCACAAAGGTATATATAAAGAAAAAACTTTTTTCTCTGATTTAATAATATGTGTGTGGGAATGAGATTATATTCCTACATTTGCCTCCATCCCAAACAAAAAAAAATTTTCAAAGTGAAGAAATGCCTTGCTATTACTTTCATCATAACTAAAATTTTATGATATAGACCTTTTTCTTTGCATTGCAGGTATTTTTTAAATTTATTATAACTCTTTTGGGATTCTCCAGTGTGTCACTAGGAAGTCTATTTTACTCTTCTCATGGTTATTTACTCTCAGTTTTAATAAATTCTGCAAGATACTCTTTATTTCTTCTTCTATGGAGGTTTTGATCAGTTGATAGATCATCTGTATTTCTTTTGGCACTTTGACTTGCCTTGACATTTGCTCAGATCTTCATATTTTACTTTTACCTGTTTTTGGACTGCTTCTACCTTTAACTTTAGGGTATTAACTTCACTGCCAATGTCTTCTCCAAAGCTATTCTGAGATATTTTATTATTTTCATACTGCTTGGCATATAACCCTTTAGTACTACTACTAACTTTTCTTCTACAGTACAAAAATTTGTATCCAATTTCTCCTGACTTACTGTCAATTGGTTGCTCGAATTGATTTTGCAAATCCTTATTAAGTTCTTCTATTTGTCTATCTATTTTTAAGATTGTTTCTCCATAGATTTCTTTATTTTCTTGCTTTATTTGACTCATTTCTTGCCCTTGCTGATATAATTTCTGATTTATTTGACTCATCTTTTGTGATTGCTGATCCATTTTCTGTTTTATTTCCTGTTTCATTTCTCTAAATTGTGCCATCATAATTTGCAACTACTCTGGATGCCTTGCTCTTCCTCTCCCTCCATCCCTTCAGTGATTACCTTTTTATCCTACTCCATATTAACCTCTTCCTATTCTTATTTATAAATCAAAAAATATTTGTATTCTCTATATTCTGCTTTATTTCTTCTTTGTTTTGTTTTTGTTCTGTTCCTTGATCTCTAACACACCTAGAGTTAACATCTTCATCTACCCACCCATACTCCCAAAGATTTTACAACCATTAGTTTTTAGCCTTTCTTCTGCTATCTGTCTCTACTTTTATAAATTTCCTGTTCACATCTTTTTTTCCCTTATCTACTCAATCATCTCTATATCAAGTGCCCTATATTGTACCATCATAACTTCAATCATCACTTAACTTTATATATGTTTGATTAATAAAATATCATATTAGGCAACAAATCCTATTAAAAAACTTATTTAGAAGTAAGCCATTTCTCTAATAGTGTGCCTTGTTTGTACCATCATCCAGCCCTATCATGCTTTTAAAAAAAAATTTTTCAGTATCCCTTCTTTAATAAATTAACCAACAATAATTTATATAGCACATGCATATATTTATAACAGGTCTGTACTTCATATTATATACTCATCTATTCCCTTGGAGATGTGATAGATACTGTTAGTCAACAGAGCTCACAATCATGAGATAAATAAAATAATTTAGTCACAACCCTCAAAGCACACAATGCACCATGTATATTCAGAAGTCCATCCCAATTCAATCATTCTAAGCTATCACAACCCTTGAGGGTATATTGCAAACTCTCTTGCATTGCCCTGCTTCTTCATGTCTTAGGGGTGGTAATTTATAAATGCCTTGCTCTCTCTCTCTCTTGTAGTCATAGAGGCAAATATTATATATAGATCAGAAAAACTATGCCTTGCTCTCTCTCTCTCTCTCTTGGAGCTTAGAGGCTAAAATCATGGCAGGACTAATAATGAACCACAAATTGGGTTGGAGCAGTGAATGAGATTAATCGGTCATGAGTGACATGAATACATTCCATCCTCAAGGCAATGACAAAAACTCTCCATCCATCATCTAAATTGCAATATAACCAACCAAACTCCAACAATCAATACCAATCCAACCTCCAAAATGATAGATTTTCTATAACATGAACTCTCCAAATATGCATGAAATTATTATTCTAAAATTTAGTGCTATCAATATTTGTGTGCCTATATGACAGTAATACTATATTTTATTGATAAGCAAAATATTTTTTTAAAAATGCTATTAACACTCAAACCTATTTCAAAATTGAAACTAAGTTGTTTTATGGTTATATTTATTTATCAACATCAATTAAAAAACAAAATAACAGTAATCATCACCATCTAAGCATAAAGCCAAAATATTTCTACACACAAAAAAAAATTACACACACAAAAAAACTTAAAAAAAAAAAAAACTACACATCTGTCATCATTATATAGACTACTCATCTCTCAGGTATATGGCATATTTTGAGCCCTAGTTGGGTCACCATTTTGTAACTAAATAAAATATACTATGACAGTTATACAAGTCTCTTATGACTCAAAGTTCTCATTTGTAACTAAAAAGAAATATAATGACAGCCCATTTGCAACTATCATAAATATTGATCTAGTCACTACAATCGTGAGATAAATAAATTATCTCATTATTAAATAAACAAAATAAAATGAAAATAATCACTGGCATCATTCTCTTAAGATTTAAAATATTCACAATATTGGGAAGTCATAATAAAATATACTAGTCATTGTAACTAGATAAATAAATATTAATTATTGTAACTGAATAAAAATGATAGTGAAATCAATGGAGTGAATTACACTTATCTCCATTAATATATTCTTTCAACCAAGAAAATATCTTTTCCACATATATAAGACATTTCATAGTCACACACACTGGCACTAATTATAACTACTTAAAAATATCAAAAGTTAAATATTAAATATTGCCAAGTTGGAAAAGGAAATCAAACTCTTTTATTCAGTTTACTTATAGTGATATTAGCGATTAAGCCAATGCACATGCGCTTTAAAGATAAATTATAAATGAATACTCTCACTTTATCTTCCAGAAATTAATCATTTAATTATTTTTGCTGATAGAATGATTTGAGAGCTAAAGTTTTTACATCAAACACCAGTCTGTGACTTGTAATGCTCAAATAATGTCAAATGATCTCCTCACCAACTGAATACTCAATCCAAAAAAAGATTGACATTTTACTATTCAAACCATTAAAGAATGGGAAAATTCTAAGAAATGAGAGAATTATTATTGATATTTAAATAAAAACAAATGAAAAAATAGAAAAATTGTCTGCAAAGTTGTATACCAGATGTCTAAATGATAAAGATGGATTGGAAGTATACTATAATAATATTGACATGTAAGAAGGTGATAAAATAGATATAAATTACTAACTTATCTGTTCTATACAAAATATTTACCAAGATAATTACAATTTGTCTACACTGAACTTTGGATTCTAATCAACTAAAAAAACAAATTGTATTTAAAAGTAGTTTTAGCACAAGGGAATTATGCCATTATGTTTTGGATTTGTATATTATAAAAAGTATTTGATTCTATAAAACATTTCTACTATAATTAAAGTATTTGGATATCAAATTCTGAAATTTTTTTATTAAAGTGCAGAAGCAGTAATTAGATTATATGATAGCACTAAGAGGGTTGATATTGAAAAGAATGTTTATCAGGATGATCTCATGTCTCCAAAACTTTTTACAGCAGTTTATAAGAAGCATTTTGTGAATTAAAATAGAAAGTTAAGAGTGCGCAAATAAATGGAGATTATTTAAGTTATTTAGAATTTTACAGATGATATTGTTGTTTTTGCAACTAATGCTTTAGAGCTTCAGATAAAAGTAAGGAAGACTAAAGTAATGTTCAATGGATTTTTCTCAAAAGAAGAAATATAATATGAATTAGAAAAAGTTAACAACTACAAACATCTTAGACAGATTGTTAATAAATATGAAAACATAATGGATGAAATTAATCATGAAATTAAACTTGGATAAAGTGTTTTTGATAGACAATTTAATATTAAAATGAAATGTGCTTATGGGTTTGAAAAGGAAGGTTTTTAATAGATATGTTCCATCAACTCTTACTTACAGATTTGAGATTTGTACTTTTTATAAAAAAGCAATACAAAGACTTCAGACTACACAATGAAGTGTGCAGAGATGTATGATAGAACTAATATGTAAAAATTGAAAATGAAATACATGGGTGAGAGAACAGATAGATATCATTACTTCATTGAAATAATTAACTGACTGGAATATAAATGTGCTGGACATAATATTAGAAGATCTGATAATAGATAAACAAATAAAAAATTAAACTGAATCCCAAGATATTTAAAAGACTTAGAAGAGACTATATGTGAGACAGATGGATAAAATAAGGAAATTTTCTGATATATTATGGAGAAGAAAAGTTGAAGATCAGAGAACCTGGATTAAATTTGGAGAGATCATTCTGTAATGGGTAATATACTAAAAAAAAGTCAACATATTTTATGTGTGATAATTTTATTTATGAGTGTGTTTGCTTGCAGCAAATACTTTCCAAAGTATTAAGTAAATTTTACCAATTATATTATGAGTTAACAAAAGTGCTAATTACCATAATTTTATGGTACATCTGTTAAATTTTCTGTTAATATTAATTAATAATTAAGACTTTAATTACAGAATTCTAAAAAGGTAATCCCACCATAACTAAGCTGCAATCCTTATTACAAGCATGTTATTAATTAAATATTGACTCAATCTTTTTTCTTTATTATATGAACTTATTTTTCTATTGACATATATAATCTTATGGTTGGTTATCCAGATGGTCATGTGATATTTGAAAATGATTTTATACAAAACAACTCCATTCATTTGATCAAGCTAACTCATTAAAAGAACCTTTAGTTCTTGAATCCACGTTTTTACCAATGCACCAACTTGATGATGAGTTTAATTTTATATAGTTTACATATTTATTTATAATTAAATTGAAGGTATTTAAGGCTTGTTTGAGTTCTTCTAGACTTAGTTCTGTTTAATTGTCTATGATTTCATTGCATACATTTATATAAGGTTGTATATAAATACAGATAACATTATTTAGGTTTTTAATCTTTGATGTGAGTTTAGAATATTCTAATAGAACTGAAGTTAATCCCTTACTTATCAGATGAGTTTATTAATGAAACACAGTGGATTCTTTCACTTAATTTTTTATAAAGATCAGCAACCAGGATAACAATGTAAGTCGCAGAAACATATAATGAATGATATACAAAACATTCAGACAAATGTATTCTACATTAACTTTATTTGCATAAATATAATAAATATATGAAATAATATTAATATTATCTTTAATTTATTAATAAATTATATATAATAAAAATCGTATTAAATTGCCAACTGTGTGCAAGTATTTTTACACCTGCATGAATTTTATTTAGCTTAAATATCTAATAAAGGATTTGTACAATCAAAAATTGAAACTATCTGAATTTGTTTTTTATCATTATCTTTTATATATATATTTGTAAATTGTAATCTTTTTATTTCTCAAAGTAATGTATATTTTTATTTAGAAGATGATCCATTTTTTAAATAAATACTAAACTTCAGTTTTTATTTGTTTAGTCCGATTATATATATTTGTTAATTATTATATAATATATATATTTTTTAAAGTATCACCAGAAAGATCAAATATATAGTTTTCCAAAGTAATAATAAAAACAGTCAAAACATATAATGTTGTTAGTGATACGACCCCGAATGACTAACTCTCAGCCTAAGATCTTATATAAATCTTACTTTTTTCTTATTACAGGTGAGTCATAGAGTTCATTAACATACTGCTTTCTACAGATCTAGACTGTTACAACAAATGGCTTTTCACCTGATTTATTATAATAAAGAAAGTATAATTAATAATTATTAATTACATTCACTTTTAACTGAAATTAATGAATAATATCTCAACGGTAACGGATTTTATGAAAATAAGATTTAGCGTAGTTATTTTAAAGTCATATTTTACAATTTGTCTGTTTTCATCATTATCGTTATTAAGATATATTAGAATAAATTATGTCGAGAAAATCCGAGCTAACCGCATTAGTCAAGTTTATTCATAGTTTTATGGCAAAAGGCATTTTTAAATTAATAAACCTACTTTATTAAGATAATGTAAATAACTTTCCAATTAATAGTTTAATTATGGTATTTGTATTCAGGATTTGGCTCGTGCTTTATAGGCGCTTGAAGCAAAAACAATTTTTGATGCTGCGAACAGCACGTGAGAGTAATAAATGCAAGAAAAAGAATGGTAGTCAGAAGTTTTAAATGATTATAACTATCTTGATATACAAAAATTAAAATCTTTTATTTTCAAATGTAATCTTAAATCTGGTTTAAAACATATGTAAACAATAGAAATTCAGCATGACCGATTTTAGACTCCATTCCTCCTCTCCAGTGATATTTAAAATTAATAAAAATGATAGAGAAAAACCAAACAGTAAATATTAAATACATAAATCTTGCATATGCATTTATATATCATACAAGGGTACAGGTCCATGTGTAAATATAGATACAATGCAGATGCACACGCGCACAAATATTAATATTTATATACGTCATACATGCACATTAGCAGCGAAAGTAATTTTGCAGACATTATATTATATATGCAATCTTGTATTTCTTGTATATATATTTATAAAGATGCACACAATTTTTTATATTGTAAATATCATAACTATGATATATACAAAGTAGAAATGTAATAATGTACTGCTAATGGAAAAAGATCATTTTCAGATTTTAAAATGAAATCTTGATTAAAAATTTTCATGATTTATCCTGATGTTCTTTAAATGTAAAGTTTGTTTTGGAAAACTTGTATGTTCTAAAATATCAAATATATATATATTTACATTAAAAAAGGTGCGAGTATAAAAATTTTGACACTTAAATTTAAATAATTTTATTTAGGCCAAACAAGATTACATTATCTCAAAACATAAATAGATCACCATGCTTTACAATTGCATATTAGATGAATCTGGTATTAGTCCAAATGGTTCGAAGTTGATTGATGTTGAGAGAGTCCTTGTGATATAAAGTTCATAGGTGTATGGAATAGCTTCAATGTCAAATTTTGACATTTGTACATGAAATTACAGTAATTACTGTTTAATTTTTTTCTGAATTTTGGTAAATGTTCCCCAAGAATGGTCTCTAAGCATTTCCTTTATCCATCAACTCTGCATTGTTTGTATTTTGGAATTTCTAGATAATCGATATTACTGCAAAAAAATTTGTGGGATATTTAGATGAAAAAATATTCCTAACAAATTAAATTTAATAAAAAATATATATAATTAAGAGAATACTGCAAGCTGAAAGGGAGCTGACCTAAAAACAATTGTTTTATTTTTTTCTGCCTGAAGTTTTCTGAAAGAAGTGATTGAAGATGATGCTTTACAAAAATTAGTTCTCAGGTAAGAAGTTTATTCATTTTTAAAAAAGACTTTAAGATTTTTGACAAAGTTGGTTTAGTTAACATAGAGTTATGAATAATATTTTTATAGAGTCATATTCTCTAGCCTAGTGGTCTTCAACCTTTTCACACCTGCAGACCGGTAAAAATAAGGATAAGGTTTCGCGGACCAGCAAAAATAACGATAAGATTTCGCAGACCGGCAGAAGTCTATAGATAAATTTTCTTAAAGATAAGCATAATTGTTATAACTGATCAAAACAACAATGTTAAATATGTAAGATAAAGTTTTATATATATGTATATGGAGTTTATATAATAAAAAAACTTTTTTTTAATTTTTTTAGAAAAGTAATAAATTTAATTCTACCCCCCCCCCCCCATAAACACCTGTGATAACTAGAAAAACAAATTAATTTATGAATGATTGATTAGATTTTGTTTTCGTTCTGTTCTCTTTTTTTTTTAATTGGGTAAAAATGAGATGAAAAAATAAATAAAAATTGGCTATATTAATTAAAAATTTAAACTCTTATTATTACAAACTTTTTACTGCCCGTCTAACACGCGGACCTGCAGAAAAGTTTCGCGGCCAGGTGCCGGGCCGTGTACCAAGGGTTGAAGAACACTGCTCTAGTCTAATGAATGATTAATACAAAATATTAATAGAGTTATGAATGTCTGCAACCAGAGCACCACCACAAAATAAAATTTTAGTAAAATAATGGATGCTCATGACTAAAATAATTTTTTAGATAATAAGAATAGCAGTCAGATACTTTTTAATGCTGATGTGAATTAAATTCTGAAATATGATAGATGTGACTGAAAAACTAATCCTTTTTGATGAATCCTTTAATATATTTTATAATTATTATGATTATTATTTTATATCAGTATTTTCCTAAAAGCAGGATTCAGGCAGTGTTATTTCTGTTTTTAATAGATTATAATTGGTTGAAATTCTAACTATTTAGATGTGTTAAGCAAATTTTTAAATGAATGCTATGATTCAAACTTATAACATTAGTGACTTATATTGATATAATATGAAGCTCAGAAATAAATAGATTTAGTAAATTAATCCTAAGTAATATTTTAATGTTATATTTTTAATAGAGTATTACAGAAATGGAATCAATTTATAATTTTCAAGTGAACCATTTTGCTCATGATTAATATAATTACAGACCGGATAGTAGATGAGCAATTTTTGTTTTTTGAATATGATAAAAAGTGATATAAATTAAGTACTTTTAAATAAAAACATAATAATACAGGATATAGATCTATATTATAAGACAATATTTAACTTACAATCAGATAGGAGCAAAAGATGATCGGTTGAGATGAGTGCGTTTTACATGGAGTGCTTTTGATATTGATTATGCCCTTACAAAAAGTAAATTAAAATGAACGCATGTTTATTTTCCACATAAAATAAATAATAACTATTCCAGAATTTAATAACACTTTAAATTTATAACAATAAATTTCTCAGGATATTCTTATATGTACGGTAATAATCTTGATAGATGAAATTAATGTGGAAGTACTAAAACCCTCCAGTGAGCTATATGTAAACTAACTGTCAGCAAACGTAAATGCAGAATGAGCCTACCCTAGGCTCATTCTACATTTACATTTATTGACAATTAAGCTCACTTGGGTATATTCTATTGTGATATATATTGTATAAAAAAACGATTTTATACAAATTAATGTTTTTTAAATAGGGCTAGAAAATTAACTCTCTTTTTCAATCCTAAATTAAATATAATGTTTAATTAATTAATTAATTCTCAGAGTTCTTAATTAAATCAATCTTAATCATTCAATTAAAAATTGTATAGATTTAAAGTTTATTAAGTTATTCTAGGTATGATGAATGTAAAAGGGATTTTATTGTACATCATCCTATGCTATTAATTTGTATTTCAGGTAGCAATAGTAATAATAAATAGTGTATATAAATTTAATAAATGAATACGTAAATTAATAGTTCGGAAGTATGCACTTTTATTTCAGCAGTATGTAAAGATGATGATTTCATTAATGACAAACAGATGTTTTAAATATAACAATTGCTTTATTATAAATAACAACAAAAGAAAGAGTGTGTTGATTGTAATTGATGTTGGGATTATCTAAGTATTAATTGATTTTAATGATTATAAATAACAAGTATATAAACAAAATAAAATTATAAGCGAATAAAAAACGTACTTTAATAATAAAATTCTATAACAGTATTAATAATAAATAACAAGTACATAAAGAAAAGAAAATTATAAGCGAATAATAAACGTAGTTTAATAATAAAATTATATAACAATATTAATAAATATTATTGCTTGTTATTAAAACAGGCAAAACTATTCATATAGTAGTGCCACTCAGTGCCAACCAGAGTAATCAATGGATGCCAGAAGGCTTGTGCATAAAATCCCTATCTAGTGCCTACTCATCCAATATCCCCAGACTAGTTTCTGGCTTGTGACCTTCATCAATGAGGAGCTTTGAATCTGAGAGCACCGCACCTAGATCTTAGGATCTAATGCAGCCACCTTTCAAATCCAAATCTCCTCACAGATGAAGGCCACAAGCCAGAAACTAGTCTGGGGATAGTGAATGAGTAGGCACTAGATAGGGATTTTATGCACAAGCCTTCTGGCATCCATTGATTACTCTAGTTAGCACTGAGTGGCACTACTATATGGAGAGTTTTGCCTGTTTTAATAACAGTAATATGCTAGCATAAGAAACAGTGATCATGTGATTATTTCTTGTTACTTCATGAATGAGCTAATATTTGTTTATGATTATATGTATAATTCTAAAGTGTTGCAAAGACAAAGTGCTCTATTGGAGAGGATTAAACATCATTAAGTCAAAACCTAACCTTACTTAAGGAGAATAAGAATGTTTTATAATGTCCTTAATTATCTTTATAACAATAATTAATAGATTAATAATCTTGTTCTACAAGAGCCTGATAGTTCTTTAACTCTTTTGGACCAGAAAAATTATTTGCTTAGTACTCATAATAATGCTATACAGAATACATAGCTTTATTCCTTATGACATTCATATATCTTGACTAACAAATATGATTAATCTTATTGATACTATAAGAGTGCTTTATTGCATAGTATAGCATTTCAAATCATACAAATATCATAGGCACACTATAAGATAAATATTCCTTAGTGATTTAATCATCTATCAAGGATATATAGCTATTTAGTAATCTGAGGTTGAATTCAGGGACTTATAAAACATAAAGTTAGTTAAATCTAAATGGATTTGTTGAAGTTTATAAGTTAGTGTAACTAAATGCAACTGGTCTCCAATATAAAATATAAATCACATATATACACTCATACCCAATGTTATTAATAATAATAATAATAATAATAATAATAATAATAATAATAATAATAATAATAATAATAATAATAATAATAATAATAATAATAATAATAATAATAATAATAATAATAATAATAATAATAATAATAATAATAATAATAATAATAATAATAATAATAATAATAATAATAATAATATAAAGTTGTTACCTGTATCTTCCTATAACAGCATTATCTTGAGGATTTTATTATTTATTTATAATTACACTAATAATAACTATAAACTAAATAATTCAACAATTATGAACTGTGTTTCTTGTATAATTCCTTAAATAGATAATCCTACTTTTACAGATGGTTTAGAATATCCTGTGGAAATATTTATATTTTTGTAGAGTATTCCAACATTTATAATTTACTAGCAATAATTTAATATAAAAAATAAACATTAAATCAAAAGCACAAGGTAATTTGTTTTGCAAGTTTAAATCTGTAGTAATACTCAATATAATAATGTTAAGAGATTTACTAAAGCACATTTAGTAATCCTATTCTGAATTGCATAGTTAGCACATTGATCCACTTAAAAATATATGCTAATCAATTTATGTCATTTATTATATTTTCATATTATGGTATTCATAATCATAAATCCATTATTATAGAACCGACATTGAATTGTAGTTTTATGTACAATGAGTGGTTTAATCCCTTTAGAGAACATTTGTAGACTAATATCTTCATGATTGGAATTTATCACATAGATTACAGGCAGTAGATTAATAATCCTTTGGTTTAAACATACTTAATTTATTTTTCTATAATTCAGACCATTTTAATGATTTATAAGATTTAGCAAATAAATCATAATCCATAGACCAAGTTATGTTAGTTGATCTTCATTAAGTATTAAACAGTAACTCCAAAGTTTTAAATTTATACATTGATTTAGATTTATATTATATGAAGTTTAGTTTTCAAACAAGTTATTTCAAAATTATTTTGAAATAAGAGACAAATGATTTGATTGATGTTTCAATGAGTATTCCATTAGTAACTTTCCAAAATTCCATTAATAATTGAAGACAGCAAATTCAATTTTCTTTCAAATAGTATTTGGTGCTAATTCCTATTGTTGTTGTTGTAATTTATCTATTTAGTTCAAGGAAAAGATACATTTTGCCACTAAGGCAAAATGCCCTGAGCAAATTTGTCTATTCTGCCATTCTGAAAAAGACAATCAAAATTTCTAATTAAAATTTAATTCAACCAACTCCTGGATGCACTATAGCTCAACAAGGACTGATTGGATTTTTCCAAAAAGTCATATTTATAGTCTCTGGTCAGCTAGTATTTTAATTTGTCACCATTATCTTTAACTCTTCACTTTTTTTAAGTTTTTATGTAAAAAATTTGTCAGTTGCTATAGTAATATGGAATAGCAGTCGATCATAAATGTCTGGGTTTGTTTCAAGCGCATAAATTTTAGATGATTGAAATAAATAAAATAATAATATCTTATCTTTACAATAGAATGACAGCCTGTTAAGCTAATTGTGCAGATGCTGTGAGAATGTTATTAATAAATGAATACCTTCAGACAACCACATGATATAGTATTTGTATAAGAGTAAAAAGGAATCCTCTTACTCTTATGACTCAAATGTTTATAAATGAGCAAGTCTGAAGTAGTTGTAACGAAGGCGTGACTACATAATAGTCACTTTAAATTACTATATATAATGTCTGTATGAATGATGCCAATGAAATTTTCTAGAATTTCCTAAACGCCACTCTAAACGAAACTAAATCATATACATGAATAAGCATTTATTTTTATAACGTCTTGCGTGCAATTATAATTACAATAGAATGACAGCCTGTTAAGCTAATTGCGCAGATGCTGTGAGAATGTTATTAATAAATGAATACCTTCGGACAACCACATGATATAGTATTTGTATAAGAGTAAAAAGGAATCCTCTTACTCTTACGACTCAAATGTTTATAAATGAGCAAATCTATTGTAATTATAATCGCATGCAAGACGTTATAAAAATAAATGCTTATTCATGTATATGATTTAGTTTCGTTTAGAGTGGCGTTTAGTAAATTCTAGAAAATTTCATTGGCGTCATTCATACAGACATTATATATATAGTAATTTAAAGTGACTATTATGTAGTCACGCCTTCGTTACAACTACTTCAGATTTGCTCATTTATAAACATTTGAGTCGTAAGAGTAAGAGGATTCCTTTTTACTCTTATACAAATACTATATCATGTGGTTGTCCGAAGGTATTCATTTATTAATAACATTCTCACAGCGTCTGCGCAATTAGCTTAACAGGCTGTCATTCTATTGTAATTATAATCGCACGCAAGATGTTATAAAAATAAATGCTTATCTTATCTTTAATATTACACTTTAATCGGAATCGTTTTAAAAATTCTACAATTATTTATTTAACAACTAAATAATTTATAATGTTCTTTTAAAGTTTTCAGACCTTTTATTTAATAAAGCATTTAATTAATAAATATTTTTTGATTAAACTGTAATACTAAAAAAATAATTTAATAGTTTTACATTTATATATTTTAAAACTGATAAAATTTCAAACATACAGAAATTGCATGCATGCACACATATAATTTTAAATGGACAGTTATCTTTACTATTTTAGCTAAATGTAATTTCCATTGTATAATTATTGTAATATAGGTATTGTGTAACTGTCCCAAATATTTTGTTTTATTATGTTTGATTTAGTGTATCCTATTTTGCATATTTTTCTACAATATCAATTTTATATCTGTGTGGGGATTTTTTCTGTTTGTATATAAAAAATTCAACTGCGCTTTTCAAACAAAAAAAAAAAAAAGCACAGATACATGTATTTTAGATATATATTGATCAATATAATTTGCTCAGAAGAAATCTTTAAATACTTTCTACAAATGTTTATTCTCTTACGTAGTACTATGAGAGACTTTTAAATTTCATTTTTTACTATATTACCTGCTATCTGATCAATAATAGTGTTTTTACTTTGTTTAACTAGAAAACAAAGCCAATACAATTTTTAGTTTTTTGGCTATATTAATTAATCATGATGGTGAATATTAGGTTACAATATATATATATATATATATATAAGCAGACATATAATTGGTTAATATTAGGTTACAATATATATATATATATATATATAAGCAGACATATAATTCCTTAGATACCTAGTTGTTTATAAAGTATTAGTTAATAAATGAGTTATAATTATCTAGAGAGTCAAGTCCCCACTCAATCTGTGTTGATCAGGTGAATATCAATGTGTTATATTAAAAATATATAAAATTGTAATTTGTAGGCTTTAGTATTGGTAGGAAGCTGCCTATTCAGGCTTTACTTTAGCCTAGGCACATAATGCAAACATTCAAAGACTTTGTTATTTTAAAAAATATGATTAAAAGATAAATTGCTGCAAAAATTCTTCTGTTTTCATGTTTAAATATTACATTCCAAATAGATGCTTGCAATAAGCAATAGTTTTAATGATGCATGTTAATATAAAAAATGAATCCATGACGTTTTTCATTTTATATTATTCTTCAATACAGAAATACTTAAAATTTTATTTTCACTTGCTGCTTCACAAAATAAAAGAATAAATATTTCTGAAACAATAATGTTACAGGAAAAGACTTGGGTTTATAATATAGTTTGCAAGTGAATTAAAATATTATAGTTAAATTAACACTAATGATTATATCTTTATAATACTAGTTTTAATTCTAAGCACTTCATTCACTTGACAAATTTTTAAAACTATGATAAAATAAAAAATAAAAAAATCATATAATTAGTCATTCAGAAAATCATACTACATTAGTGCACCAGAAGTAAAAAATTTTAGTCTAAGCATTTTTAATAATTCTCAATAATGTCATTGCTTTAAACCAGGTAGAACTTCAAAAGTATAATTATCATATGTGATGTTTTTATTGTTCACAAATAAACATATAATTATAATGCATTTATTTATAATATTAACAAGTTATAATTTTGTATTGTATTAATCACAAAACTGATTGTCTTGTATATAGATTTAATTCCATTGATAAGGTTTATATAAAATGGAATTAATTTTCTTTCTGACAAAAATATATATGTATTGTGTGCTTATTTACTATATAAAAAGCAATACAGAAATAATTGTTAATTTTATAAAATAGAAGAATAACTTCTTTATATATATCAATAGTAAAAAAAATTTTTTTAAAAAAAATTGATTATAATTTCTACTTACTTAGAATATAATTATATGTGTGTTTACTAACTATAAAAAGCATCACACCATTTAGTTGTATGTGTGTTTCACACTTTGAAATAAAGCAAGTGAAATATGCTTATTATAAATAAGATTCAAGATTTAATGTGATTTGTGGTTAATGATATTAGTTTTTTATACAGCTTATTAAGAGGATCTCTGAAACTGCTCTTATAAGCCTTGTAAAGTCATAATCTGCAATTCAGAATTTGAATATTATATAACACCTTATATATGAGAAATAATGAACCAACAAAATGTAAATGCATTCATTCATAATATCATTTTCTAAAACAACAAAAGTTTAAATGTTTTTAAAATAAATTTGTTTTCTTTCATTCTTTTCATCTTGAGTTATATGTCAAAAGGAAGCCCTTATCCACAAACATTCTTCAAGCTTTTTTATTCCTTGATCTATATCCTAAATATTCATAACTATTCTCTTTTTTTAAGATTGTCTATCAATTTCTTCCTTCTCTTTCCTTTATTCTATACAGTTTATTACAACTTTTTCCCCTTGTTTTTTAACACTACATAGTGAATTTTCACAACATTTTTGCATCATGCATCACAACAACAATTAATTTCAAGAAGCATATATTTTATTTTTGAGATATTGGTGATAAAATAATCTTCTACCTGTTTAGCTTGCTGCAATTCTTACTCTTACAATCTTTTTTATATTTATCTAATTTTCCAAATATTTAAAACATTAACTACTACATTCAGACTATTAATAGAGTCGCATACCCTGGATAATTAACTGATCTTTAGTTAATGGATTAACTATCAATAATTAATAATAAGTACCTGACTAAGGCTACCTTCTGTTATACTGAAGGATACAATATGTGTTTTTTATTAAAACAGTCCTTTCTCTCTTTTCTTTTTTTATGTTATATTTAAATACAAATTATATAATGTTTGAGCATCATGAGTTTATTATTTTATTGTTGTTATCTCCCTATACTATGTTTGATAATAACTTTGTGTCTATATTCTGATCTTTAATTACACACATAGCAATTCTGACCTCAATCTTTCTTACCCTTTCATTACATTTTGTGAACAAACTCCCAGCAATGAAAAAATAAGATGAGTACAAGTTTAATAGATATGGAGTTTTTAGTTATGCTGAGGCATTACACTCAATAATGAATTGCTCTGAAAAAAAAGTTCCAAATTCATAAAGATTGTACATTTAGGCAGACTTATCTTCCTGCCTATTATGAAAATGAAAGACATAAAAAAATAGTGGTCAATTTAGCATAATATAGTTTGGTCACTATGCATGGTAAATCATTCATGAAAATGATAAAATAATTGTAAAAACAAAATATTTATGGTAGGAAAGCATGAAATAATGGAAGTAATAAAAGTAATTTATTTTTAATGTAAATACATAAGAATGTCAAACTTAGTTTATGTAAATTTTTCAAGACCTGAATAAAGGGCAATACTTCTACCTAAGGAGCTGTCAATATTTAAGATTAATATAGCTGTTGTTAAAGAAATTTGTCTTTCAGAGTAACAAGATCTATTTGAATAAATAGATGACTACAAGTGCTTTTTGGAAAAGTAAATCATTAATAAAATAAGAATGGTTGCTTTTGGATTTACTTGTCTTTAATTCTTAGATGTATTAATAAAAGGCTAAGAATATTAAAAACTGGTTTTGTATATTTATCAATGCTTATATTCCAATATAAAATGAGAGAGCTCAGAAAAAGTTAACTTTAATTATTTGTTGAATAATGTTATTAAAATATAATTGAAACACACAAGCTTATTCTATACCTGTGTCTATATATGTAATATATAGGCAGTGATGATATCCAACCCGTTCGCACCGGTTCGCATGAACCGGTTCTTAAAATTAAAAAAAATTAGCGAACCGATAGTTAAGTTATCCGAAAATAAATTTTATTATTATCCTAAAAAAGAGTTGAATTAACAAATTACTTAATTATTTCCAACAATAATCTAGAACATTATTTGTATTTTTTTGTTATATCTAATGTAACAATGATTCTTTTTGAATAGATTGGATTCAAAATGCTTTCCCCAGAATAATTTGACTATACGATATTGCACTTGGAACGTGTGATATGCGCGATGAAATTTGAGTGATTAAGAATTATTCTGCAAGAAATAATTCACAACAATTTTGTTTAAAGTAATTAAATCCATTATTTATCGCATTTCAAATTAGTTTCTTTAAAAGTATACAAATAAAAAGTGTTATTTTATTAGTGATAAAGGAACCCATATTTAATTTTTACACAAAGTAAGTAAGAAATTAATTAACTATTAGTTTACTTACATTTAACAAAGGCGTTATTAAAATTAAAAATTAGAAATAAATTCGGCACAAATGTAATTATGTATTACCATAATTTTTTTAATGAAATTTACTCTTGCTGAAATTATTTTACTTTAAAGATAAAATAATTTCATTCAAAAGGACCTATCATTGCGAAAACAAACAATAACATAAAACCATTGTTCAAGTGATTCTGTTATGCCAACGTTGTTTTAAATATTTATTTAACTTTTATTTTTTATTTAAATACTTTATTTCTTCACTTACATATTTATCATGCAAGGTTTGTTTTTATTTGATTAGTAAATCAGCTGTAGTAAGTTTATAGTACATTATTTTCATTTAGTTTGCTATATCTGATATAACAGTGTGACTTTTTTTAACAATAAATTCAACATATTTTTTCTAGAATAACTTGGAAAGATGATAAATATAACAATAACTTTGGCTCATCAAGTAGCATGACTCGTTTTCAAATATTTTTTTCTTTTTCTTTTTTTAATTTTAATATTTTATTTAAGTTTTATGATTTGTTACAACTCATTTGTATTAAAAATCAATTAATTAAATGTTTATTTTCTAAGGTGAATGTAATACGAGAATATAATAAAAATAAACCCTTCACAAAAAATGAAACAAAAATGCCAAACAATATCAAATTCCTTCATAAAAGATCCAAAAACTGATACAGAATTAAAAACGATAGTAAAGGATGATATTTTGAATCAAGTTTTGTTTTCTGTTTCTTCTGATGCAATAGAAAATAATGTTGACAACACAAATAAGCTGTCCAGTTTCAAAAGTACAAAAAATGCATATAAAATAAATGTAGATAGTGACCTTCCTGGCTGCTGGAATATGAAATAAGCCAATGAATTCAAATAAAAATATTGTGGTTTACTTATTTTTGGAAAAAACTTCAGTGTGATAACTATATCAAAATCGAGTCAATAAAAGTGAAGGCAGCTCATGTTTCAAAAGAATGGAGAAGTAATATTGTTCCAAGTGGAAAAAATAAAATGGTTCAACAAGCCTCTCTTCAAAAAAAATAAAGGAACACTTTTCATCAAAAGCATACCAGATATGTGTGATGCAATTGAAAGAAAGTGCAAAAAATGCAATTTTCAAATCCATAGACAAAGTTCATGAAAAGTTTATGATCTCCATCTGTAAAATTTTCAGTACGGTTTGCACTTTAGCAAAGAAACTGACCATTTTCTGATATTGAACATTTGATAGAATTATAAAAAAGAATGGATTACATATGGGAGCGGGACTTCATTCTCAATTCCTGGCTGTCAAAATTGTCGAACACATTGAAAAATACATTAAAAAGAAAAGTGTTTAGAAAAATAATAGATCAGAATTTAAAGATATGTTTATAATTAATGAAGCATCAACAATATCATGCAAACCAGTCCTTATCATTTTTATTAAGATTAAAGATGCAGATTTCTCACCCACAATTTTTGTAGATTTAGTGGAATTACAAAACAAAGATGCTGAAACCATTTACACTGCTCTACTACAAAGTCTGCAATCAGTAGGATTTGATAATCCATATCTGATTGGATTTTGTTCAGATGGAGTGATTGTGATCCTGGGAAGGTGGTCAGAAGTGAATGTTAAAATAAAAAACCACTATCCTGAGATTATTATTTGGCATTGTTTGAGTCATAACCTTCAGCTTGTGCTGGAGGATTTTATCAAAGACATAAAGCAAATGAATCACGTTACAGCATTTATTAATGAAATATGTAAAATCTTCCTTCAGTCTAATAAAAATCAAATGGTATTGAATAAAATTTTAACCAATTTGGGAATTGGACATTTTAAAAATTGTAGAGTTTTTGACCCAAGATGGGCAGCATGCCATCATAGAAAAGCAGTTGCAACCTTGTGAGCCTATCCAGCACTATATGATTTTTTTTCTACTAATAAATTTTCTGAAATGGCTAAACATCTTGCCAACAAATATTTTATGAGATCTAGCTTTAAGAATCGATATTCTAGAAGAAATTGCTTTGTTGGCAGATGCTATTCAAGGAAGAAGTGTAAATATATTGCATGCTGAACAATCGATTAAGAAAACAATTAAAGCATTTGAATATCTCAGAAAGAAGAGTGGTAGTTATGAAAAAATAATAAATGAAACTATCTCTTCTAAGGAATTCCTGCATATTAATTTTGTTGAAGACAACAAATGAGTGAGTCTTCCCCATCAAAAATTACTGAATGTAGTGATAACAAATATGGAATTAAGATTAATGGATTGTAATAGCATAAGTAATAATATTCAAGAACCTTATACATAGGTTTGAATTACTTTATACTCCTAACTAATTAAGCTTATGACAAGCTGTCTTAAGGCATTAATATAATCTTTGATTTTATTTATAGTTATTTATGTTGCTTTCATACCTGCATTAATTAACCATCATGAGTTTCTTATAGTGCTCTTAAAACTAAATTGTTGGTCTAATACAACTTTTGATATTTCTGTATACATGGCTTGCATACATCATTTATAGTATACATTGAAACTTGCTTATAGACTATGTTATCCTATCATTGATTGCTTTTGTATCCACTCTAATGTGTAAATAAAGTTTGATTTTTGAAAGTAGTTAAAATTGTGAACCCAGATGCTTGGAATCTGGAAGAAGCTGTAGTTCTCTGGAAAGAATTTGAAGAGAAATTATGATTTTTACAAAGAATTTCACCATGAGATTTCAGTTAATGATTTCTGTGATTATGTTGAAAATGTTTTGAGAAATCACCAGAAACATGTTGTACATGAAACTATCCAAAGAGATAAAAATATAATTAAAACCAAGGCTGAATGAAGGTTTTCTGTGGTGAACACAATTTATTCAGATAAAAGAAATCACCTTGAAGTGAAAAATGTGGCAAATTCTTCTAGTAATAAATTGGTTAGGTCTTCCATTAGATCACTGGGATTGCAGTGTCTCAGTTCAAGTTTGGCTAAGAAATTGCAATACAGTTGATAATGCTATAGTCAAAAATCACCATCAACCTGAAGAGACATATGATGTGACTAGAATATCAATATCAAAATATCTTGCCAAATAAATAAGTTTTTTTTCCAATTATAAAAAGGGCTTAATTTTTTAATTTCATAAGTGAGATTGCAAAGTACATCATAGTGCATATGTGCACTGCAGCACTTTTTTGTGTATGGGGGGGGGGGCATGCAAAATTTCTAAGAAGTCGCCAAAAATTTTTAGGTATGAAACCAAGAAGTGATTTGCTTCCATGCTTAGAAAAATAAACAGAATAGGTTCTTAAATAGAACCTACTTTTAGAGAACCGGTTCTTGGAAATTTTGGATATCATCACTGTATATAGGGTATATGAGCACAGACTTTTACATGACCCACAACTCTCCACACTATCTCATAACACTGATAAATTTGAACATGGGTGTGAAAAAAATCTCGGCCTCAGGATTTCCTTTCAGCATTCCATCATCAGATTTTCAATTGGATGGATGGTTAAAGAGTTGGAGTGTGGAGTAGATTGAAGCCTGTCCATTAAAGTATGAGGATTGGCTATCTTAATATATATCTGAGCACTTATAGCATATATGTGTGAAGATGGTAATCTGGACCAACTGATGATTGCTGTTTAGCATGAAATACATATATTAGTGATTATTTATCAATTGTATCAGTGTTATGAGATAATGTGGATAGTGGTGAGTCATGTGAAAGTCTGGGCCCATATACCCTATATATTAAATCTTTAATGTACATATTAATACAAATTTATTGGAAACAGTAGTATTTTCAAATTTTTGCACAAAACTTAAAATTGATTATGTAAAATATTTTGAATATTATTTAAAAAAAACTTAATGCATCCATAGTAAAAACGGTGTTATCTAATGAATATTAAAAGTTATAGTTATGATTTAGAATGCTAAATAAATTTGTATGACAGAAGTATTTACAAATATAGGTTAAAATAATAGTTATAATAAAAAATGTCCTATTCAGTTTGTTCTTTAAAAGAATTTGCAGTCTTTGCTAAACTTTAACTATTCAACACTAAAATTGCCAGTTTGGATTTTTGAGACTATACTGTTATTAAGACAATGAATTTTTTTAAACAGTTTTTGTTGGTTCTCTAAAAAAGAATCTGACATGATGTGATTAAAAAAATTGGATATTTTCTGATTTACAAAATAATAAGTTGAATGTGGATCTTCATACCCAATATAGACATTTAAAACTAAAAGTTAAAATTACAAAAAAAAAATCCAAGTCAGATGGCACATGATCTACTTTAATAAGCTTGTATTTACAAATGTTATATATAGAGCTTGCAAAATAAGCTCTTAACAAGCTTTGAGACTATCCCTAACACCAGTCTGGGTTTCTGCTACTGGTGTTGTCAGTGAAGAGGTAGGATATTCAAGAATTAGATTAAAAATACCAGGACAAGCCCAGCACTTTATCTAATGTATAACAATTAAGTAGAAAATCTGAAATTTTCAAACATCCTTATGTCTTCCAATCCAGCTATCTAACTTAAATAGCCATATGGGACTGAACTAAGTTCAGATACACCATATATTAATAACTTTAGCAATATAAAATTGCCAAAGCCCTAATAGCAAAAAATAAAATTACAAAAAAAAAATCAAGTCAGATGTCACACGACCTAATTCAATAAGCTTGTATTTACAAATGTTATATACAGAGCTCACAAAATAAGCTCTTAACAAGCTTTGAGAATATCCCCAACCCCAGACCAGTTTCTGCTAGTGGCATTATTCTCAAAGCTTGTTAAGAGCTTATTTTGTGAGCTCTATATATAACATTTGTAAATACAAGTTTTATTAAATTAGGACATGTAAGACTTGATTTTTCTATACTTTTTTGCTATCATGGATTTGGTGATTTTATATTGCTAAAACTATTAATATATGGTGTATCTGAACTTAGTTCAGTCCCACATGGCTTTTTAAGTTAGATAGTTGGACTGGAAGATGTGGATGTCTAAAATTTCAGATTTTCTACTTAATAGTTATACATTAGATAAAGTGCTGGGCTTGTCCTGGTATTTTTAATCTAATGTTTGAATATCCTAGCACCTCACTGATGATACCAGTATCAGAAACTGGTCTAAGGTTGGGGATATTCTCAAAGCTTGTTAAGAGCTTATTTTGTGAGCTCTATATATAAAAGTAAAAGTTCAACAACTGATAAGAAAGTTTACACTTTATTGGCAGATTAAAACTACAAGGAAGTTCAGATATTTGATCATTTGTGGGAATAATAATACAATAATTAATAAGATTTCTTTCAATTGCATATTCAGCCTAAGCACTCATTTAGATTTTGACAAAATAATAAACTTGATTAAATTAGAAATAGCTCTTTGTAATCTTAAAAATATAGAGCAGGGATCAGTAACCCCAGACCCATGGGTCATATCCATCTTGTGAGACATTTTTATTTGGCCCTCCCAGACATCAATTATCTAGAGATTAGATGGCTAGTATCCAATGATTAGATATCAGTGTACCGGAAAATGTTTAATAAAAAATTTATTCACAATTATTAAATCTCATCACATTACTGCATCTGCAGATACATTTGTTTTTATTATTTCTACATACTGATTTTTTTCTTATCTTTCCTCTCTAGAAGTTATTTTTTCCTGAACAAAAACAAACCTGTGAAAACTAAGAAAAGGAAGGTAGTTCTTGAGTGTCAAAATTTTAACAAAGGTTGGACACTTAGCTATTTTTTCATTAAGAACTTTGGGAAATGTATTTGTTTGATTTGCCAAGATACCATGGCTATGAAGAAAGTTTTAAATATTAAATGGCATGATGAAACATGAAAAACTAAGTTATAAGACTGAGAAATAATTTAACAAAGCAGTCATCCTTTTTCACAGCAAAGTTGGAAGAAATTGACCAAACTACTCTTGCTAGCTACGATATATAAAAACTAATTGCAGAAAAGATGAAACCTTTTACTGAAGGAGAATTTTTCAAAGAATGTATGTTGAAGTTAATGGATGTTGTTTGTCCAAAAAAAAAAAAAAAGGAATTATTTTCTGCAATAAGCTTATCGGCAAGAACTGTAGCAAGATTAATTCAAGACCTGGCAAGAAATGTCAGAAATAGAAGTAAATGAATGATAAGTTTTTTGTTTTTGTTTTTTTTTTAAATTATCATGAAATTGAATTTGGTTTTAATGAAAAAAGAAGACACATTTACATTATGAAGATTATCTTTCAGATTCTCTAAATTAAGTACAATATTTTGATTGTGAAAATAAAGCTGACTTGATGATAGAATACCAGAGACAACTATAAATTTGGCAAGGTGTTGATAACTTTTAAAAAGTAAGAAGAAGTTAAAAGAAACTAAGTAATATATGGATATATTTATGTTTCATCAAATGAATTACATAGTTTTCCTAAAACTTGTATTTAATGCTCACCCAAAGATTTGGATAATGACAATTTACTTACAATTATATTTCTATTTCCATCATCTTGTTTAATTGTTAAATCTTTTTAGAAAAATTCAAACTAATTTCTCTAAATACATTTAATTGTTAATCAGCAAAATCAGTTTTATTTCTTAGTACTAATACATAAGTTAATATACAACTCAATTTTTGAGTGGTATTAGTCTTCTCTTATTTTCAGTTACTGCTGATCTGTTTTTCACTGTGCAATATTTTTGTGTTTTTTAATAGTACATGTATCATCAGGTATTTTAGGTATATATGTCTTTATCTATTTAATTACTGTTTTATGCTGCTTAATCACTTTTTTTGAAGGAGCAGCTAATTTTACTAACATAAGCCTTTCCATATTTGCACATTTTTCTCATATAATTCTTGTTTTTCAGCATTTCAAATTAAAGCTTTGTAATAGTTGATTCCTCACTGCATGCTATGACTTTGGAAGGTTATTTTAAGGTTATTTTCCATCACTGATTTTTTTTAAATTTTATTTTTATTAAATTTAAATTTTTTTTACTGATAGCTGATGAATGACCATTTGTCATGAGGATTTGTACTATGTTGGACCTCCATACTTCCTTCCCCAATTGTTGGCTTCTGTTCAAACTTCTTTTACATTATTGGATCAGAGCAAAGATTTTTTCAGAAATCAGTGACTTGGAAAACAAAGTCCACATAACAATTACTAAGAAAATTTTAAATTGATAACAAAAAGAGGAATACCAAATTTTTAAAATATTAACAGATACTGCCATGTATCTAAATACATCAAGAATGGGCAAACTAATAAGAAAGAAATCCATATAATATTAAAAACAACTTTTCCAAAGCTATAGCACCCAAGGAAAAAATGAAATCTTTACAAAATTTAAACTTAAAATATTGAAAAATAAGAAGTATGTCATCATGTGAATATCATCATCATCATCAACCATTATCAATCCACTGCAGGATGAAGGTCTCTCCAAGTTTAATACATCTTCTCTGATCTTTAGCTTCTCTTCTCCACAACACCCCTGCACATTTTCTTATTTCATCCATCCATCTCACATGTGGTCTCTTTCTGGGTCTTTTACAATCTCATGAAATCCAGTTTAAAATTTCAATTGTCCATCTATTATCATCTCTTCTAGCAATATGTCCAGCCCAACTCCATTTCAATCTTTTAATTTTTTCAATAAGGTCAGTAACACCTGTTTGTTTTCTTACCCATACATTGCATTTTCGATCTCTTCTTGTTACTCCCAACATACATCTCTCCATACTCCTTTGAGTGGTCTGAAGTCTCTGTATTGCTCTTCTATTAAGTGTCCAAGTCTCAGATCCATAAGTAAGAACTGGTAAAACACATTTGTTAAAAACCATCCTTTTCAAACACATAGGCATATTTCCTTTTAGTATCAAGTTATTTCTACCAAAAGCACTCCAACCAAGTTTAATTCTATGATTAATTTCCTCCATTATGTTTCCATCTGTATTAATAATCTGACCAAGGTATTTGTAACTGTTAACTTCTTCTAATTCTTCATAATCAATCTTTATTTTCATATTTTGAGCAAATCGATTAAACATTACTTTAGTCTTTTTAACATTTATCTTTAGTCCTACTTTTCTACTTTCATCTGCTAACTCCTGCAACATTTCCTGCAGCTCTGAAGCATTATTTGCAAAAACAACTACATCATCTGCGAAATCTAAATGACTTAAATACTCTCCATTTACTTTCACTCCTTTAGTTTCCCATTTTAATCCACAAAATACTTCTTGCAGCACTGCTGTAAAGAGTTTTGGAGATATGGAGTCACCTTGTCTTACACCTTTCTCAATGTTGATTTTTCCAGTATCATTGTGTAATCTAATTGTTGCTGTTGCATTTTTATAAATATTCTTTAAAATATGACAATATCCTGGATCTATACCTTGATGATCCAATGCTTTAATCACTGAAGAAATGTGTATAGAATCGAATGCCTTTTCATAATCTACAAATCCAAAACATAATGACAACTCATATTCGTTTGTCCTTTCTATGACTTCTCTCAATACCTGGATATGATCTATTGTACTAAAACCACTTTTAAATCCAGCTTGTTCTCTTGGTTGGTGGAAATCCAAAGTTCTCTGTAGACGAGTTGTAATTATCTTGGTAAAAATTTTATATAAAACTGATAAAAGGCTGATAGGTCTGTAATTTCTAATATCTTCTTTATCACCTTTTTTAAATATTAATATTATTACTGCATTCTTCCAATATTCCGGTACATCTTTATCATTTAGACATTTGGTATATAACTTTGCTAAAATTGTTTCTATTTCTTCACCTGCTTCTTTTAATATATCAATTATAATTCCATCATTTCCTGGAGCCTTTCCTTTCTTCATACACTTAATTGCATGTCTCACTTCTTCATTTAAAATTCTGGGCAATTCGGAAGATGTAATAGATATAGGAGGTACTTGTTCTTTATTACTATATAATTCTTGATAAAAATCTTCTACCAATTTCATGATGTCATCTCTCTTTTTAGTAATAATTCCATCTTTTTTTCTTATTGCAGATATAAATTTCCTACCAATACCAAAATGTTGTTTAACATTTTTGAGACTTTTATTTTCTTCTACAGCTTTCCTTGCTATTTCACAGTTATACTTTCTTATATCATTTTCAACTCTTTTCCGTACCATTTTACAAAATTCGAGATATTCAATTCTTTTTAATACATCATTTTTGTATATCTTCATATTCCTTCTTTTCTTCATAAATTCTCTAGTCTCAGTAGAAATTTTATTAGTCAATTGCTGCTTTTTTCTACCAGCTATGTTTGTTGCAGTTTTTAAAAGTGTATCAGTTATTTTCATATTAATTTCATTCAAATCTGTATCATGTTCAAAATCTCATAACACTTGAAACCTATTTGTAAGTTCTAATTTAAATTCATTAGAATGTTTCTGAAGATTAGGAATATCAACTGTAAATATTGTTTTTCTTAATAATTTTTGTCTTTCTAGTTTTACATTAACACGTAACTTACACCTTACTAATCGATGATCACTTCCTGTGTTAAATTTATTAAGAACATTACAATCTTGAAATATGTATTTTCTGTTAGTCAAAATATAATCCAATTCTGCTGTACCTTCATTTGGATGCTTCCATGTCCATTTCCTTTTAACATTTTTCTCAAAAAATGAATTCATAATATAAAGTTTTTCTTTTTCTGCAAACTCCACAAGTCTATGTCCTCTCTCATTTCTATTACCATAACCAAAATTACCTACAGCAATTTCATCTTTCATTTGTCTACCAATTCTAGCATTAAAGTCTCCCATAACAATTTTAAAATGTTGTTTACTCTGATCAAAAGCCTTTTATACATCCATATAAAAATCTTCTACTACTTCATCACTATGAGAACTTGTTGGGGCATAAACCTGAATTATCTGCATTTGGTATCTGCTATTAAGTTGTATAACTAATCTTGCCACTCTGTCCGATACACCATCAATCTCCACAATATTGTTCTTCCACTTTTTATTTATAATGAATCCTACTCCACTTGTATTTCCAATATGTGTGCCTTTATAATAGAGTATATGTCCACTTTTTAAATCAATTGTCTCTTCACCTTTTCTTCTAACTTCACAAAGTCGAATAATGTCTCATTTAATATAAGAGAGTTCTTCTTCTAATTCTTGCAATCTTCCTTCACTTGAAAGTGATCTGCAGTTGTAAGTACCTAAACATGTGAATATAGAAAGATGTATATGGGTGGAAAATGGTTAAAAAGCATAAAACAATGATTAGATTAAAAAAAAAAAAGATAGCCCCTTAAATTTGTCTTTAAAAAGAAAAAAAAGTGAAAAAATGAGAAGATTCTTATTAAAAAAAAAAAAAAACATATAAAATTTTTACTTACTGTTATCTTTGATGAAACAATATCATTGGTTAGAAATTTATCTCAAATTCAGTTTTCTAATAATTTTAATAAGTCTGTAAAAAAAAAAACATGGCTATTGAATGTATGGTATTTAGAATATATTAATGTATTCAGATGTAGCTGATCTGTGAATAAGCTTACAAATTCAGTATTTAAGAATCTAGAGGGCACCAGTTCAATTTCCATGTTGATTGAACATATTTAAAATATTTTATAAATAAGTTTATAAATAAAGTTTGAATTTTTCTAACAATATTTAACCATTAAACTGCATTATAAACATAATCAAACATGTAATTATTATATTTAATGGGGTGTTTTTGTTTTATTTTTGTTTTCTGTCTTTTTTTCTCTCTTTTTATCTTTTTTTCTGGAGTTATTGTGATAAGAGTATTTTCTAATAAATAAGTTTTTCTCCAATATTTATAACAATGTTTTTATCTCTCCATCTATTCACAGTGCTTTAAATTTATTTACATTTATAATTATCCTAAACATGCTACATCTTTATATATTCTTTATAACATTTTGTTAAATTCCCTATTAATACTGATATAATGAATCTTTTCATTCCACTGTTATCTCCTTCATTATCAAAGGAAAATTAATTAAAAACTCAAAAAACAGAATATATGTTACTATTTTTTGCAACCATTTATTTTCTCTCTCTCTAAGAAAAATATTAAATTCATATATAAACTTTCCAATAAATGCCTCTTTTAATCTGTGCACTTATTTTTTGAAATATTTAACAAAATAAACCAATTTATACAATAAATTGCTTTATTAAAGATCAGTTAAAAAACATTCACTTCTTTTTCATCTTCATATATTGCTCAATAATAGTTCTCAATTGCATGTCTTGTTTTTCTTCTTTTGCTAAATCCCAATTGCTCTCCAGATATAAATATATTTAATCTATTGGAAATTTACATACTGAAGATCTCAGCAATGCTTTAGTCACATATGAGATTAAACTAATCATCCTAAAAAAATTTTTATTTGTTGCTTTAGAAGGTTTTTTTATCTAAATTATAACATGAAAATAAATGTAATGTCCACTTACTCTCCTAAGTTATAGATTATGTTACAAATATTAATTATCTTAAGATGTGTCTTTCAGAGCCTTTAATAATTCAAATGAAATCACATCAGTTTCATATATTTTACCCTTTTTCATTTTACTTACAGTTTTTACACATTTTTGTTATTTATTGCACAGGTTATTTAATGCCTTCTTCCTGTCTTTTTCTTCATTTATCATAGATGAAACTTGCTATTTCTTTTGTATAAATCCCTTATATATATTTTTATATATTTAATGCCTTTATTTTCTTTATTAATAATTTACTGATTCCACTTTCAATTATTAATTCATTTATATGACATTGCTTTTTTTATCCAAAATGTTTTTTCCTGTTATACAATATATCAAACCTACCTTTTTTTGTAAATTATTTTTCTAACCATCCTTTTTTTTTGTTTCATAACATAATTTATTGTTAATTATATTATATATAGATAGATAGATAGATAGATAGATAGATAGATAGATAGATAGATAGATAGATAGATAGATAGATAGATAGATAGATAGATAGATAGATAGATAGATAGATAGATAGATAGATAGATAGATAGATAGATAGATAGATAGATAGATAGATAGATAGATAGATAGATATACAGACAGACAGATAGATAGATAGATAAATAGATAGATGTTTTTGCTTTCTACAACTTAATTTTTTCCAACTTTTTAATTCTATCATTTTCTTATTTATTTAACTAATCCAAAATTTTTTTTATAATCAACATTTTGTTACAGAATCCTTTAATTATTTAAATATTTTTCATCTTTTGTTTAAAACATGAAAATAAACCATAGGCTCAACCCTACAGGAGTATAGTTCCTCCCCATCACTTATTATGGTTGCATCATATTATAGTAAGGTAGTCCATCAACACTCATTTGATCAAGCCAGCATAATAACTAAATAATAATAATAAGTAATAATAACAACTAAATATTGATTTACTGACTAATGAGGTTTTTTTTAAGTATTCAGCTGAGAATTAATCTAGGATTCTTTAGTTTTTGAGTTCACCACCTTACTAAATTGCTTAGAACAATTTCTTTCAATCTATACAACTGTTTTCTGTAAATTTTCTGATATAATGTTAGTAAATTCTATTTGTTTTATCTGTTTGTTTCCTCTTTGTTCCATTTCAATTACTATCAAGTTTTATTTTTTTTATTTGAAAATTCTTTGAAAAAATACCTTATAAAAAGTACTTTTTTGTTATCATTGTTATGTATCTTTTCTTCAGATATCTTTTATTATTGGTTTGATATCTTCTACTTTGGTTAAAATCTACAAATTGTTAATTTTTCAACAAATCTATTCAAGGCTTGTAAATTAGTTTTATATTGTAATTCAAATTTACTTCTTGTCTTTTTTGATGATACTTTGGAATTTCTTATTTACTTTTTCCAAAAGATGCTTATTTTTTAAATTTTACTTGTAGTTTTTCTTTGCATTTATAATTGTATCTTTTCACACTCATTTTATTTTCCATGCTGCATCATCTTAACAAATTGTTATTAGATTTGTCTTTAATTATGGACATTTATCATCATCATTATTTTTAAATATTATTTATCTACTACAGAATGAATATTTATATAAGCTTAGCAACATTCTCTGATTCATGGATTCAATTTCCATATCCAGCAAACATCATTATATTACTGTCCATCACACATATAGTGTCTTTCTTCTAGAAACATATACAGTCCAAATTCACTTCAGCATATTAATTTTTTTTTAATAATGTCAATATTCTATAACCTATGTATTTAATTTCTGACTCATCTTTGTAACTCCCAATGTAAATCCCTTCATATTTACTGTATGATTGAAGTTTCTATATTTCTCTTCTTTTAAAAATACACTGCTAAAAACAGATTATTAAAAAACTTTTTTTCAAGCTCATAGGCATATTTTTTAAGTAAAATTTAATTCTATTATTAATTTCACCCAATTGTGTTTTCATTTGAATTAATAATTTGATCAAAACATTTGTCATTAACTTATTACAATTTATTACTGTCAACCTTTATTTTTTTCATTTTTTGAAAAGCCATTGAATTTTTTTTTTCTGTCTTTTGCCATTAATATTTAATCCTATATTTTTGCTTCCATCTAGTTTCTCTAGTGACATTAAAGCATTATTCGCAAAAATAATATTATTTTCGAAGTCTAAATGTTTTACATTACTTCCATTTATTTTTATTTTTGCTTCTCATTTTAATTTTAAAAAATGCTTCCTCTACTGTTTTAAAAAGTTTGGAGATTTGGAAATCAGAACTGATATCAATGTCACTTAAAGACAGTTATGACATTTCAGTCAATATTTATTTATCAGAATCGATAATATCTGAGTTCGTGTTTTCATTATTTAAAACTTAAATCAGCATGGAAATGCTTATAGAACCAAATGCTTTTTTATAATCTATAAATTCAATGCAAATTAGCAACTTATTGATCCTTTCTAAATTTTCTTTTAATATGCAACCATTGAACTCCTTACAAGTACATCCTCACTCTTTATATTAAAAAAATAAACAATCATTTGATTAATTTGTATTGTTTTAAAGATAACGAAAAATCTACTTTAACTGACTTTCTGTCATGTATAAAAATAGTTACACAACAAAAAATATATATATATGGCATATTAACATTATTATTTCATCCACCCATGAATTATTTCATTTACATATAAATAACATTTAACTTTTAGTATAAATTTGTATTATTATAAATAGTGTTTTGACTTATAAAAAAAAGAAAATAAATTTTTATAATCTACAAATTTAAAGCAATCACTATATATTTATTAGTTCTTTCTATATTATTTAAATGTGACCCAACATGGTTTTACTACTTTAAATTCAACAGATTAACTGCAAAAAAATAATAATAATCTTAAATCATAATTCAATTTTATGATAATAGCAAAGAAAACAGACAGCTCTTTGAAGCTCAAACTGAAGTCTGTCAATTAAAGAATACAGATATACATGTATGTGAATGTAAACTATTGGAAATATTAATGTTATTTTCAAGAGTGTGGTTACAATTGCAAAGGATGAAAGTAATGATCCTACAGAAAAATAGAGATGAATTAAAAAAATACACTGAAATTAAATTTTGGTTTTTTTATTGAGAATGGATAATCATGAAGAGGCCTTTAAAATTAAAGTTATTGAATGGGAAAGGATAAAGGGAAAAGAATTAAAAAATAAAGTAGATTTTAAATTTTAGAGATTTAGTATTTTAAAAAATAATAAAATGATAAATATGATGATTTACTTTGAATTTATTGGCTCAAAGATTACTGGTTTTGATAAAGCAAAACTAATCTTTAATGATTTGTTCTTTGCTTTTCTATATGTTTTTTTGTTTGTTTGTTTAGAATAGGGAAGACCATACTTGTTTATGAGTGATTTTCAATCATGATATTGAATTATTTCACAAACACTTTAGTTGTAGAGAATTAAAAGCTATTAGAAAAACATGATAGTGGACTAGTGATTCATTTCTTAAGAAAGTTTTTAGCAATTTTGAAAATTCTAAAGATGTCTTAATTATTGATTTAAGGTTAAGTATAATTTATATACTTTATTTTAACCTTTTTATTGCAAAACTTTTTCAACAATGACATTTTGATTGTCCCACAGTTTCCTACAAAGTTTTAACACAATATTATTCTATTTTATTTATTTATTCAATTTTATTTATAATTGTATCATAACTCTGAAGAAGACTGCAGGTAGTTGAAACACCAGATTGTATAAAAAGTTTTTCAATAAAGTATTTAAAGTAAAGGGTATATATTGTATTTATTTTAAATAATGAAAATGTTTTCCATTTAATAATATTTGTGAATTAAAAATTAATTTTAAATCATCTTGCTACTTGAACAACACTTAATGTCAAATCAAATATAAAGAAGAAAGCAAATTCTCTTTAAAGTTCTCCATTAAACAATTTTTAGGAGATTTTTATTTTTTATGAATTTTTAACATTACTACACCAATTAAAAACTTATTTGCCAAGAAGCATATTAAAGTTCATTGAATAATTATAAATAAAATAAAATTATTGAAAAATATGTGTAAAAGATATGAAAAAACTAGATGTACTTTCTATCTACATTAGTGTTGCAAAGTCTTAATAAAGTTTGTGTTGTAGCTCTAAAATTAACTTAAAAGAGTAAATTGTATTAAGATTGTGGAAGAAAAAATAGCATAAATGAAGATCATATATATATATCACTTGGCTACAATATTTTACTATATGGCCTTTGAGTAGATAACCTAGATATGTAAATAAATTAAATATGCTATAGTTGAATTTAAAGGAAGTTTATCAAACAAAAAATTATGAAAAAAATAATAATCATAATTTATAAGAGAGATAAAATAATTGATATATAATCTTGTAAATATAAGAGTTTATTTCATAAAAAAATAAATTGTTTTAACTAAAAATAAAATTGCAAAAGATATTCCTTAAAAATGTATCTCAGGAATTGAGTTGTATTTCCTATAAAGTTCAATACAGAAGTGACTCAGAAATATATAAATTAGAAATTAAATATTTTAAATCTTCATGAAATATTAAAAATATTTATAAACATTAAAAAAATTCTAGACTAAAAAAAATACTATTAAAAGTAAGATGGAGGTGTATTTACATCATCTTACTGTAAAACAAAGCCAAACTTTTTAATATTCTGATCTGTGCTTATATTTCAAATATTGTGAAAAAAAATATATATGAAAATTTATTTTTAAAAAAAGTCAAAAACATTTATTTCACAAGATCATTTGGAAGACTTCATGTTGTTAATTATACAAAAAAAATATTCTGAAAAAAATTATGATTGCTGGTATTAATATGATTGTTCAATTTTTTTAAAAAAAACAAACAAACAAATTTTTTCTGAATATTATTGTAATTTATCTAAAAATCTATATTTCTATTTTTTTATTCTAACATTTATGTATAGTCTAGATCAGGAGTAGTCAACCTTTTTATACCTACTGCCCACTTTTATATCTCTGTTAGTAGTAAAATTTTCTAACCACCCACAATTCCACAGTAATGGTGATTTATAAAGTAGGGAAATAACTTTACTTTATAAAATTTATAAAGCAGAGTTACAGCAAGTTAAAGCATATAAATCTCTATGAAATTTTTTTAAAAAGTCAATTAAATTTTTTAAAACAGAAAGTGCTTCAGTGTTGGACCAAACCCTTACTGCACACCATAAAGGCTGGAATGCCCAATAGTGGGCGGTAGGGACCAGGTTGACTACTACTGGTCTAGATCAACGATTACATTTTTATGTTAATAAAAACTATTTAATTTTAAATAATTATGTTTTTAAAAATAAATAATTATATGTATCATAGAAATTGTGTTTAAATAGGAATAAACTAATTAGCTTAACATTAATATGCATTATTGATGATAGGGTGTTCTAAATAAAGAATCAAATGGCTTTATTGTTTGGGAAATCATAAAAAGTTTGAATACCAAAAGTGATAGATCTGGTTACAATCCATGGGCCTTAATTTTAAGAGACTGTCATCCTTTTACTATAACCAAGTAGGCTGTGGAGTTCTTAAAGCTTACACTGTAACTCTGAAATTTAAATTCTAGAATAAATAATATTTACTAAGGCTGTAACCTCAAAAATATGCATGTAAAAATGCGATAGTAGGGACCTCTACAGGTCTTAACCACAAGCTTACGTTTTAAGAAGGTAGCAGGCAATGTTAATTATACAATTTATTTTCAATTATACTTGTATAATTTTAAATCAATATTTTAAATTTATTTAAATGCTTATAAAAATTTATGTGGGGCTACAAATAAAATATATACAGTTTATTGGAAAACAATTTCATTCACAAATTTGATCAGCATTCTCTGAGATATATATAAATAAACATTATATACTTTAACATTAATAGTAATTTATTATATGAAATAAAGAAGAAAAAAAAGGCATCAGAAGGTTTTTGCAAGTCTAAGAGGCTCCAAAAAAATACATTTAACAAAAATTATTAAGATCTTTAAATTTTGACTGGGGGGGTGGGGTGTTAGCCTCATTATTTAATATCATCTCTGATCAGTAAAACCTTAGACATCAAACAGAATAATTAACAAATTTTATTTAAAATAATAAATCAAACATTAAAAAGAAAAAGACAAAATGTAAATAAGTGACAAATAATAAACTTTTATTCAGCAAATGTTAAACTATATTTACATATCTCTCTCTGTATATAGCATTGTTTAAAATTATATATGTGTATTGAACTACGTAGCTTTAACCTATGCTCTGAATTTTAAAGTATTTCATTACACTCACTCTGACTCACTCTTTCAAAGTTAAAAAAATAAAGTCCAAAAAATTCCCCCCTCCTCTTCCCTTATAAAATTAATTGTATGGAAATGAAGAAAAACTGTTTGCATCAAAATAAAATAATTAATAAATTTCATTTGAAAAATAAATCAGACATTAAAAAGAAAATGACACATCTTTAAAAATAATATTTTATGCTTTCTTGCCATTGCTAAATTAAAGGAACTTCTAAAGAAAAATTAAATATTATATTTACTGTTTTTTTTCTTAAATCAATTTTTAAAGATATAATAATTAGTAAAGTAAAAATTATGAGGTCAGAAAATACTCACAATTAAATCTTTTATTGGATTAGCACTTAAATGATCATTCATGCAGACTAAATTGATCAGTTAAATCTTTCAAACCCTGGAAGGATCAAAGTTTAACTCTTTAACTGTAATTAAGTGCAAGTTATTAGGCAAAGTTAAAGTTTACAATAAAATTTTCACTGTTTAGAAGAATTAAAGAGTCTTGATGAAAGACCTATAAATACAATATATATATATTGTAATATTTTTGATTAACCATATATGATTATTATACAAGGTACTAATGACTTATGTTCGTATTGTTCTATCTATAAGGCATTTGTCCAAACTTTGATGAAGAGGAACATGCAAGCATTTGAATAAGAACTTTGTTAGTTCAAGTAAATATAGTAATTTTTGGTATCTGTATTTAATTTTAAAACACAATTTATTTATTCTTTAAGATTAAGAATTAATAACTATGTGCAATTTCCATATATTGTAATATGTATTTTCATAGGCTAATATTAATATATATATATGTAATATTTAGAATGAGCTCTATATATGATTGTAAGACAATAAAAATAATGAAAGAGGGTGGGTGATTAGAGTAAAAAATAACAATGGAAGTGAAATGGTATTGTGTTAAACAACGTGAACAAATATGTATAAATTACTGTTGATTTGATAGGAATTGAATAGTTATTAGAACACATCATTATGTAAGTCTGCTGGTTCAAATTTAAAATATGCATTATTAGTAATAAACTATTGATGTGATGTCATGCACTGTAACTTCTCTTATATGTGGAGTCAGGAATCTCCTAGCAACTATACCCAGAGAAACCTTTTAGCTACTTTGATTTCCCTTTTTATTCCCCACCCTAAGTTTTCCCATATTCTTCTCTATTCTGCTCCATCACATTTCCCCACCATAATCTTTGTCAACACCATGACCCTTTATATCTAAATCCCTCTTGTCTTTTCCCAAACCCAGCATAAAAACCAATAAGCCACTTTCTGTGTAATCACTTTGTTCATATTTATTTTTCCCCAACTTCATTATTTGTACCCTTTCTGCTTTCAGGCATTTACATTCATTTAACAAGTTCTATGCCTCCCTTACACAACTTCCAGACTAAATCACCCATATTTTTCCATTTATGTGTATATTTCCTTATTTCTAAAGATCCCATTCAAAGCTTAAACAATAAACTACTTTCCTCACTATTATCATAAATTAACTCACACCCAATATTCTGTTTACTTCTGTAAATATTAAAACTGTTTTTACTCTCCATACTAGTTCACCATCTCTCCAACTCCCTATTCTTTATTAATGCATCTATTATTCTATCACATTCCCTAACACTATAACACTCAACAATTCTCCTAACACAATCATCCCACCTTTTGTATAAGTATACAGACATAAAGTGTTTATCCAAATCTTTTGCATATCACATTACTTTTCTCACCCATCTTGTTGCCTGCCATTTATTCATAACCCAATTAAATGCCATTGTGACTATTCTTTTATTATCCACAAACTGCAATCTACCAAACATTTTCATTTTGCTTTTGAATCTCTCATATAAAAATTTGACCATCCCATTTCTCCTTAAATTGCCTCCTTTGCCATCCATACTTCTCTTTGTATTTTTTCTAAGTAATCTAATGCCCCCTTACTAATCCCTAATGCAACATTACCATATGTTAAACCTGCTAGTGCCACTCCCTTTCATACAATTCTAGCTACATCATTTATCAATCCTTTCTTTTCTTTGCTTCACATATCAATTTTTTCTTCCATTCATCCAAACAATTTCTTTGAGTACTTAAGATGATTCCCAAATAGTTATATCTATTCACCACAATTAATTTTATATCCCCCAATAAAAATTCTTTGTCTTCTTTCTCCACAGTATTAATCATCATTACTTTTGATTTTTCTTCACTAAATTTTAGTGATCCTCATCTCTTTACTCACCTTTGTGCATGTCCTCAGCATAACTTCCATATCTTCCTCTCTTTCTGCACACAAAAAACATCATCTGCAAATAAAAGACCTGACAATATATATACTCCCTTGCCACCTATTAATGGTATCTTTATTCCTCTTCCTAATCTTTCTATTGGTCTCTCCATTTCTCTCAAATACAACAAAAACAAAATAGGTGATATAGGCATCCTTGCCTTAAACCCATCCCATTTTTAACTTTAACTGATTCTATATTTCCTAATTGATACATATAGTAATTATTTTCATATAATTTCTTAATAATATCCACTAAAGCTCCATATATTTCCAAATTTACTAAACTTACCCATAATTTATTTCTATTTACTCTATCATATGCCTTCTCTATATTATAAAAAGCATATATAGCTTTCTACCTGTATTCCTACTCATATCCTATCTGATTAAAAACCTTCTTGAATTTCTCTCACTATATTATTTTCTTCCATCCATTTTGAAATCCTTCCACCCACCATATATGAGAAAACATTATATAGCATTGATGTTACCACTATCAGCCTATAATTGTTTAACTTTCTATAATTCTTATTCTTCCCTTTAAATAGTAGCCTTATTCTTGTATTATTCCAACTACTCGGAAAATCTCTCTTCTGTGCCATATTATTAAAACATAATAATATTTAATTTTTCCCATGCCCTAAATTTATTACCATCTTTCTGCCCATCCATTCTAACCTTTTGCCTTTCCACCTTTCAATTTCTTACCTGCCCCATTCAGTTCATTTTCTGTAAATTGTATATTTCCATTACTATATGCTCCCATGTTTGCTATCACTCAGACCTTCACATCTAGCATCTTTTCTGTATCCATAACATAATTAAGATTACCTCTAATTCTTCTTTAGAGCTACACTCTACTCATTCCCTCATCATCTAGTAACACTATTTATCTCTCCCCTATATTGGTTTTTTTAATGTATTTCCAAAATTTTTTACTCCCATCTCTTTCCTTTTTATTAATATCTTCCAACATTTTATTATTCAATTTTCATTCTCTCTATATAATTATCTATTTTAGCCAACTTTTTTTTCTAAGTATTTTTTCCATTTAGCATTAATATCTTTTTCACTTTTTTTGTTCTTAACAGTACCTTTATATTCTCTGCATGCTTTCCCCCTATCTTTTATACTTTTACTAACTCTCACTTTCCTATTACTTTTATTCTTTTGAATATTCTCATCTAAAACCCTATTTCCCACTTTTTCTATTTCATCGCACCATTACTTATACTCACCCCCAACCAACTCTTCCATGGTTTCTTCAACTTTTATTTTATACTCTTCTAACTTATTCTTATCATTTACTTTTCATCCACATCTTGGACTATCCTTTCTACTTTTATTACTACTTTTCATCACATTTCATTTTATTATAAAAACGTTATGATCACTATTATGTACTCTCTCTTCATTATCAAACACTTTAATTTTCCTTACTTTATTCATTCTCTCTTTCTCTACTAAAACATAATCTATTGTGTGGAATATATTATTTCTAGACCATGTATATTGTCTTTCATAAATATTCGATAAATTCCCAATGCTCAAATTCACCCCCTGACAAAAACTCTTCAAAAGCTGTCCATTCTTATTACTTGCATCATCAATTTTTTCAATATGCCCATTCATATCCCCTATAACCATTATTCTCTCCCCTTTCTTCGAATCTTTGTATATCCTTAACTAAGCATTCATATATGCTATTGTTCCATTCCATTATAGTTTGACTATCTCCAATGGCTATATACACTATAGCCACCATCCAGTCTTGTCTTCCTAACCTTATCTCAAACCACAAATGTTCTTGACATTTTACAGTATTTAAATATTTTTTTTGACATAACTCTTATACCACATCTCTTTTTTCTTTTTCTTTTCTATTTATACCATACCATACCAAATATTCCAGAATAGGTTCTTCTTCTCTTAGATGTGTTTTCACTACTGCTGATACCCCCAAGCTCTTCATTTTTAATTGCTTTGTTTAATTCCAGCCACTTTTCTGGTGTCCTACCACCTTGCATATTCAAATATCCAATTGTAATAATTTATTCTTTTGTAACTACTTTTTTAAAAATTCTTTTGACTCTTTCCTATCTATTTCATTTATAAATAACTTGCTTGCCATTAATTTTACAGACCCATTCTCTCTCCACATCTACATTTATATCTAAATCAGCTATCCTTTGATTATTACTTACATCATGTCCATTCTTTTTCTTTCTGATAACATTGCCACTTAACCCCCCCCCCCTTTTTATATGGTTCCTGAACTGTATTCTTTATAAATCAAATTCCCAAAAACTCCACTTCCTTGTTTTTCTCTGTGCAAATCATCTTTACTGTATAACTCCCTCTTTCCAATAAAAAATCCCACACATCCACAATATGACATCATTTCTCTCACACAAGTTTTTCAATCTCTCATTTATAGAACATGCCCTATCTAATGTATACATCTTGTCAAATCTTGGTAATAATCCAACTATTCCTACTCTTCTTTTAATCTTAAACAAATTCCTAATCAATTCTATGTACTTATCCTTTACTCTTTCTGATGGTTCTGACAAATTATTAATCTCTACCATAACATACATATCTCTACTTCCTTGCTTCTTTACTTTATCTGTACCATCCCTAATTCCATCTCCAGGCAAACATGCTCTTACATACTTTTTTATCTTCCCTTGCAATTATATCTTCACATTCTCAAATTAATGAATCTCCTATCAATACTGTCTCATAATCTACATTTTCTGTTTCATCTGTAACATTCTCTGCCACCTTCTGGACTTCCTTATCTACTTCTTTCTTATCATCACTACTCAATAATTCTTTCATCTGCTCACACTTCATCTCTAATGATTTTAATTTTGCTTCTACATCCTTTGTCTCTTCCTCTAACTTATTTTTTGGCTACCCATCTCCATTTCACTGCTAATTTTTGCACCCACACCTTCTGTCACTCTACTACAACCATATTCAATCCTATCTTCCTCAATTACATTTTGCTCCATTTCTCCTGACTTTCTCCTTAAACTATCCATGCTTAGAAACCATTTGTTTACTTCTTTTATCACATTTACACACTATCTACATAACCATAAACCTGTCACATCCTTCTTAGTCTTATTTAAACATTTCAAGTGATAAATCTCATCACATACAGTACACTCTATCACAGAATGCCTAATTTCTTTTGGACCATTATATATGCATTGTGGAATACAAATGCAATCCATGTTCCTTATTTTCCAAGTCACCTAATCTATATTTGACTTTATACTTCCTCTCCTATTCTTCAAACCTCTTTGCATGGAAGGATAAAAAATTTCTTTTAATGATGATCAATTGATAACCATGAGTTTTCTGACCATAGGCCTCCAAAATGTTATCTTTTTCCTCAAATAAATCACTCTCTTTCTTAAATTAAAAAAAATTTTTTTAGTAGTAAACTTACTAAAAAAACGAACTAATCTTATGCACAACTTAGTTATAAAATATCCTTACATTAACTCACATTTAACAAAATAATTTTTTAAACTACTATATTTAAAATGGTGAACAAATACTTTCTAAATGTTAACAATTCCTGATCTTTGTAAATTCAATTATATCTATTTCTGGTAATCTCAATTTTCTCCCACTTTCTTACAATAAGTAAACAATCTTTGTATCAATGATCTCAGATGATTAATCACATAAAAAAAAGTAAAAAAGTTCTACTTATCCAACACAGAGTAAAAAAGTCAGCACAGGATGCAGAATTGATTCAGTGACTGATTACTTTTGCTTGTACAAATTTTTTAGTATATTATTGTCAATGCAGATATTAAATAGTTAATTTTTTAAACTTGTTTTTTACACACATATCTTAAACAAATATGAAATATAATTATATATTGGACTATTTCCACCATCTAATATTAATTGTTAAATGTTTTTAGAAAAATTTAAACTTCATTTAAACTTTTTAAATACCTTTAACTATCTGTAACAGCACACAGATTAGTATATAATATAATGTTTTTAGTGCTATTACTGATAGTATTATCAAAACAAATCAAATTTAGAACCTTTAAAATTATGAATATTGAATTTAAAGTAACATTCTAACCAACTAGGCTATTTTGTCACAGGCAACAGTCAATGGAAATTTTATATATTTATTTATGAGGATCCTTCTGATTTTCTCCATTTTTTTTTTTAAAGACAAAGTTAGTGGATGGTTTCGCAAACATTATGAATTATCACACTAGGGTGACTTATGTGAGCAATTTCTTTATATTTTCTTCTTTGTGTTTTTTTGTCCAATATATTGATCTTTTGGTTCATATATGGTCTATTATTTCAGATATATATTTTTTTTCATTTCTAATCATCAATATGCTGCCTTCACATGTATTTCATAGATGCAGTTTTGTTTTTTAGAATATCAAGTACTTGAATTGTGCTATAAGGCTTTGGAAAGCTGTTTTGATATTATACTGATTGCATATTTTCTTTTATTTGCCTGCCATCCCTGATATGTATGGATACATACAAACTTATAATTGTTTTTTTTTTTTTATGTTTTTTTAGTTATCTAAAGTTTTTTTTAGCATCAGCTGATGGATGATCATTATTTATAAGAATTTGATCTTGTCTCTTGCCAGATCATTGGTTCTGAATAAACTTACTTTGTTCTGTTCCATAGTGATAATATAATTCCATGTTTTGGGTTTTTATCGTGATTTAATGTACATGTTAAGTACTTTCCTGTGTGTGGGTGTGTCTGTAAATTGTAGTTTTGATTTTGCCATTAGGGCATCATATCACAAGAAGAACTTCCAAATGAGAATTTGTGTTTTGTTTTGAATTTATTGTGAAATTAATTGACAGAGATATATTGTTGATGTAAGTCCAGAATGTTTGTAATAGTGCTTCATCATATGGCTGTACAACAAATTTATCATCTACATAATGAAATCAGATTCTAGATGGATATAGTGCAGTAGGTTTCAAGTTCTTTCATATAAGTGTTGCTAATGAAGGCTGACTGGTGAACCCATAGCCATTCTTTAATTTTGTTGGAAAAATTCTGTATTGTATTGAAAATATGTTACTGTTATGCATAATGTTAATAGTACAATTACACTATAAATAGGAAGAATTGTTCTGATTTATAAACCTATGATCATTATTTCATCTTTTTCTTACAACATATAATGCTTAATCACAGATATAGTGACTGACAAATGGTACATTAGCATTTTAAAGTTTGTGTCATTGAGTAACTGTACTTTGGAAAGAAGATATTTGATGGTAATATGAGAAAAAAACATCTTATAAAAATGATATGGGTGTTTCAGATGATAATCATATCATTTGACTCACAGATGAGATTGCCATTAGAAATAATATTCCTATATTGAAAGTACTATAGTATATCATCATCATTATCAATAGCAGCTGCTCATAAATAAGTGTGTTTATTCTAAATCCAAAGGAGAAATAATAACAAAAGTAGAAACAAAGAAAAAAAAAATTAAAGATGAGTTTTGTGATATCACACAAAACAATCTATGAAATACAAATATATCCACATAGATCACACATTGGTCATTTAGATTATTTGTTATACTGTAATATTATTCAAAAACATTCACTATCATTTTGCCCTATGATATTATTGTCATATTTTTGGAAGCATTCTTAAATAACGTGTTATGTTGATAAAACTATCATACTTTTACAGCAATAAAATAACAGTCTTATACCTAAATAATTTACTTGAAATAGTTAAGTCAATTCTGAATTAATCTGTTTGTTTTTTTAATGTGTCTGCAGCAATGCACTTCAGCATCTAAGAATGTTTTCACCACTGCATATTACAAAATCCCTTATATAATCCAATACACAACTAGATTTATACAGAAAGGCTGATCCCAATATTACACCATGGATTACCCTTTTAAAATTAAAAATATATGATGCATAACACATTTTTTGCAGACATTTAAATGATTTATATTCTCAAGTTCAAAGTTGCTAATAATTTTTCTTTTATTCCTGATTAATTAATTGTTAAATAAAATTTTTTTATAGATTGCATTCACAACATTAAGAACATATCATAAACCATTCTTTGAACTGAAATAAAAAAAACAACCCAATTAGAAGCATATTGCAAATAGAAACCAAGCAGATAAAAGCAGGTAAAAAGACAGATAAAGATCTTGTTTTTGCTTTTAATCAGTTCAAATTTTAAAAACTCACATTAAATATATTGTATCTAAAAAATAATTTTATTAAATTGCCTGTAAAATATTTCAAAAACTACTATCCTAAAATTAAAAAACAACGTTGGAGTTGGTACACATATCTTTTGTACACTAGTTATTTCAGATGCCATAGATTTTTTAACAGCAATAATAAAGTTTTTTCTCATTCATCATATTGAAATTATACAACATAAATAATTCTTGGCCGACAACCAATATTCCATCTAATTTTTTTTTAATTTTTGTGGTGCAAAAATGCTCTTGAATAAATTTTTTTTTAGAAAATATTAAACATGTGCAATATTTTTACAAATTGTAATTCATCTCATATGTATTATATATATATATGTGTGTGTGGATGAGTAGATTATATAGTATTTTATAATTTGAACAACAATGAACTCACCTTGAAAAATACAATATAAACTACAATCAATACTACCTCTTAATGCAATAATTTTTTTTATATAAATAAAAATCAAAATATATAACTTTTTACCTTGCATTATATATTTGTAAAAGAAAATGTGGAAGCATTTTATGTAATAGTGAGCATTATTACATAAGCTATTTCCTTTCCTATATTCATTCTTTTATTAATATTTCTGATGCCATCTACTTTGTACTTGATGTATTTACTTAGTCAATTATATATATATACATGGCCAAAGTTTGCCTTTTAAGATGTAAAATCGAATTGTAGACATGTTTGTGGGGAACAGGCTTACAGGTAAACTACTATGGAGTCTTATAAATATAAAGTTTATAAAATACTATATCTTTTTGATAGAATGGAAAGCAATCAAATGTGAATTTAAAAAGTGCATGAATTAATGGACCAGTTGATTTAAGCACAGTTAAATATAAAACTGCATACATGCAGGCCTAATAAGTAAGTAACAAAAAATATTTAGATTGCCTTTTAAAAGTAAATAATTGCAAAATCATTTTGTTTTAGTGATTATAAAATAATTTGGTAAAAATATTAAATTTAATTTTTGCTTAATAAAAAAAAATATCTAAGGTAAAATAGTTGATGAGAATAATTGAATATTTTTTTGGATTTCTAAAAATCACTTCTCAATAATAAATTACAAATAGTCATATTTGCCAGCAGTTTTATGATATTCTGTTCTTTTTTTTTATTTTATACATATACGTATAAACCACGCCCATTCCAATCATATTTTAAAAAGTAAGGTATCCATAGTCTATTTTTCAATTTTCTTTCCAAAGCTTTATCTTCATATAATATTTTGTAGAAAAATGTCTCAGAATTTATCTCATTTATTTTTCTCAGTTTTGTCACATTCAGTAGTTTGTTTTCTGTACTGCTTTTTTTCAATTTTTGATCATTAGTATTTTTTCCATTCAACTTGTGCTAATCAATATTCTCCAAGGCTATATTTTCATAATTTTCAATCTTAGTTTTTTTCTTATTTCCTAATTCTGACAAATTTTCATTTTATTTTTAATATCAAGATTCTTATTTACTAATTATTTTTTAATTTAACTAGATATCTATTAACAAAATTTCTTAGTTTGTTTCAAACTTGCATTATTTGGTTATACATCTGATCTGACCATCCTTGTACTTATTGTTCCCAATATTTTATCTTTTATTTTATACTCTCCAAAAGTATATTCATTGTCTTATCATTTTGTTAATTTCTTTTTCTGAATCGATAGTTAAAGTTTCATAATGAATGTTATAACCATGCTTGTTATTAATTTGCTTTGGTTTTTCTTTTCATAATTATTATTATATTCTCAATAAACAAGATGAATAAAGAGTGACAGTAGACAATAACCCACTTTGTCTCACACTCGTTTTTATTTTAGCTTTATTTTTCCAACCCTTCTATCATAATGCTTTGATGTATGCATAAATATATTCTTTTAATGAAAATCTACATTCTGCATTTTATTAAATTTTTAATTATTTTGTACTGGTTAAAATATTTATTTAAATAATACTATTTTAATCCAATCTCGTGAGCTACTGTTATTATATCTCTTTTATATTATTCCATTTTATGTTATCATAATCACCACCTATTTTGAACAGATGCATTTTTTTCTAAATTTAATATTTTTATCCATATAAGTACATAGTTTCTATTTCAATCAGCACCAGCATCATCATGACTAGACTTCACTTGGGTTCTATATCTCTGTTTGATTGTAATGTAATCAATCAAATGTGTTCCAGAATCTATACATGCTTTCCATGAATAGACGTAAAATGTACTAGATATTATCTGACTGTATGTAAAATTCAATCAACCTATTATCTCTTGGATCCATTTTTCCCCAAACCAAATTTACCAGAACATCTTGGGAAATTTTCATGGATAATCATTGTACACATAAAATTTCCCATCAAAATAATATTATCTTTTTAATATTTTAGAGTTGTAATAATAGTTATACCCTCTCATAAAATTTTTCAATCTTTTTCATTGGCAGAAAAACATCCGTTTAAGCATTATGTTCACTGGATCTGTTTTTTTTCTCATAATAATTAATAATCATTACTCACATAATATATATTCAACACTTAATAAGCTCATTTATTTTTTAAAATAAAAGAAATATAATTTCTTCCAGTTTTATCACACCCATTTTCATTATCCTAAAATACTAAACTAAAATCATAATTTACTGCCCACTTAGTCTCACAGATATGTAAAATATTCATCCAAATTTTATTTTGAATTCTTTACCTTTTTAAAACTATTTTGGGTCTTAATATTATCACAAACGTATTATTTTCTTTATGAAGGTTTCACAGAGTGATGACTTGAGTAGTCTTACTTCTCCCATTCTTGCTATATCCTGGTTTATAAATTCCATGATGCAAATTTAGTATTAAATCCAGGCATTCATTCATAAATTGCAAAATCATAGATTATATAGGTTTATGTACAATGTTATCATAATTATTTTCCAAACATTTTTTTGATAACCGTTGGATTTATTTAAATTAAATTTTTATATCAGTCTGAAAATTAAAAATAGTCTTGGAAGAGTATATATGGAGTATATGTTGCATTACATAAACATATGTAGATGTAAGGTGACATTTTAATCACATGGTACTGTTAAAATAAAATTTTACAGATTTAAAGGTATTAAAAAACTATTATATATTTCAGCAACAACTATTATCAATCCACTGCAAAATGAAGATCTCTTCAAGTTTAATCCTTCTCCACATCATCTCTGCACACTTTCTTATTTCATTCATGCATCTCACATGCAGTCTCTTTCTGGGTCTTTTACAATATCTTGTTATCTATTATCATCTCTTCTAACAATATGTCTTGTCCAACTCCAATGCAATATTTTAATTCTCGTTCAATAATGTCAGTAATGCCTGTTTGTTCTCTTACCTATGTATAGCATTTTTAATCTCTTCTTGTTATTCCTAGCATGCATCTCTTTATATTTCTTTGAGTGAGTTGAAGTCTCTGTATTACTCTTTTATTAAGTTTCCAAGTCTCACATCCATAAATAAGAATTGGTAAAGCACATTTATTAAAAACCTTCCTCTTAATACACATAGGTATTATTTCTCTTAATATTAAGTTATTTCTACCAAAAACACTCCAATTAAGTTTAATTCTATGATAAATATCATCCATTATGTTTCCATCTGTAGTAACAATCTGATGAAGATATTTGTAGTTGTTAACTTCTTCTAACTTATAATCAATTTTTATTTTCATCTTTTGAGAAAATCCATTGAACATTTACCTTTAGTCCTACTTTTTACTTTTGTCTGATAATTCTTGAAACATTACCTGAAACTCTGAAGCATTATTTGCAAAAACAATTACATTATTCACAAAATCTAAATGACATAAATAATCTCCATTCACTTTTATTCTTTAATCCACAAAATACTTCTTGCAGCACTGCTGTAAAATGTTTTGGAGATATGGAGTCATGCTGTCTTACACTGTTCTCAATATTAATTTTCCTAGTATCATTATGTAATCTAATTGTTGCTGTTGTGTTTTTATAAATATTCTTCACAATACAATAATATCCTGGGTCTATACCTTAATTATCCAATGCTTTAATCACTGAAAAAATGCTTATAGAATCAAATGCTTTTTCATAATCTACAAATCCAAAGAATAATAGCAACTCGTATTCATTGGTCTTTTCTATAACTTTTCTTAATACTTGGATATGATCTATTATAGTAAAACCACTTTTAAATAGTTCTTTTGGTTGGTTGAAATTCAATGTTTTCTGTAGACAAGTTTGGATAAAACTGATAATAGGCTGATAGGTCTGTAATTTCTAATATCTTCTTTATCACCTTTTTAAATATTAATATTAATAATGCATTCTTCCAATTATCTGGTAAGTCTTTATTATTCAGACATTTGGTATATAACTTTGCCAATTTTTTTTCTATTTCTTCACCTGCTTCTTTTAATATATTGATTATAATTTCATCATTACCTGGAGCTTTTACCTTTTTCATAAATTTAATTGCATGTCTCACTTTTTCATTTAGAAACATGGGCAATTCAGAAGACATTGTAGATGTAGGAGGTACTTGTTCTTTATTACTATATAATTCTTGATATAACTCTTCTATCCATTTCATGATGTCATTTCTTTTTTTAATCATATTTCCATCTTTCTTTCTTATTACAGATATAAAGTTTGCTACCAATACCAAAATGTTGTTTTACACTCTTGAGACTTTTATTGTCTTCTACAGCTATCCTTGCTAATTCACAGTTATACTTTCTTATATCATTAGTAACTCTTTTTTGCACCATTTTATAAAATTCAAGATATTCAATCCTTTTTAATGCATATTTTTATATATCTTCATATACCTTCTTTTCTTTATATGTTCTCTAGTCTCAGTAGAAATTTTATTGGTCAATTGCTGCTTTTTTCTACCGGTTATCTTTGTTGCAGTTTTTAAAAGTATATCAGTTGTTTTCCTATTAATTTCATTCAAATCTGAATCATATTCAAAATTTACTAATATGTGAAAATGATTTGCAAGTTATAATTTAAATTCATTAGAATGTTTCTGAAGATTAGGAATATTAACTATAAGTATTGTTTTTTTTAATAATTTTTTGTCTCTCTAACTTTGCATTGACACGCATCGTACATCTTACTACATCGATGATCACTTCCTGTATTAAATTTATTAAGAACATTACAATCTTGAAATATGTATTTTCTGTTAGTCAAAATATAATCCAATTCTGCTGTACCTTTATTTCCATGTCCATTGCCTTTTAATATTTTTTTCAAAAAATGAATTCATAATATAAAGTTTTTCTTTTTTTGCAAACTCTGTCCTCTCTCATTTCTATTACCATAAACAAATTTACCTACAGCACTTTCATTTGTTTAACAATACTAGCATTAAAGTCTCCCATAATAATTTTTAATGTTGTTTAGTCTGATAAAAAGCTTTTATACATCCATATAAAAATCTTCAACTACTTCATCACTATGAGAACTTGTTGGGTCATAAACTTGAATTATCTGCATTTGGTATCTGCTATTAAGTTGGATAAATAATCCTGCTACTCTGACCGATATACCATCCATTTCCATAATGTTCTTCCACTTTTTTAAAATAATGAATCCCACTTCACTTGTACTTCCAATATTTGTGCCTTTGTAGTAAAGTACATGTCCACTTTTTAAATTGTATGTTTCTTTACCTTTTCTTCTAACTTCACAAAGTCCAATAATATCTAATTTAACATAAGACAGTTTTTCCAATTCTTGAAATCTTTCATCAGTTGAAAATGATCTGCAGTTCGTTGTAACTGCCTAAATAAAAAGCCATCATCAAATGGCAACCTAGATCAGTGATCAGGGGATTATTAGCATTCCCCCCACCTTTGACCACCAATCACTGCCTTGGCTGGTGACTTTATAGCCTCCTGAGAATAAGGCCATAATTTATTTTTGTCTGTCATGATTTGTATATGTCTTTTAAACTTTTTCAAAGAAATAACTTTTTATGTTGTTTTATAATTAATAAATATATTTAATTTCATTTCAGTAATATATATAATACTTTTGTGTATGTATGTATATGCACATTCTTGGTGAAATAATGTATTTTTTATTTACTGTTTTAATATATAACACAAGATTTGAGTAGTATTAATCTCTTTTCTACAGATAAATTTCCAGGCATGGTTATTTTGTTTTTTGTTCTTTATTACTATACAATTCTTTTTAAAACTCTTCCATATATTTCGCAATGTTTCTATTTTTAATAATGGTTCCATCTTTTCTTATTATTGCTGAAATAACTTTTTTTTTCAATATTCAGAATTGTTTTATATTTTTAAAATTTATATTTCTAAATGTATTCCTTACCCATTTATAATTTTATTTTTTTATATCCTTATTAATTTTTTTTATTGTATTATTTTATAGATTTTCAGATATTCAATTGTTTTTAATGGATCATTTAAAAATATATTTCATATTCCTTTTTATCTTCATACATTTTTATTTCTTTCTTTTTTCATACATTTTTTTGTCTCAGCAGGAAAATTTATTGGTGAATAGCTTTTGCATATACAGGTTAGTGCACAACACAATCTTTGAGTGGTTTTAATCTCTTTTTTTAGATAAATTTCCAGTCTAGCATGGAATCTAAACAGGCATTTTTAGTTTCATGAATAATAAATTTAAAAGGATGCTTTAACTAACCAGATTATTCTGTCAAAAAAATGAGATGATGGAAAAGACACAATATAATTAAAAGTAAAATGCCATCCTAAAAAATCAGAAAACAGATTGTTTGTTTTTTTCATATGTATGTAATCTATTAAATATTTACTTCAGATGTATGTAATATATCCAAGATATGCAAATATACATTCTGAAATGTATAAAAAAAATCGGAAAATCAAATTGGAAATAAACATGCAAACAAAAAACAAATACTTGAGTGACTCATAAGCTATGGGAAAAAAGAGAAGTCGTTAATTACCTTGACAATAATGTACATTTTGTACTATAATTGGAGACCCTTTCAAATGTCTCTGAAAATATATGATCAATTTCATCCAGTACACGTATATAAAGATATATAATATTTAAATTAGAAATGCATAATTCTATTCAAAAGTGAACAAAATATTAAAAACTCTTGAAAAATACATGATTGATTATATTAAATATATACAGTATATATTACAATTTAAGTCAGTAAGACAGATACAGAGATACCCGCAAGAGTCTACAGTTATAGGATAAAATACATCTATACTGTTAAAATAATTGTTAATTTTTTTACTCTGTATAGATATGAGAGATTATGTATTTACCTTTTTACATGCTAATTTGCATTTTGATAATGTGAAAAAAATCTTCAATAAAGGCTGAGTGGTAATGTCTTACAAATGTTAAAGCTAAATCTTTTTTTTTATTAGCCAACAAAAGGAATTCATTTTTGCAGTCATTAATCGTTAAATATAATAACATCTTCAAAATATCAACAATTTCTGAGAATAGAATTAATTATATTTCAAATGTTCACAATAATAGCATAATTTTGGGAAAGACCAAACCACTAATTAAATGTAAATAAATAAATAACTATCAGATCATATGATAAAATCTTCCATAGAAACAGAATGGTAAAGTCACCACAAATATTAACAAAAGAATGGTTCCTTTACTAGCCATTATATATTAAATATTATAGTGTAATAAAAATTTCAATCATCAATTGTTGATGTCTGAGTTTTTTTAATATATTCTTATATATAAGTTCAAAGGCTAGCAAAAGAGATCTTTTGTTTGGTAATAATTTGAGTATGAATAGTTGTAAGATTTTAATATTCTGTTCTAATAAAAAATATCTAATAATTATTTTAATTTATATTACATCTTAAGTATTCGTATATATATAAACTGAATAAAACACTATACTAACTAATTTTATTTCTTTGTTCTATTGGTTAAGAGAAAAAAAAGGGAGATAATCTTTTTTCAATTATTAGCAAAATTATAATTTGAATAATAATTTAACAGTAAAAAAAGTGGAAGATCTTTCTCTTTTTTGGATATTAATTTTTTTTTGATAAAAATGTTGATTTTATTAATTATAACATTGTTACTTACAAGGACAATTATTATTTTAAATAGTAATCAGAAATATATTTCAAATAAGTTTTTTAAAAATAAATAGTACAGAATATAGTAAAATGTTTGTTGGATGCAATATTTAGGCTACTAGAAGAGCCCACATAGTGCATAATAAAACAATCTTCAGATCTCATGATTAACGATGAACAAATAATAAGCAGTGCTTAACAAGTGTTCTTCCTGTTGCCTTGTATGATAAGTTATTGCTTCATCAAAGGTTATATACATTTCCAATACAATCTTTTTTTGTTTTTCTCCTTTTTATTGTCTTTAGTGACTTAAATTAATATAAGGAGCATTAATCATAGGCTTTTTATGTGATTAGTCATCTTCTGTGATAATAACAATGTGTTTGTGCAACAATATTTTTACTATTTCAATTACATGCACAGCAATTGTGATTTCAAAAATTCTCAGCACTGAGAAAGCAATGATAGGAACAGATTTAGTTAACTTGTGGACTTTAGTTGTGATCTTAGCACAAAATAGTATAATCATATTAATGAGTCATGGTGGAACTAGATTTGGAACAGGAGTTATTTGACAATACTATTTGTTTAGTTATTCTATTTAGAAATCCATTTGATTACCATGGAAATGAATCTAGTATATGTAGTCTAAAATGCTTCATCTCACATAGTCTTGCTAAATTTTCAAACCTGTGAACCATTCTTTAAAGTGGTAGAGATAATTGTTAAATAAATAATATTACTGATGTTAAACAGTAATTGGTTGTAGTAATAAAATTTAAATATTTTAATTCTATTTTTTAAAATAAATAATAAGTATATAGAATGTGCAAACTTTGTTTAATGTAAGTATACTCATTATGGCAGAAAAAAGGGCAAAACTTATAGATAAGAGATTGTCAATATTCAAAATTGATTTAACTGCCTAATAAAAGTAGTCTTTTATTAGTAGTCTAATTGAGCAGCTAAAATGTGACTATTTTTCTTTAGAAGGACAGTGAAAGGAAGCTGTATAGTGCTGGATTCACTGCGAATCTAATATGAAAAAAATTTATACTTGGAATTTCAAAGCATATTTATAAAAAAATCAATGATATTAAAATTAGTTTGTGCAGTAATACCCGCACCCATTTTATTAGTAAATATGCTTAATATTTATATTTAGAGAATTCACACACAAAAAAGCTTTTATTCTTTTCTGTATAACATTACAACAACAATGCCATTAAAAGCCAATTTTTTTCCTTCTAGATTTTAATGCACATGTTGGAAAAATATTCTAAATAATAATATTGGTGAGGTAAACTTAAATAGTCAGCTTTTATTAAATATTTTGCATAATACATAAATTGACTAGAAAAGCCATTATAAAGAGACTTGGATGTATTCATGTTCACAGAATGGCATTTAATAAACTATATCATAGTAAGGAATCAGAAGTAAAAAAAAAAGAAGTTTATTTTGCACAATTATTTATAAATCCAAGCTAGATCATATTTTAATATACTACAATATTAAAATGATAATTGTATTAAAAATTAGTCATATTTCAGTTGTATTCATAAAACAATTGATGTTCATTCTGAAAAAGATTCCACTATAAATACTAAATTTCAACATTTATTAATTAATTGCTAATTTGGACTTTTAAAAAGTGTCATATAGCTGAGGTACTGAGTTTTTTTTAGAAGTTTTTTGTGTATTTAAAGAAGTTTATTCTTTAGTTCATCAAAAATAAAAATTCTATACCTCAGTAATCCAACAAGTTTGTGCTGCATCCAAGCTGTGGGTTCTCTATGGGTTATGAATCATTTCTAACTTAAACTTTGGGAACAATTATTTGATTAGTAAAGAAGAGACATACAAACATGAGTCATATAAATCAGATGTTAATGGCAACATGTAACTGATAATATAATTTGTTAGAAAAAGATATAGGATTTTGATAACAATGAATTACTTTGATCTGTTACATTATTATCACATAAAATTAGTTTATTTTACAATTCATATATAAACTGATTAGTATATAATATAGTTTACACATAATAATTTGAAGGCTTATAGATATAAAGTAAAGAATGAGATGACATGCATGATTTATTTAGAAGTATGATTATTACGGTTTTTTAATTAGAATCCCCTTAATAAATTTCTCTTGAGTCATGATCTGGACTTATTTTCAGAGTCATGTAATTATTTTCATGAAATGGACACTCAAAATAATTACAATTGCAACCTTTTATTGCCTAAATCATAGTTTATTATTATTTAACAAAATCTTACTCACTTTCTATGTACACACACACACACTTTATCTGCTCGCTTATAAACATGTATATATATATATAACAAGTATGTATATACTATTTACATCATAGTTACCATGCATTTAGTGTATATGAATAATGAGTACATCTAACTTTATTATATATCGTAATATACATATTTGTCTACTATACAGCATTGTATATTTGGTGCAATGGTAAAATGGCAAACTTTTGAAATCAAGGTCCATGGAATGTGATGCAGTCTTTCATTTTAAGTATTCAAACCTTTTCTAATCTTTCAAGAAATGAATCATTCAGTTATTTATTTACAACATGAATACAATATAAGATTCCAAATTGACAATTTTAGAGTTTAATTGTCGATATCATTTAATAAGAGTAAGATATATTAAAGATCACATGATCAATAATACCTTATTTTTAACTGTCATATATTGATGAAAAGAGTTAGCTATTAAAGTACAGTAATATTGTTTTATTAAAATGTTGTAATTAAATGTAAAGATTATCATATGAATTAATTAGTAATTCAGGAATAATTAAGTAATGTAAAAGTTTCATTATAAATTGACTACTATTAATAATTTAATCAAAACAAAACTATTACATGGATGTGTTAAAATTAATTTCATGATTTCTTATAATAATTTAATTATTAAAGCAGGCAAAACCCTCCATACAGTAACACCACTCAGTGCAAGCCAGAGTAATCAATGGATGTCAGAAGGCTTGTGCATAAAATCCCTATTTAGTGCCTACTCATACAATATTCCTAGCTTGCGGCTTTCATCAGTGAGAATACTTGGATAAAAGTTATGAGCAAGCATAAGAAATGGTGATCATGTGATGTTTAGTGGTTTAATAATTTAATTATAATGTTATTTTCACATAATAATTAATAAAAATTTAATTATTTCTATACAAAAACTTTAAATTTAAGTGTAAATTGCTTGGTTATATAAATATTTAGGCCACTTTAAAAACTTAATAACATTTTAGATAGAAAGACAAATTTAGATGTTGATTATGATAAATTTCAATAAACTGCTGCTATTGTTTTTAACAATTAAAGAATTATTTTTTAAAAAATTCAGTTTATTAAATGTAGTTGAGACATAGTCATCTATTAATGTAACATATAAGCACTGGAAAAATGTAATTAAAGATTAATATTTTAAAAATTTCATGGCATAACATTAAATCTATTCTTAAAAGAGAATATTTTCATTGGACTAAGTATGTGAAGATAGCAGACTTTCTATATATATAAAATTGATTACGGTGATCTTGAGTATAGTTTTCATGAAAAATAGATGTATCTTGTTTACACTATAAAGATTATCTCCAAGCCACTCTAGAGATATATAATACTGATTGCATTCATTGGAATACACTGGGAAGCAAGTCTTTTGGAAAAGAAACGCTGCAAATGTTTAAACCAACATTATAAAAAGTCAAACAGATTAAATGCATGTACATATTTATAATTCATATCTTGCTTAAGATAATCATTACAAAACTTGCCTTTAACTTCATATTTCTTTATCTCTTTTTTCTTCTGGAATAGAATAGTCATACTCGTTGAAGAGTGACTGCTAAGAATGATATTAATAAATAAATATGCTGAAGAGTAGGGAATGTGATATAATGGAATTGAGTTTAGTAATACTAAGAAATTGGATATAAATATGCATCTAATCGCATTGAATATGAATATACATTCAACTAAGACTACATGTGACGATTTTTATTTATCACAATATAGCTAGGAAATGCGATTATCTTAAAATAATGAGCTGAATATTTTTATCTGCATGACGCATCTATGCATTACTGTGAAATAGAAATGGATTAGAATTCAACCCATATTTCTGTTAGTTTATTAGTTAAATGATTATATTTTTGAAACAAAAGATAGATTTAATCAATATTTAAAATATTAAGTAAGATCTATTACTGCTTCCATCATTTTATTATTCTACCTTATTTATAGTCTTTAATTAGTACAGCCTTTGTATTTAATATAAAAAGTTCGTAGTATATATTTTTCTTTCAAAGCAAGTAAACTTTTAGAACTTTGTCTTGAATTCTGCTAACCTTTATCGCTCGTTATAATTAACGTTTCTACTCTTTCCTCCCTTTACTCAAGCATTAATTTATTCACAACTTATCTTGAAAGAAATTCTAGATATATGCATCACCACGCGGAAGAATTACTAACTAAAATAAAAAGGGAGCTGAAAATTGTTATAATAGAAAATATTGATATACATTTTTAATAATCTTTTCCTTATACAAATTAATTTTTTTTGCTTGCTAAAAAAAGTTTGAGTTAAAATCATTTATAAAATTCTGAAGATTAAAAATTTTTTTAATATATATTTTTAATGTTTTGAAATAATTTGTATAACAAGAATCATAGATTACGCCTATAGTTTGAACTAAGGTGTATGACAAGAATATTAGAAGACATATGTATATACAAAGTCATAACGTATAAATACATACGTACATTCGTAAATCACCTTATTATTTTCACGTACCAATTTATAATGTTTTTTACGTTTTATAAATAAATCAGTGTTTACGGGCAAAAAAAAAAAACGTAATTAAATTTGCTTCACTTAATTAAAAAAACATTACAAATTAAATATTGAAAGAAAACTTCATAATAGTTTTTAAAGAGATGTTAGGAGTGAGATAATAAAAGCAAAGATGGGAGGGGAGGGGAGAGAAAACCAGACAAATATTACTACGTCATGATTGGCTATCTGAATGGTCACGTGAACATATATTTTGCATTGGGTCAAGTTTTTGTTGCAGTAGGTTTTGAGGGACAGAATATATAAATGAATCAAACTTTTCTTTTCTTTTATAAGTTCAAAAAATTAATTGTGTGAAAAATTATTTAAAAGCAGTTAAACTGATTCTACAATGGAGTTGTTGGGTCAGCACTTCTCAGTTTTAGGTACTTTGTTTTTTATTCCTCAGTATGATTTGATTTAGTCTTTGCTTTCTTCGAACAACCTGTTGCACGGGTGCTTCGAAAATCTACCTGGGGAAAAAAGTAGAAAAAAGTTAATTCTTTGTTATTTTTTTATATGTATATGATAAAATGCTTTCAAAAGTTTATAATTAAATGAACTTTATAGATAAAATTTTTTAACCGGTGATGAAAATAATTTTAATTTGTAAATATAAAATAGGAATACAAATATGAAATGTAATTTATATGGGAGTAATTTACGTTTCAAGGGCCAAAAATGTCATTATGTGTGCACTAGTATAAAATTTTGATTGGAAGAATTTATACATATTTTTTCCTTTTAAAATTAGGAAATGACTGAGTCAGATAGCGAAGTTTACTGTATACGAACCAAGGAAAGAAGTGGAGTGAGTCAGAAGGGAAAAAGAGAGCAAGACAACAGTGCAGGTAGGCCTAAAGTAGAACAAGATACGGATTGTTGGATTGGTTGGTCTGACGGACGAAAACAATCGCGATCACTTAAAATAGGAAGTGTTAGATATGGTCTACGTTTGGAACCATCAACTTTTGAAAACGACGACGATTTTATGGCTTCGCAAAAAGAATCTTTTATCAAAACTGAGCGCGTGTCTGAGTTTGGGACTCTGCCCGATACTTATTTATCAGCGGAGCTCTTGGAATTTGAGACAAAAATAGCACAGTTATTACAAGAGGAATGCGGGGAGCTTTTCAACAAGACTCCGATTACTGGAAGTATTTCAGCACGGGATTGTGAGGTAAATTTCCAAACATCATTATCCTCCGCGGATAAGCAAACTTTCTCCGGGTCACCAAGGCCTTTTTCTCCAATTTATAATTTTCAACATGGCGACTATAAGACCAAAAAATCATTAAAAACTATTGACTTTGCTCGCGTCTGCGATGGAAAATATCTTAAATCAAAAGAAGTTAAAAAATGTTTTAAACCTTTGAGTAATGAATATTTAAGCTACGAAGACAATCTTGATAAATTAACTGCAACTTTTATGCGTGAACCTTTGGAAATTTTTTCAAAATCTGATAATGCAGTTTATTTTGGATTATCTGATCATACTTCTTCATTAACTGGTAAAGCAGAAACGGGGAATAACGTAGATACAGAATCGGAGAGAGAAGATCTTAACTCTCCATCACAGTCGAAGGTACTCTCAGATAGCGCTTTGCAAACAAAATCACACAGTGATAGAGGGAGCTCGGAGCGTACGGTTCATAGATATCAGGCTGCTGATAGTTTACATAGCTCGGAGACTGCAGTAGAAAGCGAAGACCAGCAAAATTTGCGACATACGCTAACTTCTTTGGATTATAACGATAAAAACAAATCACGCGATAGCATTAATGTAACTTCGACATCAACTGTGGGATATTCAGCAAGTGAGAGAAATGATGATAAAAAGCTTTGCTCGGATTTAGAAGGTAGGAATGATTTAAAATTTATTAAAAAATCTCCCATCACTCCTTGCTTTAAGCTCACGAAAGTCACTCTTGCGGGGAGAGATAAACTTAGATTAAACTCCTCCTTCAGCGCATCTCATGATAATATACCCTTATGTTTAACACATTCTTATTACAAAAGTGATGATACAATAATCCAAACAGAAAAACAAAATGCATGTTTAGAAGAAAATAAAAAATCACCCTCTCTTCCAATAGAAGCATTCGACAATAATTTAGGTAATTTAACTGATTTCAACACTTTAAAACTAGAAAAGAGTTCAAAGCAAGAATCTTGTAAAATTATTCCAGCTGCTGCAAATGATATTTGTGAAGAAGAAAGGGGAGATGGCATCCCTTTTAACGAGTCTCTTCGGAAATTTGACAATGGGATGTTAAAACCTGGCATTAAAATAATGAATGCCAGTGCCAGGCTGTCAGAAAAATGTAACATGGAAACAACTACAGCAGTGGATACACAATCTATTAAAACATGCTCTCCTTCCCCAAAATCTATAAGAATCAAACCTGATCTTCCACCATATTTAACATTAGGTTGGAAATTAAAAAAATCACATTCAATTCCTAATAAATTGGGCCCTGCAGAAAGCAACCCAAGTGATATTAATCAAATTGATACAATTTTACAAGGTTTGGATTTTTCAAAATTTCGTTTAGGGTCACAAGATAATCAATGTCGAACAAGGTCAGCATCTGAATCTCCTAATAGAACTTATTATAATGTCAAAGATAAGCCACCTATACCCCATACAACACAAAAATTGAAAGAACTTACACTACGTCTTCAGCCATCAGAAAATAAAGAATTAAAAAAGAACATTCCAAAGACAGGCCCAAGTCAGTTAACTAAAATGGCAGATTGCTCAGAAAAAAAGGATAAACCATCTGTTGAAACATCTAAAAAAACTGCATTAGTATCTAGAAGTGCTTCATTCTCACAAGTAGACTTATCACCCGATGGAAAATATGTACGTAAATCAATGGCTTTTTGGCCATCTAAACGAACAACATCATATGAAAGTCATAAAAAAGTTATTACAGGATCACATAGTTTACCTCGGACAGGGAAGATACATTTATGTAGATTTTCTCTTGACAAAAGTGATTCTGATACTGGAGAATCTATGACATTTGATAGGGAAAGTTCAGTAGATTACACATCAGATTCTACAATTGATGCCTCTGATTCTACTCTTGAAGCATCAGAATCTAATATTGATGTTACTGATGAAGGATTAGTAGCAGATTCAGATGCATCCTCTAAATATTTGCCTACTTATAGCACTGTTACATCATCTGCCACTTGGGCAACAACTCCCCCACGCAGTAAGAGTCCATCTCCTAGTCCTAGCAATACTCTACAACGACAAAAATGTGTAGATATTGATGATCCCATTTCTAGAGTAAAAATGGAAGAATCTCTACCTTTAAATGGTGATAAACGAAAACGTCGAAAAGGAATTAGTAATATGATGGGAACTTCAGTTGTAGAAGGTACTAATGGTAAATCTGGTAATGGACGTTCTCTCACTTATCCTCCTCAGAGAAAGCAATCTTTAACTGATGAAAATGAATATTTGTCTGTGGATAGTAATGGTCTTGGATCTCTGAATTCAGTTAAAGGATCAAGTGTACCATCAACACCTATTATATCAGATCGTCAGGTAAGTGAAATATCTCTTGCTGATAGTCAGTTATGTCCGAGTGATACAACAGATGAAATGACATATCAAGAAACTGTTGAAAGTATTATTAATGAACCAAGTGATATAAATCGCATGGATACTGAAGAACGCAATGATAAAGCTTTAAAAAAAAAATATTATAGTGATCCAAGTGGAGAAAAGAATAAAGAATCTATTTCATTGCCTCAAATCATTGCTACATGCAAAAGTGAGTCTGAACTTCTAGATTCAAAAGAGAGAAGTGATAATTCAGATTTATCAAAAGAAGAGGATTTAGAAAATAAAAAGTCCGAAAATGTAAAATGTGAAAATTCAACTAGTGAAACTGTTAATGCTGAAACTTGTCAAATAAGAACTGGAGAAAGTGATTCTTTAATAATTAATGATCCAAATGAAAAATTAAATGTCAAATCTCCTTTAGCACAGCGACGTTATTCCAAACGCCGACCTCGGGGACCTTTTGGTGAAATGCTTGAAGAAGAAATGCGCCGATCTGAGCGACAAAATCGTCCAGCAGTAAATGATTTAAGTTTTATAAATGAATTAATGGATAATACCCATTGGACTAGATCATCTACTATGCCTAGCTCTCTTGGTTCAATGTCATCACAGGAGTCAATGTCACCAATTACACGATCATCTAAATTATTGTCATTGTCGTCAGAAGAACAAGGATTAACTTCTGATTTGGGAGCTGTTCCAAAACGTAAAACGAGTGCTACTTATCCTGCACCTGATGATCAATTGGAAGTACAACCTGTTGGTACGGCTTTATCTACACCTAATATTTATCAAGCATCTAGTCCATTTTATGATTCTCGATCTGATGATATATGGACTAGGAGTACATCATCCACACATAGTACTTTGGATACTGGCTTATTTTGTAAAACACCCCCTTCTTCTCCTGTGACTGGCTCAGTGAAAGGCCATCATGTAAGTAAACTTTTTTTTTTAGTTATATAAATAAAACATCAAAAAGAAAGTATACATTAGTAAGCGACTGTGTTCACTAAAACAAAGGAATTATATTGTTATTTAAGATGTAAATATTATTGTTATCTATGATATAAATTATAATACTTAAAAAGTTATCATAATTGGTAATTAATCATAATAATTGATAGTCTTATATTTAATATTTAAAAATATATATAAACATTATAATATGAAATAAAAAATTTGCATCTATACACAGATTGTCTTTGTATGTAATGTAGGATATATGTATGTGCATGTTTATATAGATATATATCATATATTATGTTCACAAGCCTGATGCATAGAAATGTAATACCTTACGCATCATCTTTTTTATTATATGTGTATGCATAAAGCGCACAATGTTGAGACCCATGGTGTAGAGAAGTTAGTGCATTACCTTACTATGTGACCTAAATTGCAAATTTAAGTAGAAATTAGAAAATTTCTTCAAAGTAATTTGAAGATATCTAAACAATCCTATGCTTTTTTTTTTTTAGGTAATGGCTCCAAACCAAAAGTTAGCAATCCATTATTTATTGGATAATAAATGCGTATCTAGTTTCTCTCATCTAAAAATAAAACTATGAACTCATACTAACTGGTAATTGATTAATCTAATGAGTATTGTCTATTTTTTTCATTAACAGTGGATGTTGGAAAGATCTTTGACTCACAGTGGGCTGTTTAATTTTTTTTTACATTATATATATAACCCAGGAGTTGTTCTCAAAAAAGTAACAATTATAATTTTTTTCAACAGTTAATTGGCAGTCTTTTATTATTAGTTATTTTTAAGTTGGTGCCAATTCCTGGAGATATATGAATGGTATTTTGTCTTATCTATACAATTTTCACTTTAATATATGAGAATATTTTATTGTTACTTTCTCCTTTGCATTTTGATTTGATGTTTTTCAGTTGACCCAATGCTTATTCATAGAATAATCATTGAACATATAGTTAGTAGTAATTTATGATTGTAGTGAGAAATTATTTGTTGCTGTTAACAAGATTGTATTGACATTATCTTTTTACTTTTACTACCTAATATAAAATATTATGACAAAGTTAATAAAATGAGTAGAATCTAGGCATAATAAAGAAAAAACAAATAGGAATGAAGATGAAACTCAATATATTGTTAAAGATTTAGCTAATCTTATGAACCTCAATTCAACTCAATATTGATTTTTTATAGAGATTAATAATGGCAAGATTACTACCAATGATCAATAAAACTTATCATTGACTTGATCAAGTTTGCCATTCAGCAGAAAGTATTGGACAAGCTGAACTACTATAGCCATTGGGGTTTTTATTAAACTTTTTGATAGTGAGTTAAAATCAAATCAATGCATATTCAGAAAACAATATTTTATGTATATATAAACTTTAAATGAATTCACACTAATCTATCAAACTTCTTGTCATTCTAAATTAATAATTTTTTTTCATACATAATAATGCTCTTATTTTGGGTTAGTTAAAATGTCATTTGCTATCAGATCTACCATCTGTTTTTTAAGTTGCTCATTATGCTAATAATCTATTTGTCTCACTGCTGATTACTCATTTTTTTGACACCACAAATGTTTCTCTAACTTTGTAATTGTCTCATGAAGTTACTGAAATAAACAACATTTTCTTCCTGGTTTCAAGCAAAAGTTTAGATTTAATCTGATCAAGAATGTAATATTGTTTAGTTTAATTAATCAGTCACATTTTATTTTAAATTTTTCATATGAACTTCATTATACTGTGCATATCATTGCATCTTAACCTATATCAAGAAGTTGCTTATTTGCAGCAATATGTTGTTTCACTTATGTCATTTTTTCTGCATAACATATTTCTTTGTATGTCTTTTTTTGTCTACTTTATTATTTTATAGCTAAGTAATGCTTAAAAAAAATTACTATTCATATTATATCATTTTTGTAAATTATTTGTAATATTTACATACACCTTGTGTGCTTAATTTTATTACAAGAGAGACCTCTACAAATTATTTGTGAAAATTTACAGAATATTGTATTTAAATTAAATTAAAAGTAGGTTTATTTTTAATTGTCAAAAAACATGTTAAGATATCTAACTGCAGATACAAAAAAAAAAAAATTCATAGTTTTCTTTATTTCACCATATTTTATCATTTTACTAGGTTAAGTGTTATTAATGTAATATGAGGTTTTTTTTTTTTTTGTTGTTGTTGTTAAGGTCATCGGTAATGGGTAATAGAATGATCTTTAGATAATAAGATTAACTATAAATAATTGATGCAGTAGTCAACCAAGAATATATCCTATTGTCTTATAGGATAAAGTGTTGATTCATTAAATGTTAAATAAGGTTTCAATTGTAAATAAAATTGTCTACTTTCTGTGCTTTTTCTGTCATTCTCCCTCCATTTTTCTCTACCTTATGTTAGTCACTTTGGACAGAGTAGGTCTTATCTAATATGAGCCTCTCATGTCGTTCATCATTTTCTTGCATTTACTGTGATAATGAAATTGTGTTTGTGATGTATTTTTATCTATTAACTAAATGCACAGCAATTCTGACTCGATAACTTTATTTTATTTTCTGGAACTAGAATGATGGTAATCATTTGTGAATGGTTGTTAATGATGAATATGTGCAAATGTCTATCCTAATATTATGTATTAATGTAAATCCTAAGAGTCCATTTATTTAATATAGCATCATATAAAATAGATAACAATATCTAGTAAAACAAAGAATGACTTAAACAAATATATTATTAAATTAATGTAGAGGTAATCTATCTGTTTATTTTATTCCTTCTATAAATAAGCATAAAAGCTTATTTGAAGTAAACAAACAGATGGATTTACTATAACCAGGCTTCTTTTTTTATTTGTTTATCACCTATTTCTTGTCATATGGAGGTTAATGTGTTTGCTTGTCATGATCCTTGATTTGGAGCTCATATGGTGGAGCTTGGAAATTTTTTTTAGATAATTTTGGGATTTTTTCTAGCATTTGGCCAATTCAACAAATTTGTTAGAAAAATGGATATCGTACTATTCTTAATTGAAGGGTAAAAGTTGCAAGATAGTTAGAGTTGGTTAGATAAATGTAAATGACTGGACCATAATGTAAATCACATGATGCTGTTGTTACTCAATAAGTCAGGTGTTATATACTGATATGTAGTGAATTTATCATTTGTTTTTTTATTAATTTTATTTTAATCTAATCTTTTAGTTTATCATGTAAGTATTTCCAATAAAATTCAGGCATTTAATAATTCTGTTAATTAAATTTTGAGAAAATTAATTAATATTTGAAGCATGATTTCTTATTACTGATCTTTTAAAAGTTCATGTAGAATAAAAGTTATACTAATTTCTAAATCCAATATGTAAACATTTCTTATAAATAACATCCTTAGCATTAGTTAACTATATGTAATATATGCTCGCAATTTTTTTTACAAATACCTAATGTTCAAATAATATTAAATGAAATAATTATTTTACTATTTTCTTAGGTGTAATTATTTGCTACTTCAAATAATACAATTATAATTATGAAATAACTAGAGACACATAATAGTCCTTTTTAAAAATCAAATTGGGTTTGTTCCAGATGAAACATTATGCAGGGTGTGAGTCATATTAATATCATTTAACCAGGACAGTGAACTAAGAATCTATTCCAACTCTTGAGATTGTTAAGAAATTACTGTCTAAATTATGCAGGATTAACTTCATATTAATTTTTAGTAATCTGGTAGTTTTATATTCTCACTGTCATTTAAAGATGGCTGAAAAAATAAATATTCTTATTAGTAGTTAATTAAAATTGCTACTATAATCGATCTGTTATTAATAATAGGATTGGATATTATATAAATATTGTTCATGGTGTTGACAGAGTAACTCAAAAGATCAGAATCAGTTCATAGTTAGGGGTGTGTGTCTTCAATTGAGAAGTTTAAATGGAATTACAACGATGACAAGAATTTAAACGTGTTAATCCTCAAACTTCTTAAAAAGCAAATTTAAGGATAATTCTGGGAAAAAGTTATGCTATTGGACTTTATATTTCCAGTGGAAGAAGCAATGAGTGACACAAAAATTTTATGGTTATTTTACTATTATTCAGAAAGCAAGGGAACTGCTATTTGATCATTATTCATGATAATATTAACTGTTCAGTAGTTGAAATAAAATTAATTATATTAAGTGTTTAAAATAATGTTATTTTTAATTGAATTTTTGTGTTTAAATATTGGCTAATATTTGACAATGGCTAAATTTACAATAATTACGTAGTTTTTTTTTTCATAAAAATATAAAATATTTTTTGATTAAGATCATATAATAGGTTTTCTTTGTAGAATTTTCCTTTTTTTTAATAATGATTAATTTTAATGCCCATTCTATATTCATATTATTTTAGGTTTTAAAAATTATTGCATTCTGCTAAATTAGCTTATTAAATAAAAAAGAGTAAAATTAATGACTAAAGCATATGTATTTATTGCACTTTTTATATATATAATCATTGATTTCATCATATTATTGAAAATTCAGAGACATATATTTATTCACCAAGGCTGATTATATTAAATTCTTTACATGAAAATAAGTGGAATCATTAGGTAATAGAGGGTTATGATCAAGTGAGAATCATCAGTGATAATTTTTTATTGTCATCCTTTATAGCAGTTTATTGTAGCATCTTAATACCTCTTAATATTTTATACCTATATCATATTTTAAGATACATTCATAAAGAATAGAATTCTGAACTAATTGGTCATGTTTTGAGTTTTACTAATTTATTAATTAATTCAAAAAAAGTTTTTATCTACTTTTTATCATTTGATTTATTAAAAGAAAATACATATGAACAATCATCTGATAAGTTTTTCATAATTACTTTGTATCAAATATTTAATTGGTACAGATCTTATTTTATACAAATTTTGAGAAAATTATGTGTATATAAATCATTGGTTTTTTTATACCTTGTTGACAATGTTTTATTGATTTTTAGAAGTATGACAGATGTGTCAAAAATAGAATACATAATTTATTTGATAATGGGACTATATGTAATGGGTCTAAACACATGTTAGCTAATAACAAAGACAGACGTCATAGCCTATTTGTTTGAATCCTCATGAAAATGAAGCATTTATAGATTGATGCATTAGAAAATTCTGATTTGAAATCAGTTTCATAAACATTGAAAAATTATTAATGTAATTTCTTGATCTTTATAAATCATGACCCAAACAAATAATATTTATTAAATAATATTATCTAAAAGAAGGATGTAGCTGAACTTAAAAAATTTTTTCAGGTCATAAGCAGATTAAAATTTTCTTTTCTGGTAGTTAGTCATACCAATTCAGCTAGCTATAGTTGATAAATCGTATGTAACTTCCATTTCTTTGAAAGTAAATGTTAATCTGGTTGCGCGAGTGTTGATATTCTGATTGTACAAGTAGAAAATATGATTGTAATATTATGTTCTATAACTACTATGGGGGAGGGGTGGCAATCATATTTTCACCATTTTGTATTTTTATAATGAATGAAAATCTTATGTAATTTGTTTTATTTATTTAATGATAGACAGATGATATATTTATGAACAGAATATTAATGAAATATATAAAATTGGGTTGTGAGTCAACAAATGAATTATCTAACTCAAATTTGAGTTACAATTCTGAGATTCAGAATTATTATGTAATTTATGTAAAATTCTGTTTAGTTCTGGTATGAATAATATATATTATATTCAAAACTTCAATCATACATATATTGATAAATTTTACGTAGCATTTTTTGTAAAAGGCATATGTAAAGACATGATATTTACTTCTGGTATATGGAAACTAACAAGAAAACTTCACACTCATATATATAACTTTTAAAAACAAGATATTTGAGCAAATCCATATTAAATTAAAAGTTATATCAATTTTTTTACTGAATCCATTGCAAAATAAATACTAAAGTAATTTTTATGAAATTCAATTAAATAATTAGCCTTTGCAAATATTAAATTTTTAAAATTATAATTATGAAATTAGAGAATTGAATTCAGCAAATAAATATTATGACTTGGTGCTTATTAATAATATATTGGGATTGTTAAAGCTTATGATATTAAATGTTTGGATGGATTGGTTGAAAAACAGAATGATGATAAGCAGTTGTAAATTGTCATTAGTTGAAAAGAAAAAAAATAATTGAATTGTGTATTGCTTAGGAATTCATAAGAAATTTTATCACTGGAAGTGATGAGCTGGACCTTGATTCATGGACCTTGAGTTCCAGAATTTATGACTCTATAACTGCATCAACCATGCAAATCATTACTACCATTGTCAGTCATCAAATCAGTTTTTTCTATTACCTGATTCCCTTCAAATTGTCTTTGACTAATTAAAGTATTGCTCTGTGATAGATGGAGTAACTAAGTATAAAAGACTACTATGAAATACTATGATTAAGTTGTAATGCTTAATTATAAGTGATAATTCAATGTTTGCCACTTTCTTGATGTACTTACATAATTAGAATTTATAAGTCTATATATCTTTATCATGGATTTTGTGATCTAACCTCTAATTAGCAGATTGATTAAGGGCAGTATAAAATGTCTTCATATAAAATTTTTGATTGTGATTATGAATTTCTTATAATTTTGATTTTAAAGTTAAAGATCAATTTCCATTTGAAGTAAAGTTGAATGAATATGTTATGCTCAGTTTATCATTTTAGTGTAAAATATCACTTGACCTTCCAAACAAGTTGTCCATGTGATTGTTGTTATTACATTTCTACTCATTAACTGATTTGAAAAAGATATTTATTAAAATGAATAATAAAGCAATAAAGTATTATTATGGTTTTTTAAAAAAAGTTAATTTTAGGATTTTGTAATGGACTGTTTAAATAAATATAAGATCTTAATTTCTTATTCTGTATATATATATTATGTAGATAATTTATGTAGTTATTCTATAATTGTAGACTTAAGATAAGATTTGAGATTCATACACTTCTTCAAAGACTATATGATTAATGTAAACTGTAGAATAATGAAATTACAAGTGAAATATATATAGTTAAATTATTTACATAACCTCTTATAATTTTTCATCATTGTTATAAATTTTTCTTTTTTCTATTTTTTCTCTCTTTCTCTAAACATTCATCATCCACATTTCCTTCTTTTGAGTGTTTTTTTTTTTTGAAGAATATATTTTCTAGAGAAACAATTGTTTTTAAAAATTATATATATATTGTTAATATTTTGAGAGAAGTTTCATTTCATATTAACTGTACATCAATTGCTATTTAAATCCTTGAGATAAAAATAGAAGGTAGACATAACTTTCACAAAAAAAGAATAATGTGACACATTCAACATATTTTATGTAATGAAGTTATAGATACCATGGAAACTTTTATAATCTCTGTGGTGGCCACAACTTGAAATGACTCCTACTTATGATATATTACATAAGTTATTTTGAAAAGTAAAAAAAAAATATTTACATGACTAATTTTTAACTTCAAATAACATTCAATTTTTAAATATATGTTTTCTGCATAATGTTGTGATAAGAATAACTTATGCAATGGAGTAGACTAAGAAAGTGCTTGTTTTTTTTTATCATTTAAACTTTAAAAAAATTTCCTCAAGATAAATATAACTTAATGATGTAGGGGACTTCATTATTTTATAATCAAGTCCAAATTTAAAATGATATAATAAATTTTGCAATGTGTCAAACAATAATAAACCACCACTATTATGTTTTCATTTGTTCATAGTACCATATTGCATCATTCTTCTACTTTCAGCCAAAAAACTTAACATATCCATACCAAGATATAGTTAATAAGCCTAGAAAAAATAACTTAATTTTTAAAGTCTATTAAATATTTTAATCACCATTATACTTATATAATTGTTAAATAAAACAATTTTGTTTGAGAATTTTTGCTTATATTTTAAAATTCTTTTGTATATTCATTTAATTACTTTGTTGCATCTTATAAGATATTGTAAATTATGAATTACTAAATAAATTATTTAGAGGTAAAGCATTGATAAACATATCAATGATAATCATGTTTTATCACTGATGATAATACTTTATTTGTTTGACACCTGAAATTATCTTCAAGCAGAGAGCTTACATATGCAAACTATCTATCCAAGAAAAAGAATCTGGGCATTTGAAATTTAACTGTGCCTTAGTAGCCTATTCTGCAGGAAATTCTCCAAAGCTAAATGACTTAGAATTTTAATCTTTGAATTATTAAACTACAGTACTTGTTAGGAATGTCACTGAATAGCATTATGAAAACAGAGTAGATAAGAAAAAATGTGGGCAGCATGTCGTATAGAAATAAAATGAAAATTACTGAAGTATGTGTCTTCAGAATTGAATCATAAGAATTAAAATATTGTTATGCACTCATGTGAAAACATATGTATATTTGTTTATATGAATAATTAATGCATATATTAACCTACCATAAGAATTAATAAAAATATATAACTGCTTTTGATTAAATGTAAAATAACGGAATATTTTTTACTACAAGATTTATTGATTCAGAAGTTCTTATCTTCAGAATTAAATAGATTTTTATGTAATATGATTAAAGTGAATGCTGTAGATTTTATTACAGTGGTAAAGACATATACTGCAAAAGTAAAAATTTCTGAATCAATTCCCAATTAAGAAAAGTAAGAAAAATAAAGTTCTCAGTTTAATAAATTGAGTATATTGATTGTGATCATTTCATTATTTAGATGATAAAATGTCACATGATCTTTTAAGTAGTAGATGATATGATCAACAATAATGTTGGTTGGAAATGGTAATAATAATTTTATTTAGAATTATCCTTTATATAATTAATATTTGCAATGTTGAAATTTTATTAAATAATGTTAATATTTCAATTGTTCAATAATCTTCTCCAAAGACTTAAAACAGAAAAATTATACATTGTATTATTACTATATGATAATTTAATAAATATTAAATAAAGTGCAATATTGTTAGAAAGAAGAGATTTGTTTAAATAATTGTATTTAAAATAATTTACTTAATCAGAAAGCTATAAAACAGGATCTCATAGTACAGTGTAGCTCGCTCATCTGGCATGATAGTGATCTGGGTTTGAATTCTAGTTGGGTGAATCAAGCATTTTCTGATTAGCTTAGGATTTTCCTTTTTTTAGATAATAGGTCTATAGGCAATCCAATTATCTGACTAGTATTGATCAGTAAATAGATGGCTAACGATTCTTAAATTGTAAAAGAATGATTGGAAAATATCCAAATCTTGCTACCTTACAATTGGAAAGCTTGATGAATAATGACTTTTTCACTGTTTGTTTATGAAAGATGTTGGTGAGATCTTTATTTTGCAATGTGCTATTTAGATGATATTTATCTTTTATCAATATTATGGAAAATACAAACAAGGACAAACTATTTTGATTAGTTCTGGTAGAGTCATTGTTTAAAAAAACAAAAGTATTAATTTTTAATAATTTGGATATATTAATTAGTCAATGCTAATAGAGCTAATGCTCTATGATGAAGTCAATGAAGCAAAGTAAAAACCAAATTGATAAGTTTCATATTTTTCACAAAAATCAAAAATAAATAAAAAAATATATGATGTGAAAGTAACATTTTAGACAGCCTGAAAATACCATATTTAGAAATCATATCAATGTACAATGATTTACAAATCAATATAATCATTCTGTAAGAAATTTAAATGAGCAAAAATATAAAATTTGTCACTACACCAGTGCATGATGCTATAATATTAAAAGTCTTCACAGAGTTTGATAATACGTTAGTTGACATAGTTTCATTGCTTTTCACTTTCCTTCATTAGTGCCATTTTTGTCAAAATAATGATGAAAAATTTATATAATGATAATAAACGATTGGCATTTTTATACCAACACAGTCTTTTGGATGACTGTGTCATTGTTAAATTCATGGGGAATGTGTTCACTCATGCAGAAAAAAAGGAAGGAAAAACTCAAAGGGAGAATTTATTCTTGTTTTGCAGTGTTCATAGAAAAGTTATCAGTTAATTCACTCAAATCATAAGTAGAAATTTTTTTTTATTATTTTAAAATATCACACAAGATTAGATCATGTAATCTATCGTCTATTCTTATGTGATATTTTAGAGCTCATGTTTTATTTCATTCGGGACATACACTTAACAAGAGCTAAAAAAAATTTTAGGGAAAAGTTTTTAATACTGTGATTGATTAGTTCAATCTTTGGCCATACTCTCATTCCAAATTAAGAGATCAGATGATGGGTATAGAGAAGATGTTTGGGAGAAATATCTTAATATTGTGATTAATTAATTCAATATGTGCCGGGAAATCTGTTTACCATAATGTCATTGCGAGTAAGAGATCAGAAAATGATTACAGAGAAATTCCCTGTTCAAATAGATGAATGGATTTATTGATTATTGGAAATACAACCATAGAAGGACTTTGACTAGTCACATGGCCATTTAAAGATCATAGTGCACGAATTACCAACAATACTTGGAATTAGAACAGAGAGGTTTGAAACAAGAGTCTGATTGCTATTACTTTTGTGTGCTGTTACAGGATAGAGCTACCCAGCTTCCATTATTAAAAGGGCAGAGGTACCTGATTAATGTCTCACCTTTAGTTTATTGAACACTTTGGCTTAAGGTTAAGTATAAAAAATTTTTAAAAAAGAGGCATTTTTCAAAAACTCTTTTAGTTACATCTAGACTACTTATGTGAAAATTTCTCATGAATCACATTCTTTTTTGATTCCTGAATGACATTTGCAATACTTTCCACAAGTTTCAATTAATAACTATATTTTGTAGTTTAACTTTTTTTGTGGATTTGTATTTGATCTCATTATTAAAACATTATTTATCTTCATAGTTTAATTTCATAAATTGCATAACTTTTTACCTATGTGTGTTTATGGCATCACTCTTTTTTTTACATAATTACATTTGCTCTCATTACTAATCTAATTTTTTTACAGAATGCTTATTTTGATCAAACTTATTGAATGTATTTGTTTGTAATCATTGTGTATTGGTTTGATTGTTAAATATATTATTTTCATGTTGTAGTTTTGATTTTTTTTTTATGAAAAATATGAAACTTATCTATAATTTTTTTCTTTACTTCATTGATAAGTTGTTCCACAAGCTTTACTGGCACTACTTAGCATTTTTTAATTTTCAATTGTTTACTTTGCATTAAAATTAACTATACAAATTTTTTAATTAGTTTTATTTTTTAAAAGATAAAATATATCTGAATTTTTAAAACTAACTTCACTTGAAATAGAATCTCATAAATTATTCAAAAATTGAATTTGAAAAAATTATTTAAAATAATTTTCTAAACCAGATCTTTATTTTTAAAAATAAGATTGGAGATCACATGATTCAGTAATATACAGTATTTTATTTTCTGTTTAGACTTTTTATAGCAAAAATAAATAGATCAAATGTATCACTTTTTTATTTGTAATGTAAAAAAAAAATACATATTTATTTATAAATGTGTGCATGTCTACAGCTAAAACATCTGATAATTAACATTTTTCTTTAAGATTTGGTATTAAAAATAGTAGTATTCAAATGATTAAATGCTCAGGAGGTCATGTGATGTTACCTGTAAGGCATATCAATAATAAATGTTTCATTATTGCTTGTAATACATCATTATAAAAAGCTTAATGTTTAATAGTTTATATATATAGTATGACCTGAAATTGTAACAGATATATATATATTATATAAATACACAGTGAGCCAGCCTTATCTTCAAATTGAAATCATCATTTTAAACCATTATTAAACTTTTAATTTTGTAAAATGTCCACATGGATATATCTCCTTCATCATCAGCATGATTCATTCAGAGATCCAATAGTGTTTACACATGAACAAGAAATTGAAATCTTCAATATATAATCAGAAACAATATTGTATTGTACACTTTTACAAGTGTGAATATTAAATTGATAATATAATCATAGAAATTATTGTTAGTATATTTATAAAATACATTGAATTTGTTATATATAATTTTCTGGCCAAGACTTATAAGATTATTTAAATGAAATTAAAAGTTGCTATTTCACAATATTTATTATTTGCATATTTAAAATCAATTATTATATATAGAGCTCTCAAAATAAGCTCTTAACAGGCTTTGAGAATATCCCCAATCCCAGAGCGGTTTCTGCTATTGGTGTCATCAGTGAGGTACTAGGATATTCAAGCATTAGATTAAAAATACCAGGACAAGCCCTGCACTTTATGTAATGTATAACTATTAAGTAGAAAATCTGAAATTTTCAGACATCCATATATGTCTTCCAATCCAGCTATCTAACTTAAATAGCCATATGGGACTGAACTAAATTCAGATATACCATATATTAATAGCTTTAGCAATATTAAATCACCAAAGCCTTAATAGCAAAAAATAAAATTACAAAAAAATCAAGGCAGATGTCACATGGCCTCATTTAATAAGCTTGTATTTACAAATGTTATATATTGCTAAAGCTATTAATATATGGTGTAGCTGAACTTAGTTTAGTCCCATATGGCTATTTAAGTTAGATAGCTGGATTGGAAGACATATGGATGTTTGAAAATTTCAGATTTTCTATTTAATAGTTATACATTAGATAAAGTGCTGGTCTTGTCCTGGTATTTTTAATCTAATGCTTGAATATCCTAGCACCTCACTAATAATGACAGTAGCAGAAACTTGTCTAGGATTGGGGGATATTCTCAAAGCTTGTTAAAGGCTTATTTTGTGAGCTCTATATATAACATTTGTAAATATAAGCTTATTAAATTAGGTCATATGACATCTGACTTGATTTTTTTTGTAATTTTATTTTTTGCTATTAAGGCTTTGGTGATTTTATATATGGTGTATCTGAACTTAGTTCAGTGCCATATGACTAAATAAGTTAGATCACTGGATTGAAAGACATATGGATGTTTGAAAATTTCAGATTTTCTATTTAATAGTTATACATTAGATAAAGTGCTGGACTTGTCCTGGTATTTTTAATCTAATGCTCGAATATCCTAGCATCTGACTGGTGATGCCAGTAGCAGAAACCGGTCTGGGATTGGGGATATTCTCAAAGTTTATTAAGAGCTTATTTTGTGAGCTCTATATATAACATTTGTAAATACAAGCTTATTAAATTAGGTCATATGACATCTGACTTGATTTTTTTGTAATTAAAATCAATTAGTATAATGTTTTCACTTTCAGTTAAGGATAAAAAGTGTATTTATATATTGCTTAATCATTTATATATAGGTTGTGTGTTATTATTTGATTAAAATTTTTATACTCTTGTTTGATATAATGATATTTGACTAATTGTATATGTAAGAGTGTATTTATATATGAATTATATTGCAGAGTTGTTTTTGTTGTTGGAGATTAAAAATGTTATTTATATGTAGGCACATACAAATATGTTTATATACATATATTTTTTCTGTGATATATTCAGAACATGACAAAAGTTATTTTGACCTAATATTAATTTATAAACACAGTTATAGTTCATTATTTTATCATAATTATATTTCAACTAAATTAAATATTTATAAGCATAATTAAAAGAAATTAAAAAGTTAATAGTATTATGATAGGAAATTAAGAAAAATATACTGTATATATATTTATTTGGTAAAGTTATTTTTGGCCCTCATAGTTATATTTATGATTTTATATATATGGAATTAGTCCATATTTGGAAATATGCCTTGCCTGGATATATTCATGTTTAGTTAGTCTTGCATTTAGATTTATGTATGCAAGTATTTACTTATGTTTGTGTATATATTGGCTTATATTTTAGCTTTACATCATTACAAGAAATATATTGAAAGAACTTAAAATTAAAAGAAAGATTTCTCTATTTTTATTTTAAAATTAATGGAATTATTATAAACATTTTAATAAATACAAAAATCCTATATTTCTGTCACAATAACATTTACTTTATTATAAAATTTAAATCAGCCATTTTCAACCTATGGTATGCAAAATAAATTTTGAATTGGGATTAGTCATTTTTTATTGTTTTTGTGCTGTTTTTCTTGCTATTAATATTTTTATTTTCATTGTATGCATTGTTCTTTGTGTATTAAATATGCACTGATATCTGAAATGTTGGAAATTCTCTAAACATTGATGTTCTCTTTATAAATAAAAAAAGTTCTAAATTCTCATTAATTTTAATTAAAAAGTTTTTTTAATAATATTTTAATTGTTTATAAAAAAATTTTTTAATATAATAATTTAAGAAATTCTAGTAATAATAATAGATATTTTGTTTTTAAATAAATTAAATATTTCATTTTTATTATGGTAATTATGTTTGATTACCAAAAAACTAAAATAAATATTTTTTATTTGATTATCTGTTTTTTTTTATTATTATTTTGATCCTGAGATTTTTCATAAAGGATGGGTAGTGCAGAGAAATTTTGATATTTTTTGAGTGTTATGTGAAACCCAAAAGTTGAGTGCTGCTGATTTAAATCATATCAGCATATTATATGATTTATATATTATAAAAAAAATTGAGTTCCAAAGTATTTAAAAAAGATATGGATACAGGAATCTTTGAAATTATCACACAAACATCTTTACTACTGTTTTAATCTTTGAAATGCTGGTATTCAATTTTTATTAATTTTTATCTAATTAATGACATAATTTTTAAATGAAAGGATTGCTATAATGAAAAAAAGCTAAATAGATTTATTAAACTATCTATATGTTAAATGAACGCGAGCTTATTGTACATGGTTTATGCCACAATATGGAATTGATGAATAATTATTATAGAAACAAAATTTTTATATTTCTTAACATTTTAGATTTGTTTTCATCAACCTTTGAAATGTTTTACTAAATGTCCAACTTCCAGAAAAGAAGTTATATATCTAATCATTGATAATCCAGAATTGTATAATCTGAAATCTTATGTGAAATTTCAGTAGTTATCAATAATATGTAAAATGTATAATTTAACTTAAAGATTCTATTTCTACAAAATTTCAGTAAATATATTGTTTAGATAAAATATTATTTGGTATTGGAAACTTATAATTTCAAAGAAATTAATAAAGCTAAGAAAATATGATCACTAACAAATAAATAAATAACTAAGAATTTAAAATCATTAAAAATGTTTTTGTTGATAAATTCTAAACTTTGATAATTTCATTTAAACATCAATTTTTAATAGAACTTTCATTATTTTCCATATAAAATTATCATTAAAAATACTTATAATGTACTAACATTTACCAAGTAAATAAATGAATATTTGATTGTGCCATAATTTTGTTTTCAAATATTTATAAAAAACTTAAGAACATTAACTTATAATTTGAAAATGCATGATTGACTAATTTATCATTTTTTCTGTTTCTTTGAATAATAATTATATTAATAATTTATTGGCTCTATTAAATGACATTTACTATATTGTCATGGAAAAGTAATTGACTATATCTTATATTAAAGAATGGCTAAATCACCCCCTTTTTTTTTATTATGAAACTGTATTAACAACAACAACAACAAAAAAAAAATCTTAAAAAAGTGCAAGTTAAATATAAAAAACTATCAATTTTTTTTTGTTAAGATAGACCAAAATAAATACTGTACCATTATTGGAAAGCTCATTAAAATATCTGTAAACAATATTAAAAATATTTGGAGAAAATATTTTTTAGCAACGTATCAAGTTACAAATTTATTTTTTTTAAATTAATCTGTTTCAGCATGATTTTTTAATGAATTACCATTTAACTCTTGTTTAATTTATATATGTGCAGAAATATTATAAAACATGTACATTTCATTTTACATTTGTTATTAAGAAAATTTGGTAATTTATAAAGGCTTGGCAATTGAAACTTTCAGATTATCAGTGTCTAATATGTATTCTTATAATTTTTTCTACAACTTGAATATTTAAAATTAACTTTTTTTGTTTATAATTTTTATATATTACACACTTGTAGATTGTTATTGATGGTTAAAAAAAAAGAATTATTTATCAAGAGATGTTTTTTTTTTGTCAACTAACATTCTAATTTTTTAAAATTGATATATAAATAATTATGATTATAAAACTTTTGTTTAGAATAAATAGAGAAAATTTTATCTTCACATAATATATTTGTGTTTTCTATCTAAAGTAAATTGAAGTAATTAGGCAATAGACTAGTATAATTAAGTGATAAGCATTGCAGTTTTCCACATATAAAAATGTGAAACTAATATTTTAAATAGTTTATTATAGGGCAAAGATTTTTCAAATGATTTCAAAATAAAAGCTATAAAGAAAGCACTATTTATAAAAATTAACAATTGCTGGGTGATGAGACTTAGTAATTTTATTTTTCTTGTGTACTTTTAGTTAAAAATATCTATTTTTAATTGAAAACTTGTTAATTTTTATAAATTTAAGCAAATCATCAAGTAGAATAGCAAATTAATTTAAGAATTTATTATTATTTTGGAGTTATAATTATTTATTAAGCACACAGGAAGTATATGTAAATACTTTTAAGACAGGCTTTAACCTGTATTAAATGCACCTTGAAATTTATAATAGTCAAGCACTATGGATCAACATGGATTATAAATATATGCACAGAGGAATCCAAAAATAAGCAGAATTTTGTAATAAAAAATTATATATTTATTTTTAGGTATTGCAACTTGAATCACTTTAAAAAGTATAATCTGTTTAATGCATTGCACCAGTTTGTCACTTTATGAAGTAGTTTGAAAACACTTGTGAAGTGATACATTTTAATGCTTCTATCATTCCCCCCCTCTCAGTTCTAAGTCCACACACACAAAAAAATTATATATTTCATTCAAGAGATTAAAGAAAAAATCACATGAATAAGATCGAGTAAATATAGCTGATAGATAAACTGGGTTATGTTGAATTTGATTAAAAATTGTTTCACACTTAAGGCTTTGAGAGAGGTACTGTTGGAGTGAAGTTTGCACACTTTTTTTTGCACAAAATAGGATGTTTACATTTTACTACATCACATAAATGTTTTAGAATTTGCAGCTAAAATGCTTGATTGTTATGAACTAAATTTGAAACATGCTGTTTTCATAAAAAAAAAAAATCAGCATTAATTGTTTGAACATTTCAATCATTATGTAAAAAAAAATTTAACGAATATGGCAAATGTACTTTTCAAGGAAATTTACTATGTGGCCCAACAATTTCACACAGTAATGTCATTTGACAGATTGATGCAGAAGGGTCTCTGCACGAATATGGCAAATGTACTTTGTAAGAAAATTTATTATGTGGCCCAACAATTTCACATAGTAATGTCATTTGATAGATTGATGCAGAAGGGTCTCTGCAAGAAGTATATATAATGATAAAGCATATACTACAACAGGTGCTCCAACCAGAGAACTATTCCTGTTATTTTTGGGTTTTCTCACATATCTCATAAAAAATTAAATATTGCAATAATAAATAGAATAGAAAATCATATAACATTACAAAAGTAACCAAAAAACAAAATTTTATTAAAATTCTCTCATGATCATGGATTCATTTATTAACAAATAGATCTTTTCAAATGAAATTTAATAATTGTTTGTAAAAATTTATTTGTTAATAGATGAAACCATGATTGTGAGTTAATTTTAATAAAATTTTGTTTTTTGGCTAGTTTTGTAATGTTATTTTGCTATTAACTGAAAGGAGACTCTTTGATTCCTTTTGGAGGCCTTAAAGGAACTGAGCAGGGCAAATTCCTAATGTCCACTCCATACATTCTTGTCATTGCAGCTGTTATTACTATGTGATTATTCATATAGTATACGAACATGGATGGGCTGCTCACCAACACACATTAGTCAGCGTGGTAAATTTATTGGCTTTTTACCTCCAAGTTTAAGAATATTTTTTCCAATATATACAATCATGACAGGCACAAATAAATCATGGCCCTTATTCTCAGGAGGCTGTAAAGTCACCAATCAAGGCAGCAATTGGTGACTGAAGGTGGAGGGTGCTAAGAATCCCCTGATTGCAGACTCAGGCTGCCATTTGATAACGACTTTTTATTTAGGTACTTACAACTGCAGATCACTTTCAAGTGAAGGAAGATTGCAAGAGTTAGAAGAAGAAGTGTCTTATATTAAATGGGACATTTGGAATTTGTGAAGTTAGAAGAAAAGGTGAAGAAACAATTGATTTAAAAAGTGGACATGTACTCTACTATAAAGGCACAAATATTGGAAAACAAGTGGAGTATTCATTATAAATAAAAATGGAAGAATAACATTATGGAGATTGATGGTGTATCAGACAGAGTGGCAAGATTAGTTTTACAACTTAATAGCAGATACCAAATGCAGATAATTCAGGTTTATGCCCAACAAGTTCTCATAGTGACGAAGTAGTAGAAGATATCATAATATGTTTTAATATATTTTTAATGGATGTTTTAGATGGAAATGTTTAATGTGTGGAGTTATCCATTTATAAATGTTTACTTAGAATGCATTTAACTTAAAACAATAGTTACCACAATGAAAACCCAACTGCTCAGGCCAAGTGTTAAAATAAAACTAACAGACTTGATTGAATATAATCAAACATGTTATTTTACTTTAACACTTTGTCTGGAGCTATTGGTTTTCATTGACTACTGTTCTAAGTTAAGTGCTTTCTAATTAAACAATTATAAATGGATAACTCCACACATTGAATATTTACATAATATATTTATATTTAGAATTACATCATTTTTGTTATAAAAGTTCTATTTAATGATATATGTATATAAAAAATACTGCTTCTGGCATTTAAATAGATTTTGATTTTATGTAGTCATTATTTCTGTATATTTCATTTTACTATACAGTATATTATGGCTGCTGTTTTTATTCAAAAGGACCATATAATAAGCATATTTTCCTGATCCCACATTTCTCAAATTATAATTTTATTGCTCAGCGGTTAACAAATCATAATTCTCATGTAACATTTCTCACATGGATTGCCTTTTTTTTTTTAAAAAAATCAAACTGCATGTACTATGCTTTATGCTTATTACATTTCATTCCGTTATAGTTCAGGGAAAGATAGTGAACATGGAGTTGTATGAAGTATTAAGAAGATTATGTTTGAAGTCAGGCATAAAGTTTGTAGAAAATATATAATTTAATGATTTTTTTTCAGTATTGATGATATCTTAAAATTTATTTACAATATATAAAACAAATCATGATTTTAAACATCTTTTTATTTATGTTTTGTTATTTGTAAAATTAAGATTATTATAAATGAAAACGTAGTAAAAGTTTTGAAAATATATAATCATTATATTTTATACTAACTATGATTTTTTAAATATTATACACAATTGTAATGATAATAAACTTATATATATATATACATTTATATCTTGAAAGTAGTATGTGTGAAATATTTTGAATTATAATATTTGAAATGTATTTAAAGCTGACAGTTCAAGTTGTACTTTGCACATATTCAAACACTGAATAATAATCAATAAATCACTCTTATCTATAATTTTTAATGGTTTTCTCTGCACTATCGTTTTGTTGTGTCTATTATTTATTTTCTCTAACCTTTTGAAAAAGTATAGATCCAGGTTTTTTTTTGTATATCATTGTTGAATCGAGATATTTAAAAAAAAAGTCAAATCATATAATAAATTAAAATTTTATTATAAATGAAAAAAAAAACCATTTCTGATCTGAAATAGAAATTAATTAATTATTGCTTTATTATATTGTCACTAAGTTTTTTTTCTTAATTTGTATTTAAATTATTGATCGAAGTTCAAATAAAATAACTTTATACCCAACTGAAACTTTTTTTTTATTATTTATTTAGTTTTAAATATTTCAAATAACCAAAACATATTAATTAGTAAAAAAAAAATAAAAATACTGTAGCCGAATAGAAAGTCATTTTTTTTAGAGTTTTATTATTTCTTTCCTAATTTTTTATACTAATTGGAATTAAACATTTTGTATAGAAAAAAAAAAAAATTAAAGTAAAATTTTTTAAATTTATTTTTTGAAATATAGACACTATATTTTTGATCATTTAGAATAGATTTTTGAGGAATTATTGAAAATTAAAAAAGTATAATTTAAATATATATTTTATATAAAATTGATAAGTTCAATACTAATGAAGATAAACACACAAATTATTGGGGGTGGGGGCAGATAAATTATTGAGAAAAAAATTTTTATACTGTGATAAAATGGAAATAATGAATTCCAATATTTTGTTACTTCATATAATCTTTTGTTGTTGTTGTAAACTCCAATAAGTAATAGAATGATTTATTGCTCAGAAGTTTGCAAAAAAATCAAGTATTGAAACAGCAGATTTGAAATTATGATCCATGGAGCCCAAGGTCCATAGTCTGCTACTTCTAAGGGCTACTCGAGTAAATTATTACCTGTAAATTGCTTTTGCAATAGTTATTCAATATGACAAGCATTATCAAAATAAATATTTTATATTTAAAGTTTATATATGTAATAAAATTGGTATTAGTAAGTGCTGAGAATAAAAAGACTAAAAAATAAATGCTACTTAAATTTATCTTACTTGAAAATATATTTTGAAAGAATATATATTCAATAAATGCAAATATTATAGTTGGTAATATTTTATTGAAAATGATACTAGATAAATGGAATAGTCAGTGATCTTTTAAATTGAAACACATTGAGATGAAAGTGCAAATAGATACATGGGTATAATTACATGGTTTTGGAGATCATATGTTGTTTGAGCACCAAAGGAACAGATTTACATTCATCTTACATAGCTGAGATTCTATTTTATTTTTTTCATTTTTCAGTAGGGGATGAATTCAGAAATCTGTCTTGAATTCGCAATAGTCATCTGCTTCATTGAAACTTGTAAAACATTTTCGTATTTAGAATGAGATCAAAAGAAGAACATTTTATTTTTAGATTTAATTTTCATTGCATAGCTTATTTCTTTAATCAATACAACATTATCAGCTAAAATGAATCCAATTATTTTTTTATCATTTTAATTCTAAGTAAAGTTTAAAAATATTTTAAAATGTCACAAAGTTATAACAAATAAGTACATTTATAAAAAAAAGTTTTTATAGCCATTTTGAAAATACTTGATGATATAGATGAAGTATGATATTCAGAACAATCATGTGCATATGATATTTTCTCTCTCTTATATACAATCCCTATTTTGTCTGTTGTCTGAATCAATGTTTGTCCACAATGCTGTTTAATTGGTTACTTTAACTTACTTTATTTTAATTGGTTGCTGTAACAAATTATAAAGGAAGTAATTCCGCTATTAATAGAAAATGCTAGTAAAAAAATCACTGCATGTGCTTTTAACTAAATGTGATTATAGTACATAAATTCTTATTTGAAAGGTGATATTTAATGAGGAAGGAAAAATAGATGCTATAATACCATATTTAAATTTAATTTTGGTTAGCATATAATTGAAGTCATGTACTTTGATATTACATAGTTCATGCTAATTCCACTATCAAATTCAGATATCAAATTTAGAGTCTTAATGAGCATTTTATTCAAAACAAGAATTCCACAAAATAAAAACAAAAAATTGTTTTGTTTAATTTACATTAAATCTTAATTTTTTTTTAAATTAAAGCAACCAATTAAAAAAAAAGATCTTTACATAGTTCGGGGGGGGGGGGAGGGTAAATCTTGTAATTTAATATTGTATAAATAAGTATACAATACTTTTGTCTTGTATTATATATAATTTTACAATATTATTATGTACACTGTAAAGTCTTTATATATATAAAAAAAATAAAAGGAAAAAGAAAATTATATATATACTTAGAGGGAAAAAATGACTTTTTTTTTTTACATGAAGAAATGAAAGATTTATCATCTTTGATCTTTGAAATGAAAAATAAAATTTTTTTTGGATAATTAAATTTTTAATGTCTTTAGAAAATGAATAGAAAGAAAATGTATGTTTGTATAATAAATCTTTTTTGAAAATAATATTGGATAAAGATTAAATACTTTTTTTGTGTATATGTTTAAAGGTAGACTTATTAATTCAAAAACTTAGCATTGTTTTGATTTGTTTTAATTACTGCTATATAAAAATTTAATGCTGATGTATATTCTGCATGTCGTATTGTTATTAATAAACGTTTATATCATATGCAAAATGGATAAACAAATATTGCATAGAAAAAATTAAATTTTTTTATTATAATTAATATCAGCATTTTCTTTCTTTCAGAAAAGTGCTAAGGAATAAGCATTATTAAATACTGAATAAAGTTTAAAAAAAAAACATCTTAAAAAGAAAAAAAAAATCCTTTTTAAAATCTTTAAATTTGTATTAATGGATATTAAAAAAATCTGATTACAAAATATAAACCAATATATGACCAGCTTTCATATAGTGTTGTAGGAGATAAAAATGAAAAGAAGCAGATAGATGATCTTAAGAAACTATTAAATGATTATAGCTGTTGATGATGAAAAAAAAAAAACTTTTATTAAAAAGATAATATTTTTATTTGCATGAATTTGAATTTTTATGCAATTTTTAACAAAATAAAAATAATTTTATATGAAAAGTAAAATATATTAAATTCTTTCATTGATTGGTCATTGTGTCTGATCTTTAGGCTCAGATATAGCATGAAAATATGTAGGGGATAGAAGAAAATGGCCTTTAATTATGAATAGTTTGAAATAAATAGTTTTATTTATTTATTTATTTTTATTAAAAAAAAAAGCTTGTTGGATTCTATAATAATGCCATATTCTGTATTGATGGACCTGAGCAAATAAAAACAATATGTTTTCTTGGATCTTCATACCCTTATGAAAATGTCTTTTAGAAGTCTAGTTTTTAATAGACCACCAGAAGCAACAGGTATATAAAATCTTATTGATATTATGTTTCAAAATCATGGGACCAATTTTCATGTATTAATTCTCTCTCTTTTTTTTTATTATTATTATTATTATAATAATAATAATAATAATAATAATAATAATAATAATAATAATAATAATAATAATAATAATAATAATAATAATAATAATATATGTACTAATATCTATATGAATAGATGATCTTAGTAGTCACTCCAACTCAAGTTTAAAGAAAGCATTCTTTGCAATAATTTCAGTTCATGACTCCTTATCACATCTGATCCATTGGGGCTTTTAAAGCTCAATGCAGCTTTTTTTTTTAAAATCTCTTTTAAATGTTTTTGTTTACACAAGTTTTTTAACTGATTAGCTAAAAGTCTTCAAAATATTGATTTGTAACTTTTGGAAATCAAAGTTTTCAGTGAAATGATTATAACATCATATCAATTCAAAATGTTGTTGTCTACTTGAGTTAAACTTACAACCAGCATGGTCCTTGTAAATAGCTAAATTCATTTTTTTTTGTATGTCAATGCTTACAGTTTTTTGATCTTTGTATTCTTTTGCTGAAATTGGATTTGTCTATAATTCCCTTATGTTGTAAATAAAGTGCTTAAAGTTGTAAATACTATGGCAATTTTTTTTAAGGTAGGGAACATCAGTGCACAGATAAATCATTTTTTTCTTTCTATGGTTGTAAATATGACTTTTTTGAGTGAAAAAAAAAAAAAACTTCTTTCAGAGAACTTGTTAATTATTCATTCCATTGTGATATTTTTGAAATAATATTATAAAGTAATTTTACTGAATTGTAATTTTGATATCTGATTTTAGAAAAAAATGGATTACCAATTATGATTTATTTTTATCTTTTTTTTTTTTTTTTTCATTTGCAGTTCTTATAATTTGTGTTTTCTAGCATCTTTATTAAATATTTTGTCTGGCAAGTTTTCAACTCTATGTTCTGTGAACCATGAAATCAGTTATCTGCAATAATAATTGAAATTAATAATTTTGAAAATGTGTGTTGATGGGATTATAAAAAAATTTACAGAATAATTTTTTTACAAAAATTATAGAAAAAAAATATAGATCATGGGGCTTTGTTTAAATATTTGAATAGGGACTAAACAGAGAACTCAGAATGAATCCATTTAATGGGAGACTTAGTCTCTAGAGCAATAAATGGAATAAAGTTGGTCCTCAGCATAGTTAAAGAGATACTGCACATGTTATAGGGGAATAGTTAGCAATTCTATCTGCTATATCCACAAGTGGGTGAAATTTGCTTTTTTATTTTCAGGCAGTGGATGATTTTTAAGCAAGTTTTAATTTTATTTCAGGTAGCCCATCACTACCAATCTATAACTGACTCTTTAACTATTGGTTGATCAATGAGTATTGATCTATTGATAGAGCATAAAACAAGAAAGCCAAACCATAAATTCTGTCATCAGCAATTATATTAGTATCTAATAAGTATTTTTTTCTTTCACTGTTCCTTTCTTAAAGGAATACTAGAGAGGACCTGCTCTGCAGTAGGATATTTAAAGAATTTTTACCTAAAAATATAAATCTACATTTTTCTTTTAAAAAAAATTTTCTTTAATAATTAAAATGTATAGTTTATATTTTTCTAATACTATCTACTATTAACAAAGATATTGATAAGTAAGTTTCATTTAAATAATTTTGTTGCTAAATTGGTTAATGATCAACATTTAAATATATTAATTTATTATATGTTTCATCTTTTATAGAATATGCTTTGTCTTATGAGTAATCACCAATCACAGCCAGAAAAAACCCACACTGAGATTGGTTTACAAAACACTATTTTTAATTAAAAGGGATTTAAGTACAGACTTTTAAGCTCCCTTAAGTCACCCACTCCATCTTATATAATTGCTACACACAACCACATACATGTGAAAAATATAAATGACCTCCAATATACACTATTTTGCACACATCAATCTTCCTCCTAATTCTGTTAGAATTAGCCCATTTTCTTACTTATATTATATCTAATACTTTTCTCTACCTTTGAAAACACAACGAAATGAATTTTAAAACTAAATGCCTTCAGGAAAAAAAAAAGAAGTTAATATTCAATAATATTAAATTGCTTCTTAATTTGAGAAAAAAAAAAAAAGCTATAAACAGCCCAGCGCTAAAAGTTGATTTGACCATCTTCCCAAACATGTTAATATATTAATAATTAGATGTACAAGATTATTTACTCATTTTTATAATTTAATTGCAACATAAATGTATTTTTGATGATATCTAGCATTTTACTTCTTACTTACTGCTTTACTAAAATTCCACTAAGGAATTTTCTATTCATTCACACTTATAACAATTGCCATATCTCAATATTTCCATTCATTAATCATATTATTTCTCTATAGAAGGGGATAGTAGATGAGTGATAAATCTCAAGATCCAAATGTCCTTTGTCCTTTGATTGCTACTCAACTAGCAAAGTTTTGACATCTCTAAAGTCAGTTAAGTAGCATTGTTGTATTCATCTCCTCACATTGATGCTTTAACATCATATGATTTCCTGAGTATCAGACTATTTTTATTAATAGTAATGCTCAAGGTGGCAAAAAGAAGTGTTTGGGCCCATGACCACTTAATTGTTTAGTGCCTCCTCACATTTTAAATAATAAAGAGTACAGAAATAGTTTAATACATGAAAGTAGTATATTTTATTAGATATATTATAAAAAAGGTTTAAGACAATATTTAATAATGAATGAAATGAAATTTTACAAAAAATAAAACACTTACATAAGAAAGAAAAATATCATGAATCAAAATGAACATAGGACAAACAAAACAGGCAAGACTCTCCATACAGTTTTGAGCAAGCATAAGAAATGGTGATCATGTGATAAGACAAACAATATAATGAAATTGAAAATTATAAACTTCAATATTACTTCGTGAATGATAATTAAATTTATTTATTAAGTACTCATTTTTTATATCATGGTATTTGTAAACCTTTGATTAAACACAGTCTTTGGTAAAACTTACTGAATTATTTTTCAATTTTAGCAAATGACACAGGAATAAAGCAAAAAAAAATTCTATTTATCTTATGATATGGTACTTATAACATCTAAGCTATAACTATATTGCTGTGTGGCAGATTATTTTATTGCAGAGTGGGATACTGGTATAAAAGTGATTTTTGTGCATCATATCATATGTATGATATATTTTTGCCTTGAAAAATCATCATGTAAGTCAGTATTAACTCATTAGAACATAGATACAATTCAATGGGATATGAAATTAATCTAACAAAAACTATGTAGCCATCCTGGGAGTTGGTTGTATAGTTATTTCGCTGGCAATAGAAATTGAATTCAATGTTCTTATATTTTCAATTATTTTTTATTTTCTAAAAACTCTTATTTGATACTCCAATTTGACTACAGTCAAAACCCTTGGATTAATTTATTTGTGAATGGAAACATAATATTAAACAATGAATAAAAAAAAATTGAAAATTAATTAATAGTGAAATGTCACTTTTCTAATTCAGAATGTTATTGCTTCTTCTATGATTGCAAAATATTACAACAAAATGGCTACTGTAGTATGTTTGAAATTTATGAATTTAACATCACTTAGGCATGGTATTTTTTTTACATTTTATTAATAATTTTTAACACAAAAAGAAAAAAAAAGATTAAGTTTTATATTTTTTTGAGAGAGAATGATGTCTTAATTAGTATAGTTTTTAAATTATATTATAGCTATGTAAATACTGCTTATACATATTAAAAACGTATGTACTGTATGTGTTAAAACATCTCATATATTCTGTTTTGATAATTATTTTGTTAATGGCTTAACACGTTATACAGTATATATGTTAAAAATATCTCTATGTAGGTTGACAATATTATGAAAAAAGCTTAATAGTTATGTATATTGCCTAGAGATAAAAATGTATGCCTGTTTGGATTAAACATCTCAATAAATAAAAAAAGAATTTTAAGTATAAAATCTATGCTAATTAGTTTAAATAAAGTGGAAAAAGAAAGAAAAAATCAGTTGAAAGAAATAATAAAATGATTCTATGAGCAAAATAAAATTCATATAATGCTTAAATGAAATTTGTCTATTAAGTTGAGAAAAATGAATTGAAAATACCAAATTCAAATATGAATTATGAACTTGAATTAATTATGATTAATAAATTAATGCACAAGTTTATAAAACTATAGAACATTGTGTTTGTAAAATATATAATTCAATATGAAATATAAAAAGGAAATAAACAAATAAAAAAATTGTGATAAACAGTATTAAGGGATCTAGGATAATGACCTTATAATATTGTATGACTAAGAATATTGTAGATTTATAACACAAAGAGGCACTTATCACATATTTAAATATTTCTCATTAATCATAATAATCTCGCTAAATAGATTGCAGTTTCCTCTTTGATTTAATCCAGACTATTGCAATCAAAATTCTTGTTGGTACTTTCATTGACTTATCATCATCACAACTGGCACCAGTATTTCCAGCTAAACATAGCAATATCTCTGCTATTATCTTATCCAAAAAAATATTTAGATACTGTGATTATTATTTATGTAATTATCATTTGATCTCTTTCTAATTATTCAATTAGTTATAGTTGACCTTCTTTTCCTCCAACTATTACATGATGTATAATTTTTAAAATATTATATAGGGTTCATTATTATCTATAAATTTCAGTAATGATAGAAAGGCATGATTTATCTTTTTATTTCATTCTAATTTTTATTAAATTTTTATTAAATTTGATATTTGTATGTCAAATTTGTCAGTCTTTTCTGACGGTCAGACTCCTCTTGACAGCTTTGGTTATACTGTCATTCAATATTATAGTTTATATATTTAATCTAAATATGACTAGAGAGATGTTATATATAGATAAGTTTTTGCTGATCCAGTTTTTATGTTTAGTTTCATTGTAAATAACATGATGAGTTTTACTATTTCCAGAAAGCTACTCTAAACATTTGTATTTGAAGAGGAGACATTAATTTTAAAACAAATATTTGTTTGAATTTATTTTAACTGAATACAAAAGTCATATTTTACCTTTACAATGGTCATATTTTTCAAGTAAATAATATCTTTAGGACAAAAACCTTTTCAGCATTCTTTTGAAACTCTTTGAACTAGTTAAGTTGAAGCCGGTGAGAATTTTTATGGCTTTCACTTTCACATTTAATCTCTAATTAAGAATAGATGGATATCATTTATCATTAATAATCATATAGATAGCTGAAATAGCTATAGACGATATATGTTAGATTGTTTTATTACAAATCTCATATGCCAGAAGTTAGGCTGTTTAGTCAATCTCATTTTTCTTTTTGATTCAGATTGATGGATTATTTATTTTTTTAATCTTATTTTTTGTTGCAGATTGATATGGAAAAAAGAATAGTTATTGATCTCATGTAAAGATTGGGATAGTACCCCATAATGATTATTTGCCTAAGGATTTAATGCCAAGCATCTTCACAGTGTCAAATGTTTGTTAGTTTCAAATAAATGGGGAAGTATTCATGATTGATGTAATGGTCAACTAAGAAATTTATTTGATGTAGACATATCTAGATAAGTCTATACACATCTAAAAAGTAGCTTAACTAAATTATTAAAAAAGTTGTCACAATATAAACAAATGTTTCAGTGAGTCTCATTAGAAAAATTGTTGGATTCAATTATGTTGCAATTGTATAAAAAAATGGTAGCCAATTTGAAAATTGATATTGTTTACGAACATCTAAGTTGAAGAGATTAAGATTTAGTAATGAAATGCTTGATGTAGAATGCAGCATTCATTTACTAAAATGATATAATTCATTGCATAATTAATGATTCACACTCTCTATTTAATATTATCTACATCAAAGTAATCTCATCATTATATAACTAGTATGGCCATTTAATTTTCATATAATAATAAAAACAGAAATACAAAGAATAAAAAGTTAAAAGGAAAGAATAATTGTTATGCATATAATTAAAAAATGGAATCCCATTGTCACAAATTGTGCAGAGCGATGATCAGTGATACAAGAGGTCAAACTAATATACAAATTATTAAATGTCTGTGTGTGTATACAACCTCCAGTGACTTGATCGTCACATACTAATAGATAATAAAAATGCAAAATGTGAAGCGCAAAAATTGAAAATATTTCAAGCTTTTTGTTACGCAGTAATTATAAAAGATTTTTCATCACAAAATTCGTTTATAAACAATCAATACTATTGTATACTTCCTTATTTCTGTAATAAAAGAAATAAATGCACTGATGTAGCAATAACTTACATGAATAACTGTAAAATAATTGTCAAATATAAGAGAGAAATCTTTCATGTATTTCAAATAATTGTAAAAGGAAATCTATAAAGAATATTCCAGAAGTTCACAGCTTGATTCAGACTTCTGTTGCATGCTTTCATCAATTTTCATTTACTTTGACTGTGATTTATTGGGAGTTCTAAATGTATGTGATTTCTAAAAAGAGTGAAAAGATGTTTTATTTAAATAAATTTTATTTTTTTAGAAATAGAGAAAGGAAAAAAAAGCAAAGTTCAAAGAAAATAAATATTAAGTTTACAGTCATAATCTTATTACCGTAGTTACTATATATAAAATATCAAAGTAAATGTATTAATTGTTAGTTTTTACGTTTTAATGATTAGTTCTTGTATATACAAGATTATTTTTTTAAAAAAATTAATATATAGAGTATATGAGCACAGACTTTCACACGACCCACCATTCTCCACTCTATCTCATAACACTGATACACTTAAACATATATGTCGAAAAGATAAAAAAATCACCAATATATGTATTTCATGCTAAACCAGAAATCATCAGATGGTCCAGATTACTATCTCATCACATATATGCTATAAGTGCTCAGATATATATTAAGATAGTCCATCTTCATACTGTAATGGGCAAGCTTCAATCTACTCTACATTCCAACTTTTCAACCGCCCATATTACATATATAGACACAGGTATATAATAAGTCTGTGTTTCAGTTATTAAAAAATTAATGTAGTTAGAAAACAATTGTGAAGAATTGCTGATAATGATCACATCTGCAAAAAATTATTTGATCTCGAATTACAAGTTGATATTTGTAGGCTTGATCTTATTTTTTAAATTAATGTTAGATCACCATTTAGAGTTCTAAAAAATAATAAATTAGCAAGTACCATATTTATTTTTGTATTACATTTTTATAAGGCAAGTCAGTGAACATATACTGGTGTTTTCTTGAAGGTTTGTGATAATGGTGTTTTAGCTGTATTTATTGTTTGGACTATTTCCATAATCTAATATGAGTATTGAATGTCCTTAGAAAAATTTAACTTTATTTAAATATTCCAAATACATCCAACTGTTGTAATAACACTTCAAACAGATTAGTATATGCACAGAGTTTTGAGAGATAATATTCTCCCATCTTCTTCAGGTGTTGCTGGCCTGACCAGTGACAGTACTAGCATGGGAATGAACCTGGATCCTTTTTAAATATTGAATTTTAAGGTAACATTCTAATCACTTGAGCCTTTGGCAGAATGGCTCAGTTGGTTAGAGCATTATCTTAAAATTCAATACTCAAAGAATGTAAGGGTCCAGGTTTGATTCTCATGCTATTACTGTCAATGATCAGGCCAGCAACACCTGAAGAAGAGGGGAGAATAATACCTCTTGAAACATTGTGCATATACTAACTGTTTGATGTGCTATTACTAACACTTGAATGTATTTGGAATATTTAAATTAAAGTTAAATTTTCTAAAGACATTCAATACTCATATTAGATAATGGAAATAGTTCAAACATTTAAATACAATGTATATATACTTTTCAAGACAAATGTGGATTCAATCAAAAAATTACAAATTATAAATCATCAATCATTAATAAACACCCATAAATTAATGGGATCATTCTTAACTTCAGAAAAAAAAAAAAGAAAAAAAGATAAATTTGCTGATTGACTTTATTATGAAGTTCATCATCTTACGATTTTTATTTAATTATATGACTTGTTTTATCAGGTTCTTAAGAATTTACTTTAAGTGTACATTTTGTAGTAAAATTAAGCACCATTGTGGAAGGATTTCAAACAACAGTTTCATCTTACTTAAATTTTTCAATATTTATTTTGTATTTTAATTTTATTTAATATAAATTGCTTCAGAATCTCTTGATTTTATTTTATCCATTTGGGCAACTATTCAAATCTAAATTTTTTTCACAATTTATTTATTGAATTTAATGCTAGTTTTTCATAAGGAGCAAATGATATTCCTGCTCCACTATGGAAGAATGGCAAAAACAACTTGTTTTTTCTAAGTCAAATTTTATTATTATTTTCCCAACCTGGATTTCAAATCCAAATGAAATAAGAAATTTTATTTTTGGAAAATGAGGATCTTTAAAACAAACTTTGGATTTTTTTTTTTCATGTAACAAATCCATAGCAATCTAGCCTTTCAATTTTTAGTCTATAAGAAGATATCTGACTATTGATAGAAGTTGAATGAGGAAAAATGTTAAAACCCTCATTATCTGGCAGCATTCTCTACTATTTCTTTATGATGGATTTGAAAATGTCTTTATCCAGCAATGCTTGACCAAAAATATTGTAGTGTAATTTCTTTTAGTGGTTGTTGATTTCACATCATATTTTTTTAATTTTTATCTTTCTTGTTATTTAAATGATTGTTTTTGATTATAAGTGACTGAGTTTGAGCATGATTAAAATACATTTATTCTATGTGATTTAGTTTTGTGGTAGTATATATAATCACAAGGTAATAGTTTGGTAAAATGAAAATATACATAGAAAAAGTATTTTTAAAAAAATTATATCTAGCTTTATTACTGACTAGCATGCTTTCAATATCTTACTACTAAATGCCATGAATATTGATATAGTAAAAATATAATGAAAGCCTGCTAGGCAATAATATAGCTAAATAACAAAAAACTACATTTTCTGTATTTTTTCATTTTACTAGATATTATGTTGGATCAGAAAAGAAGAAAATTAGTAATCATTGAATTACAAAAGATAATAGTTTCTGGATCAATAATGTACATATTTCTTTGGTGCTTGAATGTCACTTATCTTTCAAACTAATAAACTTTATTATTATTAAGATACATTTATAAAAGAGGGGGGGGATACAGAAAAATTGCTACAGAAATGAAATACTTATTATTATTTTAATAACTATTTTGCAGTATTTGTTGTCATTATGTTGAAAATTGATATAATAATGTTAAAGTTATAAAAAATATATGTGTTAATTCTCTGACTACCCTTTTTTAACACCCCCCTCCCATTTAATTATAAGTTGCTGATCATAGGTTTTTAAAAAATGTTTTGAGATAAAATTACCACAATATAACAATCATAAGAATTATGCCACCAATTAGTTACTTATTGCACATATTAAAATGAATACATATCATGTAGTTAGTCATATAAGAGAAGATAAATGTTAAAAACAACAATAGTAAGTAGCAGCATGAATGAAACTACCAATGAAAAACATATAAAAGATGTCATGCAGAAACAATAGCATAATTATTTCTTGAGACAAATATTTTTTTTGATGATATAATAACTGGAAAAAAAAAATCACATGTAGGAATATTATTATTTAATCTTAGAATATGCTAACTATCTGTTCAAAAGGAAATTGAGATGAGCTGGGAAACTGGATATTATGACTAAGTGATAACATTTAATCTTTGATGTTGATATAGTTTTGCCACATTTTAATATATTATTATCTATTTTTAGGTATGTTAAGTTTTCTGCCCAAAGATAGATTGAGATTACTTGACAACTGGGTATAATGACTAAGAAATAATAATTGGTGATAATATCTTAATGTTATTTGCTACTTTTTTTTTTATCAAAATTTATTCTAACATTTTAAAAATTTTAGAGCCCTTATGATCATATTTTTGTTTATATTAAAAGCTTTGTGTTTTATCTTTGAAGACACCATCAAGTTATTAGCTATCACTAAATTAAAATTTTTGTTTTATAATTTTAATTAGCAAAATAGAATAAAAGCTGCAGGAGATGTTTGTTTCTTTTCTTTTTCTAGGTTTAATACAACTTTTATTTGTTTACTTTTTTTAGTTAGGTGAGTAAAGTAAAAATTATGATGAGATGTGAATTGAAAGGTTTCTTTTTGTCTTAATGTGAATGAAGTAAAAGGTTTCTTTCTGTGAATGTGAAATTTGTAATTCAGAAATATTTTCCAAGTTCTGACAGTTTTTTTTTTTTACAGTTTTTTTTTCAATAAGTAATATAAAAATATTAAAAATAGCCGAATGTTAATTACTAACTTTTCTCTCTATATGTCAAAAATATATAGTTGCATCTATGTATATTTTATATTTGTAAAAGTAAATTGTTTTCAGTTTCTGTATGATTCTTCCTCTACCAGACCCCATCATATTACAATAATATTTTTTTGTTTTTGCACATTAGTGCATCAATACTCTTCTGACAATCCAGATTGACCTAGAATTTTACCTTACAGCTAATAATAAGTAGATATTCATTTACTAACCAAAAATAGGTGATTAGTAGTTTCCATACATTAAGTATAGGCACACTAAGTTGGCTTATGGGACTTTTTGCCATTGTCATGTGAGCAGCTAATTTAAATTTTCTTCTTTGCATCTTTTCTTTATCCAATATTTTTGTATTTTCCCTATTGAATATATGTTTATTGACATATACATGGTCTATTATCTTAGACACATATGTTTTCTCTCTTCTAATCATCAGTTTGTGTTCTTGCAAGCACTTTTCAATGGGACAACTGGTCTCACCGATATATATTTCACATTGACATAGTATTTCATAGATGCCATTTTTTCTTTTAGTTTAGGCTTTGTAAATATTAGAATTCCTTGTACTGTAGTATGGCTCTGGAAAACTGTTCTGATGTTATACAGATTGCAGATTTTCCTTAATTTGTCTATTTTTGGAATGTATGGGTACAGTACTGTACCAATAATTGTATTTTCTTTTGATGATTCTTTTTGTTGTCTATTTAACATTTTTTTAATAACTGCTGATGGATAAATATTTTTCATAAAAGTTTGTTTTATGTAGATTTTTTTTTCCAAATCACTGGTTTCTGAACAAATTTCTTTTGCTCTCTATTTCATAATTATAGTATAACTCCATGTTTTGTGTTTCTGATGTGATTGGATGTTTAGTCTAGGTATTTTCCTGTATGTGTAGGTTTTCAGTAAACTGTAGTTTTGATTTTGCCATGGACGAGTCTTGTCACAAGAACATCTAAGAATGCCAAATATTGTTCTTGTTCTGATTCTATTGTGAATTTAATTGAAGGGGATATGTTGTTTATGTGTTTCCAGAAAGTTTGTAGCAGTGCTTCACCATGTGGCCATACAATAAATGTATCATCCACATAGCAAAGCCAAACTTTAGGTGGATATGGAGTAGTTTTTATGGCTAGGGTTTCAAATTTTTCCATATAAAATATTGCTATTCCGGGGAGACAATGGGGAGCCCATAGACATTCCTTGATTTTTTTGGAAGAATTCTGTGGTATACTGAAAGCAGATTGCTTTATGCAGAATGTTAATAGTTTCATTATACTATCAACAGGAAGAGCTGTTCTGTTTTGTAAACTATCATTATTTAATCTTTTCTTTACTGTAGACAATGCTTCTTCATATGGCACATTCATGAATAATCTTTCCGCATCAAAGCTTTTCATGTTCTTGATTAGTTCTACAAAATGTCTAGAATTCCTGACAAAGAACTGGGTCTTGTATACCAAAGAACATATAACTTTGAGAAGACATCTTGCCAAATTTTGGCAAGGTGAATTTCTAGAACTAACAATAAGTCTTAATGGAACATGATCCTTATGGATTTTAGGTAGACTATAAAGATGAGGAATTTTGCTGTAATATGATGTTATTTTACTTTTTTCTGGATCAGTGAAGTACTTGCAATGCTTTCTGAGTTATGCTTGTAACTTTGTTTCTGCACTTGATATTGGATTTTTTGCCACTTTTCTATTTGGCCTGCTGTGAGGAGTTCTTATGTTTTGTTGTCATAATCAGTTGTATCCATTTCAACTGTTACATTGCTTTTGTCAGCAGGGAGAATAATTATAGATTTATCTACTTTGAAAGATTTAATTGCTTTCCTCTCACCATAGGATATGTTTGACTTCAATTATTGTTGCTTGTCAAGTGTTCCTTTTATTCTCCAGTGTAATTCTGCTTCTTTTTCTAAAGGCAATTTTTGAGTGACTTCCTCAGTGGCTGCCATTGTTATCGCAAAGTTTAATCCTTTTTTAAGAACAGAAATTTCAGTATGTTAGATATTTAGAACTGAGATTTTTAACCGATGAAGTTGGTACATTGCTTGGTACATTATGATTTTTGATATGCCCATGTAGGTTAGCAAATTTCTTTTTTTGGCATTCTTTTATTTTTCCATCTAATGTAGAATATGATTTTCTTACTGCTCGAGAAACTCATGTAGTTCTCATCAATAAGTTTATTTTTTAGAAAACATTCTACATTATTAATGGAATGCATTGTTTGATACTTAGAAAATCTTTGGGCATTTATTCTTTCTTTTAACAGAGCCTCACTTGCTCTCTGAGTAATTTTCTCACCTTTGTAAAAGTGAATTGGAGGTTTTAGTTGCAAACCTTTAGGAATTATTTCTTCAGATTTACAGTTACATAAGAAAGTTGTGATTTTCTATTTTGGCCAGCTTTAGACATAATTTGTCTTAGTGTCTAAAGTTTCTTATAGTATCAGTCCATACTGAATACTTAGTGTTTTCCTGATGATGGTGTTCTAGTTATAATTTTTATATTGGACTATGAGTGTCTTTTGGAAAAATTTAACTTTATTTAAATATTCCAAATACATTCAACTGTTAGCAATAGCACATCAAACAGGTTAGTATATGCACAACATTTTGAGAGGTATTATTCTCCCCTCTTCTTCAGCTGTTACTGGCCTGACCAGTAACAGTACTGGCATGGGATTTGAACCTGTAACCTTAGATTCTTGAGTATTGAATTTTAAGGTAACACTCTAACCAACTGAGTCATCCTGCCAAAGGAAACAGTCTGTAGAAATTTCATATGCTTATCTATGAGATTTCTCCTGATTTCTCCACTTTTTCCTAAGAGCAAAATTGATTAGTGGTTTCCATACATTATGTATAGTCATACTAGATTGTCATGTGAGCAGCTTCTTTAAATTTTTTTATTTGTACCTTCTCTATCCAATATTATTGTATTTTCCCAATTGAACATATGTTCATTGGCACACACATGGTATTCTACCTTAGACACAACTGTTTTCTCTCTTCTAATTATCAATTTGTGTTCTTGCAAGCACTTTTCAATTGGACAACTGGTCTCACCAATATATATTCTTCCACATTCATATGGTATTTCATAGATGCTGTTTTTTTCTTTTCAGCATTTCAAGTTTAGGCTTTGTAGATGTTAGAAATTCATCATAGTGTGGTATGGCTCTGGAAAGCTGTTGTGATGTTATACTGATTGCAGATTTCCTTAATTTGCCTGCTATTTTTGGAATGTATGGGTACACTGCAATACCAATAATTGTCTTTTCTCTTGATTCAATTTGGAAAATACAAAAATATTAGATAGAGAAGAAAAGGTACAAAGAAGAAAATTTAAAGAAGCTGCTCACATGATGATGGCAAATGTATGGAAACCACTAATCAACTTTGCTCTTAGGAAAAAGTGGAGAAATCAGGAGGAATCGCATAGATAAGTCTATGAAATTTTCTACAGACTGTTGCCTTTGGCAGGATGTGTCAGTTGGTTAGAGCATTATCTTAAAATTCAATACTCAAGAATCTAAGGATCGAGGTATTGAATCCCATGCTAGTATTGTCACTGGTCAGGCCAGCAACATCTGAAGAAGAGGGGAGAATAATACCTCTTGAAACATTGTGCATATATTAACCTGTTTGATGTGCTATTACTAACAGTTTAATGTATTTGGAGTATTTAAATAAAGTTAAATTTTTTTAAAGACATTCAATACACATATTAGATGATGGAAATAATCCAATATAAAAATACAACTAGCACACCATCATCACAAAACTTCAGTAAAAGATTGCTTAATATTTTAAAAATGTAATTGCACAATCTGTTCTTTAGGCGTGTGAAACAGATGAAGAATAATAGTCATCCTAAAACTTGAGTTTGATTTTTTGATGAAGACTAATTTTGATTATAATTTCAAAGATACTCATTATTGGATGAATATGTAAGATGGTAGAGTACTTAGGTGATTTTTATATCAAAAAAATCTACTACAGAAAAAGTTAAAGCCACATTACAAAATATCAAATAACGTAAAGTTCATGTGTGATATATGCAGATGTTTTTTTTTTGTTTAAAATGTATATTTAAATAGTCATCAAATAACTTATTAACTTTTTGATTTTTTTGTTTCTGTCTCTGTACTAGGAAGGTCATATTTATTTACAAGTGTCTGCTAGTGAAAACGGAAATACAGTTAATTCCCACACTTAAACTTCCACGCTAATTTCCACAGCAAGTTGAATAGGAAAGGCAACATTCTTAGAATGAAAAATAATAATCCAATTCTGCTTGAATTTTGTCATTTTGTGAATCATTCACTGATGATCAAGATGATATTCACATACGTATACATATATATAAGATTTGAAATAAGTTATTGATTCAGTAGGAGGATAGTCAATATTCTTGTATTGTAAAATCTTTTTTAAAAATTTGATTTTAGTGATTGACTGCACTGGTAATATCATATCTTGACTAGAAATGCTTTATTCATTCACTTGACATTTTTGATGGAAATTGAAAATGTCAGACATCGGTGAAATAAATATCGTCCTATAAATGTTACCGAGAAAAAGAAACGAGAATGCAGCAAAGGTGCTGATTAAAAATTCAGCTTATGAACAAGATTATCAGTTTATTCTTGACACCTGATTTTTTTTTTCCCTATATAGTTAAACCGTAATTTGAATAGATTTTGAATATGTTTATTAAAATATTAAAGTTTTAAATGTTATTAGCTTTTTTTAAGAGAAGAAAAACAAATAACTTTTGTTTCTATTTTTTTTTTTTTTTTTGCTATGACAATTCTTAATTTGTTTTTGTATATATACTTGATATGATTTTTTCAATAAATTATGGTGGAATATTCTAATGAAGAGTAATTAATTTAAAAAAATTATATTTAAAATACAAATGAATGATTTAAGGCCGAATGCTTATATGTTTTTGATCAATTTGTATAATGCAATATTCAAGGGAGGGAGGGGTCGGAAATATTAGATTTGTTATATTGTAAATATTTATAAGTTAATAATATTGCAAAATAAATAATTGTGTATATTCTTTTTCCCTTTCTTGAAAGATTAGTTTCTGGATATAGATATACTACTTGTTTTATTTAATTAAATATTTTGAAAGTTTAAAAATGTGTTTATCTATTTAGATACCTCATAAAACAATACTTTTGAAGTGATGTGACTTTCTTATTAGTGATCTCTAGTAAATAGAAGTAAAAAAGACCAATGCATAAAATAGCAAATAAAATTGAACATTTTTATCACAAGATTTTTTTACATACTTGTCAACTATCATTTGCAATAGAGAGAATTTTACACTTTGCCTTAAGTGAGTAAATTGAATGAATAATTGGCACTGTTTAATTATTTTTTATTATTATATCATAATCTGGAATATTGCTTTAAAATAATTTTTGTCTATAGAAGTCTACAGTAAACAAGAATATCATAACGTACTGCTTTGCTTAAATTCTTCCAACAATTCTCTTTATTCTATGGCCATCTATTGTAAGTCTAAATAATTAATAGATACTAGGTGATAATAAAGCTATAGTCTCCTCTTCAATAGTCCACTTTCTTGCTTTTTTCTTTACTAATAAGAACTAGGATTTAAAATTGGGATTAACACATGTGCACATCATAGTAATTAATTTTTACTTCTTTATACTATTCGGGCTAATAACCATGAGCCTGTATATCTTAAGGATCTCAGTTTTATGAAAATTGTAGGCTCTTTTCATTATTTGACAAAGGGTTAATACCAACAACAATATCACATGACATATTGTACTTACTCATATAAAGGAGCAGTTCTTTTCCAAGTAAGATACCAGATAAAGTGCTATATTTAAAAGTGTAAAGGAATTTAAAAAAAACTGCTAGTTCCTCCTTTGAAACCTAATCCTTACTGGATAATGCAAAAGCCAGAAATTAGTTTGAAGAATGGAGATATTATAATATTAAATTATCTAGTATCAATTGATTATTCAGGTTTGCAGTACATAACTCAATAGTAGAGAAAAAAGAGATATTATTGTAAAATAATTTTTGTATAGAAAGCAATGGCCAATTTCTATCGTTGATAATTAAGTGAAAATGCCAGAAAGAGACTCACCATAATATTTTTATTATTTTACTTATTTTTTAATTATCTCACCTCCATATTTTATCATTTATGACTTAATAGTCTTTTTTGCTTTTGACAATTTTTAAGGGAACTTTTCTATTTCTCTATTGATCCACAATATTAATTTTCTTTTTACTTGATCTGGTTTCTGTACAAAATTTGTTATTATTCTCTAGATTTCTATTATTTGCTTAATTTCTATCTTCTGTATACACATATCCATAAAAGGGACATATACCGTAAATAGTTAAATGGCTAAAAAATGTTGGCCATAGATTAAAAAAAGAAAAGGTAATAAGTATTAATTTTAGCTAATCATCTTTTATTTGGTTATTATAAAGTATTAATATGACTATGAATGTAATATTTTTTGATTAACATCAGTTTATCTATTCTATTATTGACCATTTGTTCAAACAGTATATCTTAAGAAAATTATTTTAGATATATTTATTAACAAGTTTTAATTTATTTTAAAATTAGGTTCTTAATGTGAATGGAGAATTTACGATGTTTCAAATTGCTGCTTTTGGGAATATGTTTGTGCATAAATAAAATTATAACTTTTAAAATTCCTTTTGTAATTTATACCATTATGTTTTTGTATTAATATAAAATATTAACTTTAAAAAAACTTTAAACATTTTTTTGTATGCTCTTTGCCAAGAATGCTTTATTGACTTTTTGATCATATTCTCTAATGTTGATCCAAATGTTTAGGCTTACTGAATTAATAACATGGTAGTAACAAAAAATATTTTTATTATGCTGAATGCTTAATTGCTAAAAAAAATGAAAAATTTCAAATACTCTATATTACTTTTCTAATTTTCAGTTTTCCAAAATTGATTTTCAGCTAAGTTAACAACAACAACAACAAATAAAAATAAAAATTAAAACAATAATTGAATGATTTATTGCTTGGGAGTTCATAAGACATCTGAATACTAGAAGTGAAAAAATTTGAGCTGCATTCCATGAATTTTGAGATCCAGAGTGCTTTAAACCATGTAAGGCACAAGATCAATTGAATGAAGCTGTTGTGCTCAATCTGCAACTATAATAGCAATATTTGATTTTCTGCACAATTAACCATATGCTATTTTCTTTAATTTATACAATCTATAATTTAAATGGGAATATTATTTGTTTAACATTTACCTACCTTTTGATTCTAATTATATTCTATCTTTAAATATGATAAAATTCTACCCTTCCTATTTTCAATAGAGAAACTAATAAATTGTATAGTTAATTGTGTTATTTTATAACTTTCAAATAATATTTTTGTTGTTAGCATCAGTATCATATCCTTAAGAACTCATAACTAATGAGAATGGATATAACAAACCTAAAGTATAACTATATATAATTCTTTTATCTCTTGATTACACATTTATATTGGAATCTTTATTTACTTTCATTAATTTTTTTCTAATAATCTTTTATAAAGAGAGTATGTTTCATTATCTATTTTAATTGTCAAATGTTTTTAGAAAAATTCAAACTTTATTTATATTCTTCCAAATATAATCAACTGATAGTAACAACACCCAGGTTAGTGTAGAAGAAAATATTTTAAGTGGTATTATTTTTCTCTTTTTTTCAAGTATTCCTGGTCTGTTCAATGACAATATTAGAATGGGAATCAAGCTGGGAACCTTTAGATTCATGAATATAGAATTTAAGGCGACATTCTAATCTAGCTATTGGCTACATTTTTAAAGTTTGAATTACTCTTTTTTATGTCACATATTTTGTATTTTATTCATGAGTCAAATGAACAAAGCAATACTGTAAATTGCAAAATTTATGTATAATACAAAAATTGATAATTATAATGCATTAATATGCATATGAAGACTAAACGTATATATTTCTTTTCATAATGCAAACTCGGTCACAAAAAATAAAAAAAATACTTTCTAGAAAAAACATTTATTATATAAAAGTTATAAATATTTCAACAATTAAATCAATGCCTTCCTTACTACTGTTTTTGTCAACACAAAAATCTCTAAATCTAGTTTGTAATTTAACACTTTTATGCAATCACAAGATTCTGAATTGTCATATGTCAGTTGATTTTTAATAGATTTAAAATTTAATAAATGTTTAGGAGAAGGTTTATTCCTAGATCTAAGATAACAAAGTAGATTCTACTTTTTATTACTATTATACACTGTTAAGGAAGAAATGACTTAAATTTCAATATAATTTTATTTGTATATTTGAAATTATTTTGAATTTCTTTCCTCATTTTTTTTAAATTTATTTTTTCAAATTAAAGAATTAATTGATTCTATTTCCATGTCACTATTGATTTTCAGAAAGATAGCACATAATTTGCACAAAAATTAAATATTAAAATTGAAAAAAAAAATATTGATAAAATATGAATCCACTGAAATATCAGTTTATTTTCTTATAATTTTATCAGTTCAGCAAAATGAACTCTACTTTTTTGAATGACAATTAGTGAATTAGCCCCAATGCAGTTGTGTGTCATTATGTGACATGGAGTTTGTAAATTGCAAATCACTATTGTAACCAATTAGGCTATTCTATCACAAGTCATTTTATATACTTATCTATGAGGGATCAATTGATTTCTTTATTATTTTTTTTAATGGTTTCCAAGCAATATGGATTTTCAAAATAAGTTGATATAAAATAGAACTAAGCTTTTAATGTGCTAGTTTAAAAATTTCATATCAAGTAATAAATCACTGTTATTAAAATGTATTTTACAATTTAGTTTTGCAAAACTAAATATTATCTATGTTATGAATTATTATCAAGTGTCATTCACATAAGTTTATCACTTTGATATTATTATCAGGTATAATATTATACTACATGTATTTCTGGTGATCACATGAATAATATTTTTTTATTTGCAAAATTTTCAACAAAATATAGAATTAGTTTATGACTGCTTTGTTTTTGCAATTTCAAATGTTATTTTGCTGTTCACGAGTGTGATCATTTGTGGCCAACACTACTCTACTAATAAATAGTGATGAGATCTTAAGAGAAAATAAACAACAAATAGAAGAAAACAAAGAGACTAAAAGAAAGGCAGTAAGGATTAAAAAAAAGTTAAGATTTGACATGTTAAATTGACATGTTAAAAATATAAGCTACATCTATCAAATACTGTGGAAATGTGGGGAAATGCCCAAAAATGTATAAAAGTATACTAGAGAGTAAAAAACATGTATCTAAAGTAAATCATGTATATACACATATATTGGGCAGAGAAGGAAAAGTACTTCAGATACATTTGTTTTTTCCTCTCTAATCATTACTTTACATTTTTTTAAAATGTTTTTGTAAAGATAGATATATTTGTCCTTCCACATTCTCATATTTTATTGATGCATTCCTTATTTCTTAACATGTCAAATTTGTATCTTTTTTATTATTCCTTATTGTTTTTCTTTTATTCAATTTTTCTGTTCATTTTGTTTATTTTTCTTAACATCTTCTTACTAATATCTATGAGGGACAGAAATAATATAGAGTCATGTTGACAATAGCTGAAAATAGTTATGTCAACAATAAAATAACATTTCAAACTGCATAAAGAAAACAATCATAAACTAATTCAAAATATCACATTAAAAATTTTGAGACTAAATAAATACTATTTCTATAATCACTAGAAATACATAATAATATCAATGTGATTAACTTCCTAATTGAATAATATTAAATTATGATTTATGCCATAGACAGTAAAATTTATTTTTACAAAACAGCATTTTAAAATACATTTGAACACTGTACCAATGATTATGTAAAACTTTTAATTTAAATTCTATTTTTTAATCTAATTCAGATTTCAGCTTATTATTTTTGAAAATGGGTGTGGAGGATTGGTTAATAAATATTAAAGTTTTAATAAAATAAAAAGTAATAAAATATTTAAAGGAATAATCTTTCTTTAATTAAAAAACTGCTTTCTATTTTTTTTTAGAAGTTTATTTATTTAAAGATAGTCTACTATTAATATAAAGTTGTTTTCAGAACTTTTTTTGGATATGTGTATTTTTTTAAAAAAATTCCATACCCCTTCCCAAACTCTGATGAAAATTTAAATAAACATTAATTTTACTATCTATAATTTATATATTTTGAAATAATTTTTGCATACTGTATAAATTTATAGTATTAATGATAACAATATATAAATTTTAAAATATAAAATATAATAATATTTATGTTTGCACAAATTTTTATATAGTAATAATTAAAACAATTTTGTTTGGACAATAAAAAATTTTGAGCTAATAGTATTTGGATTAATGGTAATCTATCTGCATAAATTAACCTATGAATGGAGTTATTATACAATATACTTAAACTAACTAATATATATTAAATAAAAAAAATTGAGCATTTTAATTTCTTAAAAGTAAGGAATTAAATTGAAGCCCAGAACAATCTTATATTCATAGAAGTCCTGTAATATATATTGGGTTTTATTTTAATTAAATAAATGAGCAACCTCTTACACACTTTAATTAACATTGAATCTCATCTTAAAAATCTTTTGAAGTATTCAATAATTAAATTTTTGTTCTCTTTTTGCTATCTTTTATTTACAGTCATCTCTATGGTTTTTATTTCTGTTGCTTGAATTATGATCATTAACTATCAGAACATAGTCTTCATAGTCATCACAATTAATTTTTTTTCATATGTGTGGTAAGAGGCATTATTTTACTATTAATGTATTTATGCATACATATTTATATATACGTAAATACTTTTTTAACATATATGCAACTGATGTTTTCTCCATAAAGGAATTGGTTTATTGAGTTTAACTTACTGTGATACAATCATTAATTTTTGCACAGTTATATTTTTGCAATCAAATATTAAACTTCTGTAAGTTAATATTATAAAACTCCTACTACATAGAAAAGATTAGTTCTTCATTTCCACTCCAGTTATATATTTTCTAATTTTATGTAACAATTTTTATTAGATTATTTTCAGATATATTTCCATTTTTTATAATCCTAGTTGAGACTTGTCATCTATTTGCAGCGACTCTTATTTGTATTGCAATTCTATTCATTGCTACTTGTATTACATTATGTATTTGTTTATTCTTTTATCCTTACACCATATTGAAATTCTGAATCTCATATGGCTTTGTATAAGGTTATGTTCTTTTGAGTTTTGGATTGCCTTTGTTGTTGTAACTATGTTCTTATCTGAAATGAGAAATGCTACCCAAGTCTATAATATATGTGTAAATTAGATAAACAAAATGAATATATATTGTAATGGTCACACATGCTGTTACATTATTTTAAAATAAAAATAAAAAGATAGTAAATAAAAATTGATTTATTAAAAAGAAAAAAACTTAACTTAAAAACTGAAAATTAAAATGAGTTGTTTGATGTATATATATTCGCACAGATGGAAAACTTTAAAAACTATTTTAAAAAAAAAGTATTTGAAAGTATTTTTTTTTTTGTAAAAAAAAAGTATAAAGATTGATATTTTTAAAAATAGAAATAAATGATTTCTATCATGCTTAATCTTAGAAAATGGAAATGATTGGTTTTTTTTAATTAAATGATTGTTTTAAAGCAAACTAGCCCTTGGGGCACTTAAAATAATTAAAAAGGTCAGATAAGAGAATAAAAAGAATTAGTTTGATCAATGGAAGCACTATGCCACAGCACGGACCAAAAAAGAGACTAGGATTAGTGATGTCTTGCCTGATGGATCCGAAAATTTGCTAGAGGCTAACAAAAATATAAAACCCCAAATATTTGAATTTAAAGAAAAAAAATTGTTGTTGTCTGAGATGCTGACTATTAAGCTGTATATGAACTGTAGCTGTATTGCAGATTTCACGATGTAGGAGTCTGCAATAGATTTAATTGCTTGACAACCAGCTGAGGCCTCCCTATGACAGTTATGGACCAAAAGGAATGGCAAGTAGTGGCTTTGTTTTAAAAAAAAAGGATAAACAATCTACTAAGTGATCATGAAGATGGATCTCTAAATCTGCAGAATCCAGAAAGTATAAACTTTTTTTGCTCATCTAATAGGAACTTTTTTAAAATTTGCAATGAGTAATTGAAAATAAGAACTCTCATCTGACCTAAAGAATTCAAAATCAGTTATTAATATTTTTTCTGCATATGTTTAATTAATCATTTCCATTTCTTTTTTTTTGTTATGTTTTAATTAAATTATTTGACTATTTAAATTTAAGTTGGGTGTGGACAGCTATATAGATTCATTAAGTTTGTTAGTTTAAGGGAGGGTTAATCTTGGGTTAGTTGTTTCGTTATTAAATTGTGTTAATGTATTGGATATATTGGTGTAATTAGTAAATATAGTATGAAGATCCGCTATGTGCAGAATCACGTATACGCCACACTTGGGAAAAATAAGTCCCATTTCTTAATGACCATTGGAAGCAGATGTATTTCCTGCACCTTCACCCCTTTAGCCTATGGAATGGGACAGTAAGATGGCAAAAAGGACCACAATCCCTTCCCATGGAGTTTTCTTTTTTTTATTGTGCTTCTTGCCAGACAGATGTAACATTTCTGTACTGGATGAGAGACAATTTCTTCTCTATAACCATGCTGTTCAGATGTGCATTCCTGACAGTATGGTATTGTGCTGTCATATTTATGCTGCATTGAATATATCGATATATCAGATGGATTGGCATTGGTTTAACTGCAAACTTTTGGCCTAGAATTAAATAAGGGCTATAGGTTATTTTCTTTTTAGAACGAATCTGTATAGCGTATCTATACTCAACATTATAAAACAAACTCTTATTAAAATCCATCTGTGCAGATTGTTTAAAATAATTTAAATTTAAAAATTAATATTAAAATATAAACAAGATAAATTTTGTTCCTCAATTTAAAATCTTTTTTTGTGTGTTAATTACTGGCAGTAGCTTATTTTTTTAAATATTAATATATTTTGAGAATGTAAATCTTAATTAAAACTTATAAGAATTTATATTATAAATTATCTCTGCTGCTCCCTGAGCTTGTGGTTTGGGCTGATGGTTGGAATAAAATATATAAGTAAAAATTAGATCTTAACAGTACGTATCTGCCTACTATATAAATTTTCCAGGTTCCAATAACCTGGTGGCATCCTTGTACGGCAGATATGATGACATACAACTTTTTGTATATATTCAAAAAGTATTTAAAAAGCAATTAAAGTAATAGTGACCTTTTGTTGTTTTAATACTTAATCAAAATATCTTAATATCAGAGTTTATTTGAGGAAAATGTCATTTAGTTGAGAGATAATATTCATATGTGATGTTAACTTAAATAAGCAATCTATTGAATCATTGACTGTTTTATGGAGTTGTTTTATTAATAAAAAAATATATTTTACAATAAACCAATCAATAATTATAGATTAATAAAACAGTGCTGGATTATGATAAATTTATTTCAGATGTTAATGTGTTTTGAAAAATCCCTCATGTTTTTACATTCTTCTGTTCTCTCCCTATTTTCAATAATCTTTTAAGTGTACTTAGATATATTATCCTTCCTCATGGTTAGCCATTATTTATTAATTTAAATTATATTCTTGGTTTAATACAATGTTTTTTTTTTTTCATAAATTAGGAAGTGATAGATGCTATTAATGGCTATTTTAGCCAACAATTAAATTTGTCTTGTCAAGATTGTAAACTCATTAAATATATATTTTTTCTTTTGTCAGAAGTAAAATAATACAAAAAGAATAATAATACATTTTTGAATTTAATAAGTTTTGTTAAATATCTTGTATCATATGTCAATTTATGGATTTTAATATTATGCAGTTGTTTTTTTTAAAATGAAATTTAAGAGTTTAATCACAATTTATTTTAGCTTAATAATTTTAAAAGTATAAGATGCTAATTCTCAACAGTGAACTAGTAATGTTGGCTATTTTTTTTTTTTGTTTAATTTTAAAACTATATTAATCTATGTGTAAAATAGTCATTTGGGGTGCCAGATATCATTCTTGGCTACATTTGTTAAAAATTATGCACTTTTATCTTAGGATGTCTTATGCAAGTTTTATAATACAAAAAAAAAAAAGAAAGATTACATTTGTAAATATTTTTTTCTGAAAAATGTTAACTGCTATTGGGCACAACTTTCAAAAAATTTAATTACCATTTATGTTGATTGTTTTATTTTCTTCAAACTTAAGTTTTCATTTAAAGTAATGATTTTATTTTTATTAGGAAATGTACAATGAATCTAATATGTCCCAGATGCTCTGCATTTGTTATTTAAGCATTCTAATTAAATTCTTTATTGGCTACTAAAAAAATCTAGCTGATTTATGGAGAACAAAGGAGAAAGATAATATAATGTAAAAGAGAATAACAAGAAATAGAAAAAATGATTTTAAGATCTAGGTAACTTATGAGACTAAGCAGTTCAAGAGATTGGAAAACTAAACTGAGAGAGGATTTTGTATATACTGTATTGTGCGTTGTATATAATAAAATCATTTTATTATTATCAATATTTTTTAGTTGGTACTTATCTCGTTTTATTCTATAACATTAATGGTAAAAATAAATTTTAATACTGTTTTGTTTATGATGAAAAAGTATTATAATAAGATTGAAATTCTTTTCTGTTTATAAAGCTTTGTATTATGAATTGTGTAGTCAAAATAAATCCGTTCTAATTTTAATAACGTTTATTTAATTACATCATTCCTGAATTTTAATCCTTCTAAACAATTGAATATGATACATAATACAATTTGAATAAAATTTCTGTTTAAATGTTTATATTTCTGTTTTCTTTTACTTTTTTTTTTGCAGAAATTTATTTTAACTTTATTTGGCAGGAATGGAGGAGGAATAAAAATCAAAATAGAGGGAAGTTATTTTATTTAAAATCAGTGGAATTGGAAGAGAAAAAAATTAAGCAATTGTTTGAATTACGCCAAAATGTCCCTAATTTAGTCAAAATTCACCCGAAAAAATTTAATATTTAAAAATGCCATAATAGTAATTATTTTCATTGATTTTGTTATCTTTCCTTTTTTAATTATATATAAACATTATATATATATATAGGTTAAGTTCTCTATCTGAAGACAGATTGTGTTAACTAGGCAAAGTGTATTATTGTCAAGTGATGAGACTTGATCGTTATCAATGGTGTTTTCCCTTTGTTTGCCATTCTCTTAACATAATATATTGATTTATTTTTTACTCTTCAACTAATTTAAATAATTATTTTTTGGCATTAATATATCTAAATTTTTTGTAAACATTATTATCTTTTATTTTTTATATTAAACAATTCAAAACAAAACAACACTCTCCATATAGTAGTGCCATCTTGTGCTAACAAGAGCAATCAATGGATGCCAGAAGGCTTGTGCATAAAATCCCTATCTAGTGCCTACTCATCCAATATCCCCAGACTAGTTTCTGGCTTGTGGCCTTCATCAGTGAGGAGCCTTGGATCTGAGAGCACTGCACCTAGATCTTAGGATCTAATGCAACCCTCCAGCACCCACCTTTTAACTCTATTTAACTACAAAACTATGAGAATGAAATTAAAAACACTATTAATATTTTCAATCTAAGCTCAATAGCTTATATAGTCATATGGGTCTGAACTCAATTCAGTACCCATACATTTTGGTGTCTTTGGCTCTTTAACAACCATAGCCACCACTATCCTATTAGGCAGGATTGGTGTTAAACCAATCAAGGCAAGAACCAAAGAAAATTTTTCTGGCTGATTTATGTTTGCTTAAATGAACTGCTTCATTTGTTTTTTTTTTTTACTTTGATTATCTGGATGGCATTTAAAACTAAAAGTTTTCTAAAAATGTATTTGAAATAAATCTGTTTTACAATTATTATAACGTTCTCATTGTTTTTTGAAGTAGCTTTTAAAATTATTTCGTATACTCTTGTTGATTAACTGAATACTCTTCACAACTTGATGCCCAAATAAAAAGATATTGAATTTTTCATAGCAATATGAACTTGCATATAGACGTTTTGATTTATTAAATATTCACTAAAATAGTTTGAGATGCATCCAAAATTTTTCATTAATTTATTGAACATGATAGTAACATATTTGTCAGAATACTATAATGTCTTGCTAAGTTAGCTCTTTCCTCCCTATTTTATAATAGATGGCAATTTAAAAGATCTGATATCTAAATATTTTTTATATCAGCTTTTTTGAGACAATGCCAAGTCTGAAAGAATACTAAAGTTAAAAAAAAAATTGATTAAAACAAAATGAATCTGATTAAAATTAGCAGAAAAATGTTAAATCTTGTTTCAAGCAAAATTAATATAATAAAAGCAAGATATCGCAAAAAAAAAAAAAAAGTTAAATTGAATAGATACAATTAAAGTTTTTACATCTTCTTTTATTTAATAATAATAATTTAACAAATCAAAACTAACTGATCAAACTAAAGGAAGCTGAACAATTTTTATGTGGCTTTAATATGAAAGTAAAAAAAAATATTGTATAGTCTAAAAAAATATTTTGATATACATAAATAATTGAAAAAAAGTATCTCTCTCATAGTATAAATAATACAAAAACTCTGTCAGATAATGAAAATTATTCTTCATGTATAAAGTGTGATAGACAGAGTAGCTAAAATTCAAAAAACATTGTGATTCATGTTTTTTGAATTTTAGCTATTCTGTTTATCACAATTAACGTGAAGAATAATTCTCTCTCATAGTATGTAAATTATCCAAAATAATTAACATTACATTTGCATTCTAAATAGTGGAAACATTATAGAACTTTGAATTAAATTATATTTTGAATAACCCATACTTGAATTAAGGTATTATAATTGATATATATATAATATGCACACAGATTATACATTTCAATATGATACATATAGTATTATTTACTAATGATATGAGAGAACAAATTTATATTTAAGAGTTAAATCTTTTTATTAACAAACATGTGAATTAAAAAGAGCACTGTTATTATGAATTGATTTGGATTTTTAAAATGTTTTATATGTAATTATATTTGAAGAATAAACATTAAGAATGTAAAGTTGCATAAAAGTGTCTGATTTTCTATGTTTATCCATTTTAGTTTTAATTTATTAAATTCCTTTTCTTTGAACAAACTTTAAAAACTTAATTTCATATGTTTCTGTTTTGCTCTGCTATTTTACTTTTATTGAATTAATTGTATTTGAATCTAATTGCTTTAAATATTTCTGTCATAATATTTTTTTAATAAAAATTGTTTAATCATTAGTGTGGGAATATAGAATATATGTTAAGTTCTCTTTTTGGTAATAGCCTGAAGTAATTAGGCAGTAGAGCAAGTAATAACACTTTATCATTATTGTTAGTGCTAATATATGTCATTCTCTTAAAATTTATTTTGATATTGAATATTTAAAGCTACTTAATAAATTTCAATAATCTGTTGACATTGTTAAAGTGAACATGGAATATATTTACCAAAATATTTTTTTTAAGGGCAGTTAACTATATACAATTTTTATAAAGTAATCCATATAGACTTTATTCAGGATTTATATTCACTTACGACTCTATTAAGATCTTCAATTCAGCCATTATATGTAGAGATTGCATAGTCATTAACTATGTGGTTTACACTCTATAGCTATTTAAATCAGATGCTGTTAAGATCAGTTTTTGAAGCAGATAAACAGAATATTTTAAATACTTTTGAAACTATTGAGTTAGAAATATCAAAACTCACAGTTGCTTTATTATTGCATCTGAAAAATGAGACTCTTGTGAGAAACTGTTCTTTTTAAAAGATCATAATTCTCCAGTTTTTTAAATGGTTTCTTTTGGATAATCCAAATGGAAATCTTGATATGAAGTATATTTTATTTGATAAAACTATAATTTGAATTAATAAGTTCTAATTATGTAATAGTTTATATATATATATTTTTGAGAGGCAAATTGGTTTTTGATATTTATGAGAGAAATTGAATCCATTAAAAAAGTATGTCTAATATTATTTTTGGTAATGTTAATTAAACATTGCTGTATTGTGTATCTTGAAATTTAATGAGCACTTTTCCTACATACTAGAGCATTGTATTTAGTACTAGAATATGTTTATTGCTAAGAAGATTGTTCTTAATACATTTGCATCATAAATCTTTTAAATAGAGCTGACTATTTAAAAAGATGTAATTATTAGAAATTATTTTACATTTAATCATTGATTGATAAATAAAATATATTAGCCTGTAACCAAAAACATACCTAAATAGCATTGAATAGTTATGTTTTTGCTAAATTGTTTGTATGATAAAAATAATCTTCCGTCATTATGGGATAAGAAATAAGATTCCAGATTTTAAAAAATTTCCAAACTTTTCCTGTCCTTAAGAAATTATGGACTATATAGTAATTGCAAAATAAATGTGCAGTAATTAATTAAATATAAATCACTATATTTTATATAATATCCTTTTATATATGCAAATAAATATTATAATGATATATAATTTGTTATATATATATATATGAGTATTAATTTATTAAAGAGTTTATGCATTTTATAAAATACATATTTGACAAAAAGCAGTTAATAATATAAAATTAATATAAATATAAAAATAGATTTATTATTTTATTTATGTACATCATAACTACCTAAAACATTAGCTATCTAGATATATAGATGAATAAATACATATTTGGATTAATTTTTTTTTTCTCTAATATGTTGAAATTTTTTTTTTATAACAGCATTTAAAAAAAATTGTATGTTTTACTATTTATTTTGACAATTTTCATCATTTATGAAGTACATTTGAACTCATTATTCAATTTGTATTTGCTTTTTTTAATATTTTTTCTTGTTTTGTTATTGAATTTTTCAGTTAGTGTATTGAATTTTTCAATATTAGTCAGTAGCAAAAAATACTGCATAAATTATTATGGTATAAAATGGTGTTTTCTTAGATAAAGGCAAAAGTTTCTGTGCATAAGTCATATATCCAGAAACTCTTTTAGCAAAATTAAACATTTCCTTTCTCTGAAAATATTTTATACTATAATAAGCCTATCTATTTTTTATTATCAAATCATTTACTTAGTATTTATTAATTTTTTAAATCTACTATTCCACTTTAATTAAAGTTGTTTCATTAGTTACAACATCCTCTCATATTCTCTGTTTTTGTCATGAAGATCTAAATAATAATAAAAAAAAATCTTGGTTCTTTTACTTTTATGTTTCTTTTATTCTCCATACAATTTATACAAGTTTTCTTTTAGCATCCTATTCTCCAAAATAAATGTTTACCATTTTTCTCATCCTCACTTAAATCACATCCACAATGTAGATTCTTATTCCATATTTGCCTTCTATTTTTAATATTCAATGCTATGGTTTTTGCATCAAATAATAATTTTCATCTGTACATTTTTTTTATAATTTATATATTTTATAATTCTAAATTATTTTTTAATTCATATTTCTATTTTTTCTCCTAATTGATTTATTCACTCCCCCCACCTACACTCACAACTATGTAGAAAAATATATTCCATATTCATTTGTTCCATTTCTTTTATAAATACATAGAAATCAATTTTCTATCTTTAAACTGTGTATATTGTAAAACCTTTCTACTGAGTATGCTTGTGTTCTCTCTACATGATCTATTTGTTTTTGCTTACTATTTTCATCCATATATAGTTTCAAACATAATTTGCTTTTAATTTTCTTCATCAAAAAAAGAAGTCTCCCTTGAATAAATTTATTTACTATCAGAAATTTACTATCCAGTGTATATTAACTATTTTTTTAAAACTTTATCTAAACATTTATGAGATTCCTAGTTAATACAAAATGTCTCATTTTCAAATATTAAAACAGTAATCTCTTTCAAAATTATTCTCTCATTTGTTTTTATATGAGAAACATACATTTTTATCAGATCCATTGTTTTTAACTTAACTTGTGAACTTCAACCTATGACTATCAATATAATTCCTTTCTCCTTTACTTCATCAAAACAATTATTTCTTTTTTTTAATCTTTCTGCTTTATACTTTTCAATAAATATTATCTTAGATTTTTCCCCATTAAATTTAATTAATATTTTTCTTTTTCTGCATACTTCTCCCTTATGTCCATTTTTTTATTATCTCTGTTTCTAATTTTTTTAAAAACAAAATTGATATTAAAGATAAAATAAATATTGCTGCCTTAACCTGAATTCACATTAAACTTCCATCAGTTTATATCTACTTGATATTTTTGAAAGTTATTCTTGTAAATCCCTATAACCATTCTTAACAATCTCAAATCTATTTTTATATATTTTAAGATTTCTCCACAATCTATTAATCACAATTTTTTTTCTATATTTAAAAATATAATAAATATTTTTTTAAAGAAAGGTTTATTTTTCTTTTAAACATTTTAATCAATTGAATATCAATAAATATATTATTTATCTCATGAATGAAATTCTTTCTGAATTTCCCTCAAAATTTTATGCTCTCCCAAACAATTTTAATTCTATCTATTAATAAATATAAAACAGAAATTCTTATAACATTACAGTACTAACCAAAAAACAAAATTTTACTAGAATTCTACCACAACCATGGTTTCATGGTTTTTTGTATATATGTGTTGTATGGTTTTTATTGAATTTCACTTGAAAAGGTCTATTTGTTAATAGATGAAACTATAGTTGAGGAAGAATTTTAGTAAAAAAAAATTTTTGTTTATACTGTTGAAATTATTGCTACTCATCTAAGCTAGATAATAGCTTAATCTCTCCCCCCTCTTATATAATAATATAATTTTCACACACTTCCATTTATTTGGAATCTTATTATTATCTATAATTTAATTGAAATTTTTTCTTAAACCAATGTTTGTATACTTTTCCATACCTTCTATTACATTTTATTGCTAAACTATCTAATATTTTTGCTTTTATTGTTTTAAATCTATTTATTACTTTATTCAATTTAGAATCATCATTTTATCTATTTTATCATGAATTAAATTTTCAAATTAATCATATTCATTTTCCAACTTCCAATCACTTGAGGTTTTTTTTTACAAATTCATTGTGCAAAATATCCTCATATTTATTTATTTTTTTTTTTAAGCATTTAATAATAAGTCATTTTATTTCTTATTTATCTTCTTAATATCTCTAATTTTTTCCACAACTTTTTTTTTCATTGTCAATTTTTGTTAGCTTCACTCCAGTTTTGTCTTAATTATATGTTAGCTATTTCTGTCTTAAGAGATTACTCCACCTAATCTTTATCCTTTCTTTTTTCATTTGTTTTTAACAATTTTTTAATTTTATTCTATATGCATTTTTGTTTTTGCATTTTCTAAAATATTTTATTCCATTTTCTTTTGTTAGATACATTAATTCTAAAATACTCATTTGCAACATTCTTCACCATTTTACTTCAATCTTAAAAAGTTTGAAATTAGCTATTTTTTATATTTTATATCAAGTTATTACTACACCTTATCAATTTAGATTCATTCCTTGTTCCTCATCTATCAATTCTTCTATAAAGTTCTATGCTTAACTTTTTAAATATTTTAAATTCTATTAATATAAAATTATAATTATTATTACACTCTTTTTCTTCTTTATCAAATAATTAATTTCTTTTTGATTTTCTTAGTTTTTAAAAAAATATCAAACCATAACCAGCTGTATAATTCAAATTCTGCCTCAAGCATGTAAACTCCTTATCATAAACTTTATTCAGATTTCCAATTTTCATTCAACCTCTTACACAATTTTTTAAAATGATGTCCATTCATATTTTCCATTCTATAAATTTCATAAATAGAATCGTTCACATTATTTATAATTTATATTTTATAATTTGAAAAAATAGAATGACAATATTTGGATATTCTTGGATAAAAAGTATAGATGAGTTTAGAAATAGTTTTTGTGCAAACACTTTAAAATATTTTCCGCCACTTTTTCACATCCAGAACCAAATATGCTATCATATAAATTAATTTCTCTGTCAAGGTTTCAATTTAACTTTTATGTATTCATTATAATTCTTTCTAAGATATTCTTTCTTGTTACTGTTATTGTTGTGTTTAGTTAGACTTACAGGTTCATTCCAAACCAATAGTTACAAAATAACAACTACTCAGCAATTAATATGTACAATTTATCAATACTAAAAAATATGCACACTTGTTAGTTAAACAATAATATACATGCTAAAGCTGAGGTAGTCATGCCGAGTCCAGAACTCACTTCCAGCTAATGATTAGCCTCCTTCGTGAGCTCTGGTAAGACTCTTCCAGCTATGTATTTAGCTTGCCTCGAATCAAGTGCGGATATAGCAGTTTCCAGTCTGTAGGTAGACTTGGCTCACTGTGTGGATGTTGTGACAATGACTAGAGAAATACCTTTGTTAATGGCAGAGGGTTTAATGGAGAGCACGTTCAGTCTGTCAGGTTGACAGAAGTAATTGCTTTCTGTTTTGCCTCCAAAAGGTGACTATTTAATGGTAGATTCCTTATACCTCACTGGAGACATGTGGATTTGGTGTGTGAACCCCAGTGAAGGATTTAATCTCTTTGGGTAACAACTGGGTGCTAGCCAATCAGGTAAGGAATCTGGAATAGTCCACTTCTGAAGGCAGGGTCAGATATGAGAGTTATCGTATGTAACTTTTCTTCTACAAAACACATTCAAACTCTTTATACTTATTCATATTTCTATCTTTTTTCATATTTATGAAACAAATTTTTATATTGATATTTTGACTTCTGTTTTAAATATACCTTTCTTATAACTACTCCTAAGCATCATATATATAAAACAATTCTTCCCTTTCATTGTGCTTCATTTACATTTTTTTTTATCTTATTACCTTTATTAAAATTATAAACATATTCTTCTTTCAATTCTACCCAAACATTGCATATTTGTTCTCACTTATATCCCCTTCTTTGGTTTAATGAAAATATATCAAAGCATTACAACCCTCTTTATTAGTTCTTTTGATATAAGATATTAGAATGGATAGATGTAATATAGGAAATTGCGTGTACAATTTTATTTGCAGATAATTATTTATTTCATTAATTTTGCTTTTTTTATTCATTTATAGTTTAATCAAATTATCTTTTAAAAAGTTTAAGTATTCATATTTTATCTAAAAGTCATTGAATAACTGAAATTGTGCATACACACACACACATTACATACATTTTTAGAATTTTATCTAAATTTTTATTGAGAAACATTATTGATAATAGTTTTAAGTTGGTGTTTTGACTACAAATTAGATAATTCATCACCTAGAAACAGTCATTGTTTTAATCACCACTAGTTGGATTATTAGGATTTCAGTTATCAAACTGAAAAACTATAACATTTAGAAATATTCTTTTTAAAGGATATTGAAATTATTATCTGAAGCTAATTAAAAAAAAATTCAAAATAAAAAAAATTGAAAATTTAAAAGTTATTAGTTTCTACATATATACATAAAATTTCTCTCTGGAGTAATTGATCTAATTTAATTTTTAATTTAAAAAAATCAGGAATATAAAAAAAGCAAAGGTGATCTATTTTAAAAAATATTAGATAATCTTCAGTTCTATACTAAATTCTCTATAGAAATAATTGTACAGATCATATGATGATATTAATAGTATAAATAAATATCCCCTAAGATAGTCAGAGATGAGACAAAATGAGTCTTGCATAGGAAATCAAGGTTTAATTTTGAAGTATTTTTGTAAATACATCTTAATATGTACAAGTATACTTAATAATGTACTGTTGATTAATAGTTAGATTCATTCTTGAGAGAAGTTCCAGATTAAAGTCATGGATATACATAATTAGCATTACTATGGAATGATATTGTGTAATTTACTAAAATTATTTTTACAATAAAAAGTTAATAATTCAGAAAATCCTTTGTTAACATGAATATAACAAAACATATGCATATCTATCTGTCTGTCTGTCTGTCTCTCTCTCCCCCTCCCGCCTGCCTGCCTGCCTGCCTGCCCTCCTGCCTGCCTGTCTGTCTGTTCGTCCATCTATCTATCTCTCTAATAATCCATCCATCCATCTGTTTTACAAAGTGTACAATAAATATAAAATGCAATGCAAATTCAATTTGGCTTAATGCATTTTAAGTGCAGAGCACCATACTCATGGCTATTATGACCTAAACTTAAATTCTGTTTTAAATAAGGTTAAAAATATTTTTTTATCTTTAATTATTGTGAACTAAGATTACAATTTTATGCCTCTTTTATATTTCACTTTAAGTATAAATAACCATATTGAAATTGTCTCTTATTTTAGTCATATAATAAAATAAATTAGACCATTTTATAATATAATAAAAAGGTGACAATTAGAAATGAGTTGGTTGGATTTCACTGTAATACCCCATAATAATAATGCTAATTAGTGTTATCATTGTTCTCTATTTAATGTTGTTCAAAAAGTTATAATCAATGCATGATTATAGTTGTGTATACACAAATATTTTCACCCCACAAAAAGAAAACATATCTGAAAAATAATATATTAATGTTTAGTTGATTATATAGTTCTAAAAAATATTAATTTCTTTAAATATATTTGTATTATCAAAATAGAAAACAGTTCTAAAGGTTGATAGGATTAAACAAGTAAACTTACATAGATAATAATATTTTTCAGTAAATTTTTTTCTCTCAAAATATAAAGAAAATTTATTTATAATTTGCTGTTGATTTTAGTGTTATCTATAGTTTACAGGGTGATCTGGAAAAAGATTTAATAAGTGGTCCCTGCTCATTTGGACTGCTAATTAGGAGGCAGAGGTCTTCAGAATGATCTTGATGTGGCTCAACTGTGGTTCGAGAGTTTATTGCTTGGTGAACTTGGGCCTTGGACCTCACTGCCTGTTGTGGTGGTTGGCACAATGCTGGGCTTCACCTATTCAGCTGAAGCATTTCAGTCTTCGTTTTGGGGCCCCAGGGGTGGGACCATTGGGTGAAGGTTAACTTCTCAACAGCCAGGCCATGTGGATCCACATACAGATATACATTAATCACATTACAGCAATTTTTATGGATGTAATTATTTTTGAACATATGTACATTTTACCTTGTTACTTTGAATCACTGTGTAATCCTCAATGGGTAAGTATACCCAAAATTTTTGTAATCTTTTATTAATAAAGGTTACTTTGAGAAAAAAAAAGATTTATTAATTCCAAAAAGTTTGGAATTGGTTCTGATTAAATAATAAAGTCACTCATTGTTTAATGATAGTTAGTTATTGGTTTTTCAACTAAACTTTTAACAAAACTTAGTCGGGGATTGAGTGTTGAAGATGCAGAATAAAGTAGTGATCAAAATTTGATAGAATTGAGGCAATTCATTGAAATATTCTAGGAATATAAATTTTCACATGGGGGAAAAAAATTACATACATCATGAATAATTGGATTTAGTTATTTATTTTTAAAACACGCAAAACTCCATACATGTTGCCACTCAGTGCAAGCCAGAGTAATCAGTTGATGCCAGAAGGCTTGTGCATAAAATTCCCATCTAGTGCCTATTCATCCAATATCCTCAGACTAGTTTCAGGCCTGTGTCTTTTGTCAGTGAGGAGCTTTGGATCTGAGAACACTGCATCTAGATCTTAGGATGTAATGCAACTCTCTAGCAGCCACCTTTTATCTCTGCTTAACTATAAAATTATGAGTCTTAAATTGAAAACACTATAATATTTTCAATCCAAGCTCATTAGCATATATAGTCATATAGGTCTGAACTCAGTTCTGTACCTATACATTTTGGGGTCTTTGGTTCTTTAATAATCATAGCCACCACTATTCTATTAGGCAATACGTTTGGAGATTTTTACCTGTTTTAATAACAGTTATAAGCAAGCATAAGAAATGGTGATCATGTGATGTTTATTATTTATTTTTAATAATAATGTTTTATAATTTCTTGTAAAATTTATAAGCTATGGTTTTCCAATTTCAATATTCAATAAATTTTTAAAGTAAATGATTCAATTTTTTTTTTTTTACAATATATTAGTATTTATATACCAAATATTTTCTATAAGGAAGCAAATTAAAAATAAAACCAAAGTTATCCAAGTTATTATAAAAAAATAAATAAATTATTTTTTTGAAATGAGATTAATTATTAACTTAACATAATATTGTAAACTTGGACTTCAATTAATACTTAAGCAATATATTTTAAAAGTTCAAATAACAAGCAAACCCTTATCTGAATTCTATTTAACATGCTTAAAATTAGACAAATGAAAATATAAATCAATGAAAGTCAACCTATAATAAGTTTCATTGATCAATTTAGTATTAAATTGTATGATTTTTATAAATATAAAAAAATTATACTCTGTTAAAATTTTAGGTAATTGTAAGATTTTTGTTTTGGAAAAGGGTTCAAACTATTATAATCTTTTATTATTATTATTAATTAGCAAATGAAACTTTACCAATTATAAATTTATTAATTTCAGCATTCCCACCTTTTTTATCATTTAAATATATTATATTGTTAATGTTGCCACAATAATTTAAATATTATTTGCATTGTAAATATTTAAAACAACAAATATAAACTGTGAATATGATCACTCAAACAAGATTACAATTTTCTTCTTTCTCCTTTCCTTATGTATTAATTTCTATATTTACATATACCATTTCCAAACTTCTTATATACTTAACAATACTAATTTTTTATACCAAAACTTTACTCTTACAGTTTTGACTGTCACCAGAGCTACAATATTCATATATATAATTATACAATTAATACATTATATTTGTATCCATAATCAAAAACATATATCTTAACCTGACCATTATAAATAATCATTTTCAAGTTTATTATTCTATTCTTAACTAATTTTATTATTTTATTATTCTAAAACTATTTATTATAATTTTAAAACTTTAATCTTTAAACTTTACTGTTTGACCTAACATTTTATTATTTTTTTTACTTATATTTTCTTAATTACTTCTAAACTTTTTTTTATTTTATTATATATTTTTAACTATTAACTTTTTTACATTATAAATTACCTTTTTTCATTACATTACAAAATACTTACATCTTTATAATCCTATTTCCAAAAACTAATTGACAAATTTTCAAATTTTTTAATAATTTGCTTAAAACTTCCTCTATCATCATTTTCTTCAACCTTATTTTTCAAACCTTTTTATATTCAAACTATTATTGTCTTTACCCCAAAATCCCTATTAAAATTTGGTTTTATATTTTTAATCAATATTGCCTCTTTAATTTTCCTAAAGGGATTTTGGGGTAAAGATAATTTTATAAATAATTATAATTATTATTATTAATAATAGTTTGAATATAAAAAGGTTTAAAAAATAAGGTTGAAGAAAATGATGATAGAGGGAGTTATAAGCAAATTATAAGAATTTTTGAAAATTTGTCAGTTGGGTTTTGGAAATAGGATTATAAAGATGTAAGTATTTAATTTATAATGTAAAAAAATTAATAGTTAAAAATATATAATAAAATAAACACAGTTTATAAGTAAAAATAATAATAATAAAATGATAGGTTAAATAGTAGAGTTTAAAGATTAAAGTTTTAAAATTATAATAAATAATTTTAGAATAATTTAATAATAAAATAATAAAAAATAAAATTAGTTAAGAGTAGAATAATAAAATGGAAAATGATTATTTATAATGGTCAGGTTAAGATTATGTTTGATTATGTATATAAATATAATGTATTAATTGTATAATTATATATTTGGATATTGTAACTCTGATGATGACTGTAGGATAGTTCAAACTGTAAGAGTAAAGTTTTGGTGTAAAAAATTAGGATTGTAGGGCAGTTGTTTTGGTGTCAAAAATTAGTATTGTTAAGTGTATAAGAATTTTGCTTGTAAATAGTATTATATGAGACAAGATTTAAAAAAGAACCAAAAAAAAGATTTTTTGTTCAGAACTTGTTTTTTTAATGTTGAAAGTTATTAAAATTAAAATGCAATCTTGAATAAATATTTGTCAAATTTTCTAAAATACCTTGACAATTTTTTTTATTCAAAAATTATCAGTTTAAGGACAATGTTTGAGAATTATTTTATATAAAAACATCATTTCATTTTTTTGCTTGATGTTAGAAGTTAATTAGGATAGGATAGAAGAACATAATAAGAAAATTTTATCAATTAGAACTTGTAATAATTTCTGGAAATGAGTATTTATGAGTAGTAATTTAAAAAGAGATCTTTTAGATACATAACTAATTTTCTATCATAAGAGTTATACAAAATTAAGGGGTTTTATCCCATATCATGAATTTTATTTTGCAAAAGACATATTTTTCCAATGTTTAAATTATTAGACTTATATTCATGATCTACTAGGCATTAAAATCTTAGAAGCAGTCATCAAGAAAAATTTTCAAATCCTATATATTACCAATACTCTTGCACTTACAATTTGTAACAAAAAAAAAGTCTCACTAATAGATGAGGTAGTTTTGCTCTTTAAAATAGCTTGACACATTGTGTACTATTAAACAATGTAATCTGATGACCATACAACTGGATAAAACAGCATTTTATTCAATATCAGTTGATATTCCAATAAAAAATAAAATAACACAAAAATCTTTTTTATACTTAATTACAGATCTACTAATAAACAAAGAATTACAAAAAATACTTAATGGAAAAATATTTCTTTCACTTAATTAACACCAATCAATCCCACAAGGATCTCCACTAGCACTCTTATTTATCATATATATCAATTCATTATTCAGTACAATAAAAAAAGAACTTCTGGGGATTTATATATTCATGTTGGAATACAATATATTTGAATCACATACATGGATGATGCCACTATCTTCCTGATATCAAAAAATGTAATTCACAGACTAAGAAAGATATTGAATGAATATATTAACAATTGTAAGTTAGAAAATTTAATCTTTTCAAATCATGTGTATGGTATATATACACAGGAAAGAATTAGACATAAGTTTTTCAAGGCAACAATACTACATACTTACGATTATCATTCCAGCAAATATAAGACAAATTGACAAACACAATAGAAAACATAATATCATCACTATCAAAAACAGACTAAAGTATCTTTTATCAATATATTAATTATTATTAAAATTATATATTACATTTCAAGAATAGTATTCATAAAATTGTTTATCATAAGAGTTTATCCATTATGTAGTGGATTGCTTTGGTGAAGTAAAACAGCTGTAATCTCATTTAGAAGACTTCAAACATGCAAGGCTAGAATTACCCTCAAAATGTATTCAACATGTACTTTCCTATCAACAATGATTAAAAGTTCCCACACTTTTAAACAATCCTTATAGTGATATAAAAGACAAATCTCCCTACTCTAAACACTGGGCAACAATCTTAGCACTTGCTATATCAATTATAAATTTTGAGATCCTATTTCCACAGGACAAATCCCACTTTTGGAAAATTTATGCAGCATTATATCCCAATTTGGATGTATACACAGTCTTATGAGTGCTAGTATTAAATAATAGACAACATTTATAGAAATATTGATCATGCAAACCTAAACAATCTGATGTTGTATGTGAACTATGCTACAGGTAGGGTGTCCAGATGTCATGATTTTGTAGGATTTGTTTCTATTTTAGGTTAGATGTCCTAGTGTCTCTGAAATATCTGTGTAAAAATATTCATAATTATTATTTGTTGTATATAAACAATCCATTGCAAAAATGATAGTTTCTTGGCCCTTTCTTTCCATTTCAGTATCTACAATAATATTATAAAAACTTCAGGCAAAAACAAAACAAGTATCAGGCCCGATCATGTATGGTGACTAATACATTGTATGGTTGGGTTCTCAAGCTAGATGCGCTCTCACATCCAATTTCACCTTGAAGCATGTGCAGTTAGATTTTTGCAGGCTAAAAATTGAACTGCACTTGCATCTGATTTGATTGACAGTGTAGTTTTGCTAGTTCTTGGTTGATATTAATTTTATGCAGTGATAAAATTAGTAGGAATACTAATAATTCTAACCAATAGATAACATGCCAAAGAGGAAGTGTATTTACAATGATGAATATGTACAGGAATGGAGTTTTATAAAAAAATGAATATGATGACTATGAAACAAAATGTGAATTGTGTAATGTTTACATTAGTGTTTCACACAGTGGCAAATCTGACACAAAAAATCATACAAACAGTCAGAAACACAAAATACATTTGTCTGTGGCATTAATGTTGAAAAAACTAGACTCTTTCATATACACAACAGACAGTGCAGAAGGAAACAGCATTGCAGCAAGTGAATTAACAATGGCATATTATATTGTTTAGCACTATTAATTATTTAATTCAGCTGACTGTGCTAATAATTTATTTAGTAAGATTTTTCCGGACTTGAAGATTGCATAAAATTTTTCATGTGGATGAACTAAAACTATAGTGTTAATTATGCAACTATTGGGACCACACTGCGAACAACAACTTAAAAGTGATTTTAACAGTGATAAGTTCTTCAGTATATCCACAGATGCAAGTAATCATAATGCAACAAAAATGTTCCCTTTGATTGTATGTTATTCCAAAGAAAATGGAATTCAAATAAAGTTATTTAAAATTTATAAGTTACCAAATGAAACATCATATGCTATTTATAATTTAATAGCAAATAGTTTTAAAGAATTTAATATGGATTCCAGCAAATGTATTGCATATGGAACTGATAACACTAATGCCAATTTCAGCGGATAGAATAGAAAATGAAAAAATAACATTTTTTAAATTGTGTGAAAATATTAAAAATTTAATGAATGTGAGTTGTATTTCTCACACTTTGCATAATGCTATGCATTCTGGTACTGAACAGTTATTATGTGATATTGAAGTCATTGCAGTAAAATTTTTCCCCTATTTTTCTATATATACAGTCTGAACAAAAAAGTTAAAAGAATTTTGTGATTTTGTATATATGGAATAGTCAATTCTAGTTTCGCACTCTAAAACTGGATGGTTAAGTTTGTATAAATCGATTCAGAAAATCACTGAATTGTATGATGGACTGAAATTTTATTTTTTATCTGAAGAGAAACCACTGATAATTTTACTACGATTTTTTCAAAATCTTTTATTGGTCATAATTTTCAGTCTATTTTTAATAAACAAATTCTTAAAATTGAGAACAATAATATAACAACAATAGAATTAATAAAAATAATATATGTAACACTTTAGATGATGAAACATGAATTGAAAATAAATTTATTCCACACTGTTTAACAAATGTTTTTAAAAATTGATCTGTCAGACAGGAAAAAACTCCTTCAAAGATGTCCAAGAGCTATATATAAAAAAAAACTTCTTTAGCATATTTATGAAAAACAAATTTACATTTTTTAACTGGATGGATTTAAAAGAAATACCAACATGGAATGAAGTACTTTACCCTGGTATTGGTTTAAATAAAATTTGTATATTCATCATTGTTAATCTATTAATACATCAGATCAAAGTATTAAAAAATTTTGCAAACTTGAAAACAATGAAGCTGTTTGGCTTGAAAATTCATGCTGCGAACATTGGTCAAAATTCTTTACATTTGTAAAATTTACTGAACAAGTATTGGAAATTGAAAAAATATGCCAATATGTGGAAAGAATTTTTTTCTTAATAAATAGTCAATGGATGAAGAAAATAAATTTAATGGATTTGGAAACTCTAAATTGTATAACTTTATGGAACTATAATATGAAAATGAACTGTATCGAATTTAGTGTATATATTAGGGGCAATACAAACCTATTATAATCTGTAAGCAACAGTTTGAAATATAATAAAAAATAATATATATTTTAATAATTGAATTTTTTTTAAAATTTATTATTCACTTTTTTTTCTTAATCACATTGTTCTGTTATGATATAAAGTCATCAGTCCCATGTGATGTAGGTTATATCAAACACACATAGAGAACACTGTGACTTTCAGGTAGAGTCCTGGAATAGGCTACACTACCAGGATCTCCTGATACTGGGCTGTAAAAATGATTGGTCATCATGTTCTGATTTTTGATTGAACTGATCTGGTCATCCTATACTGAGGAGGGAAGATCAAGAATAATTTTTATTTTTATGTATCAATCATAATACTCAATTTGTTGGAAAAAAAATTATTATTCATTACATCATTTGATCTTTTAAAGGAGAGTTTCAGAAATCTATGGCACCATATTTGTACTCTTTCCTTTTTTGCACACAAGATGCTTAGGTTTACAGTAATGATTTTGAAAACACCCTGATATCTTTAGAAATAAACTTGAAACAAAATTCAAACTCATTTGTATATCTCTCATACCACAGTATTCCAACTTAGAGTAAAAAAATATATGTAACCAACATTTATTTATGACATAACCAGTACATTCTTTATATTATTTAGTTTTTCATGAATAAAATTATTTTGAAACGTAGTAATACCTTTTGAATGCTTCTTTAGTAGAAAATGATTTCGCTTAAAATTATTATGTCCATCACTAAAATAAATAAATAAAAATTAATTAAATAATAATTAACAATATAGATTAAAAAAGATTAGTATTTAAAGAAAAAATAAATTTATTGCTTATATTTTTTAAAAGTTATATATTTTAAAATAATAAATATGTATATATTATAAGATTTTTTCACAAATCAGACTCTCAGAAGTGATTGAATAAACTTGCAAATAATGCTCTTCCATGTTAATCTACTAACCAGGTGAAAAATGATCTGGTCCTCAAAATCTTTACAAGTTATACTATTTGCAAGGGTATTAAAATGTCATCTAGAAAATCTTACTTCTAAAGTATGACATTTATTACTTCAGAAATATTATCATATATTTTCAGTTATATTTAATAGCTGATATTTATTTACAGAGTTGTCAAAAATAATAGAATCTATTTACAAACTTTCTCATTTTTATAAACACTATGTCATGTAGATTTTTCTCTGTTGGTGCTCCCCTCCCCTCCAATTAAATAAAACTTACTAATTCCTGCTCAGTCTGATGAATATAAACTGATAAAATCAACAAATTAATTTAGCAGTAGCAAACGTCTCTTTTAGTTTTCATATATATATATTGGTCAATGAATAAATACCATATACTGTATTTAATTCATATAGCTTATCATTTTAACTTTTTTTTGTAAATTGTTAAAGATATGTTATGCTTCATGGTATCACTATTACAGGCACAGTATTTGAATTGTAATTCATGACTTCTTTAATTAAAGTTATTAGAAAGTGCAATATAATAAATTGATATTTTTCTTCAAGTAGTAACAATCATTATAGAAAAAATATTAATGCAAATGGTATATTTTTGTCACAGCAGTCTGCAAATTATACCTTCTGCATATATTTTGCTATGTCATGATGGTAGATATAAAAGTATCTGAATATTACTATCTTTTTGAATTTTAAAGCTCTGCATTAAAGTTATGAGCATAGTTTACATATTTTCAGTTTCTTCTCCTACTATATGGTAGTTTATGATAATTTGTGGGTTGGAAGATAAAGTGATAGACTATAAAGTTCCAAGTCAAAGAATTGCAATCTAACTATAATACTTCTGGTGCTCAAATTTTTTATGAACTCCCTTGCAATAAACCATTTGACTCAATTTTATTTAAATGGCAATGTTTTTTAACATTATATATTGCAGAAAAGTATGTGTAAAATACTGAAAGATTATTTATTTAACAGTAGTTGAACTTGTGCTCACTTAAAAATTATTTCTGCAGAATTGTATTTTTTGTAGGGAAAGATGTCTATTTAAAAAAACAATATTGATATCTGTAAAATGTTATAAAATATAGAAATGAATTTTATTAAAGGTCTGTCTGTTCATTGTTTCTTTATCTAGGAGCTTTTCTATTTCTTTGTCTCAAGTCTAAGATTAATTTATTTAGATGAACTGCACTTTTTTTTTTTTAAGTGTGATTCCCTTTGGTAACTTTTGAAATGAAGCTCTCTGTTTTAAATAACATCTTTTTAATCTCATGTTAGAATATGATTTCTGTTATTTACATAAGCAGACATTCACAGTTTTTTATAAGTACATTTGGAAATTAATAAATTTAAAATATATAAAAAAGAAATAAAGAACTTTTGACATTGACGTGAAAGTGAACAGGAGATGAAAATCACAAAGTTGTAAATGTTTACTTTTCATAACCGTCATCCTGTCAACATTTTTCAACAATGGTTCTTGCAATTTAATATTACGATTATTGATTTCATGTCAGAACTGAAGTATTATAAACAATTAATAAAAATCCAAATACAAATAGCAGATAGGAATCAATAATTAAAATATTTATTTATTTATATTAGTATATTCTCCGTCTGATATATTAAAAAAAACACAGGATATTTTAAGCTTAATTACAATTGAATTACCGAATTTTACCATCATATGCGCATTTTCATATATTAGATTTTCAGTTCTGAGTTCATTATTTAAAATAAATATTATACGATTTTTTTTTTTTTTTCATTTGAAAGTTTGCTTCGTTGTTTTTGAATAGATATTAATTTTAATTAAAATCGATATATTTTTGAGAATTGTTCGATTTATTTGAAATCTTCAATTTTATTATTAGCTTTTCCGAAGTTCGTAATTATAATAAGTTATAATTTATTATTGTAGTTACTTTAAATGATATACGATTGAGCTGTGATTGAAAAAAATATCAGCAACAGAATATAAAATGAAAAAAATAATATTTAAGACAGCGATTGACAGAGAATGATGGAACATAAAATTATTGAATAATGGAATTTTTTTCTAACAATTTCTATTTTAAAATTATTTAAAAATATTATACCTCTATATAAAGAATTAAATTATAAAAACTTGCTGCTTTAAGGTGTATATATACATAGTAAATCATTATTATAACAGACGAATAGAGGGAGAGGGATCTCCATTACTGCCATTTGCCGTTATAACGAGGTGTAATACTTAAAACTCACCCAGTAAATAAAAAATATGAAAAATATTCTAATTCTTTAAATACAAGTACAGTATATATACTTAAGCTAGATGTAATTAGATGGAATTTAAACCCAGACTTTCAAACTCCCCTCAGTCATTCACTCCATTTTATACAACCGATACACTTGACCATATACATGTAAAAAAGATAAATGATCTCCAATTATACATATTTTGTGCTGAACCAGCACTCATCAGTTGGTTCGGATCATCATCTTCCACACACCTATATATAATCAATTTGAAGATTGGCTATTTTAATATAAATTGAGCATTGATTATATATATGTGTGTGTCAGAGATGATAATCCCGATCAACTGATGAGTGCTGATTTAGCATGGAATATGTATATTGGAGATCATTTATCTTTTTCACATATATGTGGTTATGTGTATCGGTATATGTATCGGTAGTATAAGATGGAGTGGATGACTGAAAATCCCCTCTAATTACTTATTCTAATTATATAAAAATACTTATGCTTTTATATAAATAATAATTTTACTCAGCATTTTAATTATTCTCCAAAAAGTAAGCCAAATCTTTCTATCTTTTGCACTACTCATCAAATACTTGCATCCAGTTCTTTTCTTAAAATCATTAGTCAGTTTCTTTTTCTTCTGTCTCTTTTTGTTACATCTTTATAATCCATTCCAATGTATCTTGTGCATTTAGTCTGCCTCTATGCTTTTCTATTTAAAATCATAACTTTCTCAGTAAATATTGTTTCATTAATTTTTTCTTTCCAAAAAACTGTATATATATATATTCCAATATATATTCTTCTTAAAATTTCATCTTTAAAAATCTATCTTCTCACTTTTTAAAATATTGTTCAAAAACTTTACTAATTCACAATTCTGATCAAATATTTTTTTAAAAATTTATTATTTGTTATACACCACTATATAGTTATTCATTTTTTCTTAGGTTTTGAACATGTAATGATAGTTATTATCATGTAGATTTTTACATTTTGGATTTTTTGGATTTCTAATTTATATTTTTGATTCTAACTTGAATTGAAATATTTATTTTATTTAATGATTTTTAGGTACTTGTGTATTATTCCTGCAATGAAGAAAAGATAGCAGGCCTTTTCATATTGGTATCAATACACTGGTAAGTTTGTAAAGTTATCAAACATTACAAAGTTACCAATGCATTGGATTGATACGAATGTGAAAAGCCCTTCTATCTTTTCTTCATTGTAGAAATAGTACATAAGATCTATATTTTTGAAAAAGGGGAAAAAAATTTATGTCGAAATTAAACACGTACTTCTATGAAATATACATGTACGCATACGACGCTTTGACACTTAATTCAATCAATTTCAAAAAATGTGTGAAATAGTTTTTAAAAACACATACCAAAACATTACAACTAAACATATGTATGAAATGTGTAATTAAAAATGACCAACATTGTAAAGCAAAAAGTTTTTATCTTAAAAACTACATTTTCTCGGCTCCTGAAAATATGTTGAATAAAAAGTACCAAATAAACTTCTATACACATAAAACAATCACTAAATTATAAGAGATGCATAAAAAATCACTAAAAAATAATTTTACTAAATAATATTTACCACAAAAACACATAAAACATATGCTACTTATACTGTAATAAATAACAGGAATTAATCAGATTCAAACAATTATTTTAATGCAGAAAATGGACACCTGAATTGATATTTTTTCTCCCCAAAATGAATACATCTTGCAAAATGTGTCAAAAAAAATACTCAGAAATGTCTTTTTTACTTTAAAAAAAAAAAGAAAACAAAACAATTCAGAGCAATAAAGAAATATAAATTATAAAACTTTTATTACCGTTATCATTCTGAATAACTCCTATCTTCTCCCCTCCCCGCAAAGTAATGGAGATTAACGAGAAGTGAAAAATAGATATTTTGAAACTTTAAATTTTTAGCTTTTAAATGGTATCTATGAAAAGAATTGCTAAGTGTTCCAACATTTGATGGCTTGCAATCCAAAATTAATTCCAAAAATGAATCTACCTCCTCCAGAGGCATCGTTCTATGCTAGAATAGTCAGTAGATATCAGCTGATTAGTTGTAACCAAATCCCCAGACTAGTTTCTTCTTATTAATCAGAAATTGACATCTTTAACATGGCTAACAGAATTTCTGGGCATTTGATCGATGTATAAAAACTTTTGACTTTCAAAGCCATATATATTATAGCATACTGCTGGTTTATGGCTTTTTTTTTCATTAATAAGCAATAGTTTGCACTTCCATTTAATAATTACATTCACTTTTTACATTAATTTGAAAGTTTTATAAATGATAATTTTTTTTTACAATGTACTCTTTATTCTAATATTTTTAATAAATCAGTAACTAGTGAGTGATTAGTAAATATATAGCATATAATTTATTCACAGACCAACAAAATTTCAATATATTGCCTATGATTCATATGTCAGACTCTTAAAAAATCCTTTTTAATCAACTTGTAAACAATGTAATATACCTTATACTCTACAATTTACACTTCACAATGTACTTTTAATATATGATTTATTTTATCTCCTCTTGCATACCTTATACTCCACAATAAACACTTCACAATGCACTTTTAATATATGATTTATTTTATCTTCTCTTCCCTATAGTTTCAACTGTCCAGCTGCAAACAAGAGGAGATAAAAATAAATCATATATTAAAAGTGCATTGTGAAGTGTAAATTGTGGAGTATAAGGTATATTATATTATATATAATTCAGCAATGCAAATAAGAAGGAGAAGTGGAAGGAAATTTTAATACTTGTAACCAATGCACATTTTCTTTTATTAATATCAATAATTCATTTACTAATTTCTATCTGACAGATGAATTCACATAAATGAGAGAAAATGTTTGTTATTTATGATGGTTTGGTAAAAATAATTCTTTAAGAATCTAACTTTTGAATTGTAATAATGCATTCAGGTACAGTTGGTCTGAGAATAAATTATTTCAATCTATTTTTAAATATTCCCTAGTCATTATTTCCTAGTAATTTTCTCTCATATTTTAATCTTATCCATCTATATTTTACCTCACCCCCTCTCATTTTTTATGCAGGTGGAAAAAAAAAATGTTTTATATCATTTTTAAAAACAAATGGCAATGTGTTTTTGAAAAAAGAAAAGAAAACAACAGAGTAATTCAATAGCAAAATAAGTGTAAAATTGCAGCAGTTTGATGACAATTTTTTACATTTTGGATATCATTTAGTATGGCTTATTTGATGGTCATGTTTAAAAACATGTTTTTCAATGAGAAATAACTCTCAAATCACAAGATTTATTTGTTGCTCACAAGATTACTCCTTTATCTTGCATGTGAAAAGGCCTCCTATCTTTTCTTTATTGCAGGAATAGTACACAAGTACCGATTTTATATGTACTATATGTATGTTTTTGTATTAGGCAATTGGCTTGATGAAGTCTATTTTGATCAAAATATACGAATGAGTAATAAAATAGGTAGTTACATTATAATCCCTTATGTCAGAAGCTTGCCAGGTATTTTCTTTTTAATTATTCATTTCAAGGATATCTAAATATTTGTTTACATTTTTTTCTCAAAATTATTTTACCAGACATATGTTATTTGTTAACTTTAAAAAATATTAAGAAATCAATTATAAATTTCCAGTTAACTTTAAAAAAGATTAATAATTCTCTTATAAATTTCATTCACAAAATTTGATTCCTTTTTTTTTTAATGCATATTATAATATTGTTACAACACATTGTTGAACATTGTTGTGATTTTTTTTACATTTTCTGAAAGTGTTTTCAGTAGGGGAAAAAACAATGTAGACACTTTGATGGCTTTTTGTGCAGAAAGACCAGTGGGGTGTTTTATTGTAACTGTTGCACATAGAACAGCGCATATTCTTATGGACACATTTAAAGAAAATGTTGCAGACAGATCTAATATTTATTCAGATTATTGGAAGTGCTATAAAACTGAGGAATTGTACCATGCTAGATTTTAACATTTCAAAGTAAATCGCAGATATAAGTATGTGGATCCTCATTTATTTTAATTACAATTAATTGTCATACCTTAGTGGTAATTTCTTTTGCTTTCATAATCATATTAAAAAATAAATAAAAGGAAATATTAAATGCAACAGCTTGTTAGTCAATCATATTATTTACAAGATTAAGTTACTCTTGATTTGTTCTTATAGTAAGAAACAGTATATTTGCAAAGATTTTTTACTGAACAAATAGAATAAGAATAAGAGTACACATATTGAATAACTTTGTGGAATTTATTTATTATTTTGTTGAATATGAGTTTTGAATAGTTTTAGCTTATGTGGAAATATATAAAAACTTGTATGCATAGTGAATTGCAAGTCAGATGATATATAGTCACACTTTCTTCCACAATATCAATGCACGATCTCAATCGAGATTGCACCAGTCTTTCTTATAATTTCAGTATATAGATATTTATTTTCACTTTCATTTTTAATTCTGCTTTAAATAAAAAGCTCATAGAGCACTTGATAATTTTCTTTTTTAGATTTGGTTTCAGTGAATTATAAATAGCAGATATATGTTTATCAAAAGTCTATTTAGTCATTGCAATTTCTTTCTAGTTTTTTATCGTTTTTTCTGTTAATAGTTAATCAACTTCCCAAATATTTAAAAAATACAGATTTTTTCTATAATTTTCTTTTCACACATATATAATGATTAATCTTATTTTTTTCACCAAATCTTTTCATTGCTTAAGCTTTATTTGTATTTATTTTCATTCCAAACTTTTGACATGTTCTGAAAATACGTTGCAACATTTTCGTAAGAGACTACCTGTATTATCTGTAGTTACCAGAATTTTGTCATCAAATCTGATAAATTAATTCTCCTATTCTAATGCTAATTTTCTCATTATTAAAAGTAAAATTTATTTACTAACTTGTCTAAATATATATTAAATAAAACAGGAAATAGCTGATACTTACCTGATCTCTTTTCTATACTTATCTCTTCTAAAAAAATATTATTTAACCTCACAAAAACAAGTTGAAATTTTTGGTCATTGATTCTTTTTGAATTTGAAAATTTTATAAATTTGAACATATTCAATTTTAATAATAAAAATGGAAAATTCTCAAAATGTAAAACTTTGTCTTGAATAGTGAGTATAAGCAGTCTCCAAATCAAAAATCTTTTATAAAAAGTAAACAATTATATCAGTTTTCTATGGTAAAAAATTAAATCCTTATGCAGACTCAAAATAAACCCAACACTTTCAACAATTTATTTTTTTAAAAAAGTTTAAAATTAAGGATTAGAGGTTATTAATTAATAAAAGTTTTATTAAGCTTATTATTGATCAGAAATGCTTATATTAATCTGTATAAATATAGTATGCAACTATTTATTAGTGAGCACAATATGCTTATTGTTTTCTATCAGTAATTAAAAAAATTGTGTCAAATGTGATAGCCATAATGATGGCGACAATGGTTTGATTTATATTATCAATTCTTATTTGTTAAAATAAAGCAAAATAAACATAATGTAGTTTTTCAAATTTAATTTTTTATAATTACTTACTTTTTTTTTTTTTTACTTTGCCATGAAGTGACATTTTATTAAAAAAAATATATATGCTGGTCTTCTAATATTAAAATGAATAGGTTTAAATAAAAACAAAGCAAGTAAAAAAAATATATCTAATATAATAAATTTTATAATTTGTTTTTAGTGCAGTTTATTACATGATCAAGTTTTTTTAAAATTCTATAATGATAAAGCTTTTTTTTTTTGATGAAAATATTTATATTTATGACTAGAAGATATATTGCTCTGCAATTTATTATTATGAAAATGTTAAATAAAAATTAGAGGTACTTGGATATCAAGACTGATTATGCTAATTTTATTTATTTTAAATGCATGTGTATAAAGTGTATTACATAAGAATTGTTTTGTTTACATTATTTTAAAGAAAATAAAAAGTACTAAAAATAAAATTGATCAAATAAACAACTCGGTTTTGTCAATTGTTCAGAACTGTTTGTTTGTTTGCTGTTTGGTTTTCTAATGCCATCTGACTTTCAGAGTAATTGACAAAATAATTGAAACATTTTTAAAATCAGCAATAGTTTATGTTAATCAATCAATTTTATTTTTTTATAATATATATAATTTGGGTACTTTTTTTAAAAAATAATGCTACAAAACAATTGGTATTGTTATTCACTATATACACATGCATTTAAAATAATTGAAATTATTTTAAATCAATCATGATGTCTGAACTAATACTTAAATACTAAATTAGATAAATAAATCATATTTTCACTAATGTAGAGTACACACATTATTATTATTAAATGTACCCAAAGTTTTTTCCAATTACATGATGTATAAAACTTTTAGGGCAAGATTATTCACTTTATTATGAGAAGATATATTTCTTTGCAGTTTTATTATAGTATTCATGCACTTGTTACTTTAAAAAGATTGTTTTAAAAACATTTAAAAACTAACTTAAAAGCATTACTTTCATTTACTTGATTAGAACAAAATTTTTCATTTATTATGTAGGAGGAAAATCTGTACTGAAATTTGTGCCGTTTTTGTATGCTGTTTCAGAATTTGCAGTCTTTGGACATACATACTGACATAAAAGTGATCAGATGTTAGAAATTTTCATCATTTTTTGTTTTCATTTGGTTTGAAAAATAAACTTTTAGCATAGATTTGCTGATATGCATAGCTGAGAATTGATATGAATTATATATACATTATATTAATGCAGCATATGGATAAATATGTTTAGATTATAATTTTTTAATAGATGAATGTGATGCAGAGATTATAATCTCTATTAATAATTTTGTGATGCCATAAAAGTGTTCAAAAATAGAAGCTTTTGAGTTCATGGTTTTTGGAATAATGGTGTTCTACATGTATCTCCTAATTCATATAATAATTTTCTAATAAAATATTTTTCTTCTTTCAATCTATATCTTTTTGAAATACATTATTTACTGAAAGTAAGTTTACTCTGTCACATACATTTTCAACACAAGTGAGATGAATATTGATTCATTTCCTCTTTCTATATCTCTTAGTAATAGTTCTTATCATTACAAATGCATATCTATTCTTTTAACTTTTCTAAATATAAACTATTTCCAGATGAAAAAGAGTGCTTATTCTATTAAAAACACATTTTTTTAGATCTATATTATCACTTAGTCACACATAAGATTAAACTAATTGTTCCAATAATTCCCACATTTCATCTAATTAAGATTTGTTCTAGTTGAATCATAACTCTTGATAGAAAATCTACTGACTATTCTCTTCAGTTGTAAATTACATTACAAAAACCTCCTATTTCTCTCAAGCTTCTTTCTTCAATCTTTAATAAGTTGGATCTCATAAATCATTATACAGCTTGACCTTGACTTTTGTACCTAATTGGTTCCTGAAATGTGTATAAAAGTTGAAATGTATGAAAGTACAGCAATGTAAAAAAAAAAACCCATCAAAAACTGTTACTAAAATATTTATTTTTTGATGACTTGTATTGACATATACATAAATAACATTTATTGATTAGTATCTGGTGTTTTCTTTATAAATTTATAAAAAGATAGTTGAATTGTACTTTTTTTTTTTTTGATAAAAAGTTTTGCAACACACTGTGTCTTTTCTCTTGTCCTTCATACAAAATATTGAATTGTACAAATGTATGACAGTCAAGGACTGCCTTACTTTGCTATTTTTCATTTTGATTAAAGCTTTTAATACTCCTTACTTATTGTACAATGTTGCTGCTTTTTTATTTACATAACTTTTTTTTTTTTTAATTATTGTTTATTCTATTATAGTAAAATAAAACATTCTGTACAATATTTTTTTTTCTTTATATAATTTAAATTTTCTGTCATCTCTCTACATTTTATTTGTAATTCTATTACTAAATAGACTTTTTTTGCTTTTTGATTCATTCATAAATTACTGTTTTTATTGCAGCAGCATCTTAAAAATTTTTCTTTAATAGGCCATCTTTTTTTAAAATTTACATTATTAATTAATATTCTATTATTTATGCTTACTTTTTTGTTCAATAAGCCTGGAAATTTTTATCTTTTCTCTCCTTTTAATTTAAAAATTCCTTTTTTTTTTATTCATCTCAGTTTTTCTTATTCTTTTAAAAGTTAATTTTAATTCTACCTCTATTAAATTGACATCTAAATCAGCTTTAAGACATGTTTTTAAATCTGCTTTGAAATAAACATATCTTATTGAAATTTATTCTTATCATCTCAACTTCCCCATATATAATTCTTATGTGTGTGCATGTAATTTTTTTTATGTGATTATTTTTACCATACTGTTTTTTCTATAAAAATGTATGAAATCTTTCATCATCACATTTTTTAAGCTTCATTCCAAAATTTTCTACAATAATTCCTCTGTCCTACTATAGCATTTCAATTACATATTAAAATTTTTCAATTATTTTCATATTATTTTTCAGTTATATGCTAATTTCTTTCCACATATTTTCTGTTTCATTATGATCACAATTGTTTGTTGGCATATATTCCTGAATAATCAGCTAATCTCTTGGATATGCTTCAATCTCATCACAACAATATTCATTTGCCAGAATGCTACATATAATTTTTTGTTTGTTATTGTATTTGTTCATAGTGTAATAGTTAGTGCATCTACTTGCCTTGTTTATGATCAGAGAACCAATAGAAACTTTGAATTTTTCTCAGATCATAAATAATATTAGGAATTTTAAAAATGTATCTAGATTGTCTATAGTTATACCCATTAATCATCTACTATTGGTTGGAAAATGGACATTTAATTCTTATTAACTAAAGGATATAAGTCAGAGTTAGGCTCTATTAGTGAGAGGTATCAATGTGTTGACTGGAATCTCTATTTAATTTTATGTCCCATTTTAGTTTACAAGTTATTTCCTTTGCAACTGCTATAAAAGATTTTGGAGAGATAGAATTAATTTGTCATATGTCTTTGCAAATCTTTCTGATATCATAAAGATATGATAAAAATTCTTCAGAATTTGTAAATATTTTAAGTCTTTATCATGATGCTCCAATGTTTTAATTTATGGTAATAATGCCCTTTTGAAACTACGGTTCCAATGCAAAATGACAGTTCATATTTTATGATACTTTTTATTTGTTGATCATAATCACTATTCCTACTGATATCTTTCTTTCACCTTGTGCATTCTTATCGTATAAGCAATTAATGTAAAGCTTTAGCAATTTTTTTTATTTCTTCATCTGTTTTTTTAAAAAAAAAACATTTGTGTCTCAACTTTTCATTTAAAACACATGACATTTAAAATAATGTCATAATTGTATTGGCTCTTTATTTTCCTCTTTTTATAATGTTATCTCTATTTTTACTAATAGTATCATCATTTTTTTTTTATTTTTTCTGATGTAACTTTTTTTCCAATACATTATTAATATATTTGAGATATATTTTTTCTAGAGCTTTTTGTACCAATTCACAATTACATAAAAAAACAACAACAACACAGTACCATTATTATGAAGAAATAAGTAATAAAAACTTTTTTTTTTTAATATGACTCCAAATAAATCACTCATACAATAAAAATATTTCCAAAATATCTTTTTCATTTTAATGACAATATTTCCAAAATTTCAAGTATTTTCATGTAGTCAATTACAATATATATTATAAAACTTCATACAATATCTCTTTAGCATCTACATATAAAAATATTCTATAATAAAAAGGAAATATATGTAGATACTAAAGAGATGTTATTATATGAAGTTTTTAAAAAATATATTGTAATTGTAATATGCTTATTTATAGATCCTTAACAGTGATTACAAGGAAGTTGCTAAAATGTTGGAAATATTGTTATAAGTATTGAAATATGTGGGTACATAAAAATAAAAGTTTTAAAAAAGAAAAAAGAGTGTTTGGTGAAATTTTTTATGTATGAGTGGTTATATTTTTTTAATGTCATGATTAACTCTTTTCCATATCATTTTATGAAATTCCTTATATTTTGTTATTGGGTGATTTTAAATTACTTTTATATTCCTCCTTTATTATATACATTTGTCTTATCTTAATATAAAATTCACTTGTGAATTGTTTCTTTTCTAGCTGTCTTTATAACTGTTTTTATTTATGTTTTTATTGATCTCATTCAAACCTGAACAATTTCTAAAGTCTATTAATATTTTAAAATGATTTGAAAAGTTTTCATTTTAAAACTATTTGAGTTTTTCTAAATATTACATCAACATTAGTTGTATATTTTTAATGTTTTTATTTTTATAATTTTTGTTGTGCATAAAGTGTATGCATTTTCACAATACTGATATTTCTCTACTATATGTTATTGTAGTACAGAATTTATATTTCTGATAAGTTCATTTTGGATAAAATGCTCAGAATATTTGTTGGCTGATACTGTTTTTTATTCCTCTAATCTTGATTCATTTTAAAATTTTGACTAATTATTTCCAACTGTATAATTAGTTAGTCTACGTGCAGCACAAATGAAGCAATTAAAATATTCTAAATTATGAGAAATATCACATCTATTATCTCATATAGATAGATGAACTATTTGATTGCTTTTGAAAAAATGTATGTATACAGCAAGGTTAAAACACCAAACATCACAAGATCACAATTTCTTATGCTTTCTCATAACTGTTGTTAAAACAGGCAAAACTCTTCATCCAATAGTGCCACTCAGTGCAAGCCAGAGTAATCAATGGATGCCATAAGGCTTGTGCATAAAATCCCTATCCAGTGCCTACTCATCCAATATCTCTAGACTAGTTTCTAGCTTGTGGCTTTTATCAGTGAGGAGCCTTGGATCTGAGAGCACTGCACCTAGATCTTAGGATCTAATGCAACCCTTCAGCAGCCATCTTTTATCTCTACTTAACTACAAAACTATGAGTCTAAAATTGAAAACACAATGATATTTTCAATGCAAGCTCATTAGCTTATATAATCATATAGATCTGAACTCAGTTCAGTATCTAGTGGTGCCTATGGTTATTGAAAAACCAAAGACATCAAAATATATGGGTACTGAACCAAGTTCAGATATATATAACCTTATAACTAATGAGCTTGCATTGAAAATATTATTGTGTTTTCAATTTTAGATTCATAGTTTTGTAATTAAGTAGAGATAAAAGGTGATTACTGGAGGGTTACATTACATCCTAAGATCTAGATGCAGTACTCTCAGATCCAGGACTCCTCAATGATAAAAGCCACAAGCTAGAAACTCATCTGGGGATATTGGATTATTAGACACTAGATAGGTATTTTATGCACAAGCCTTATGGCATCCATTGATTACTCTGGCTTGCACTGAGTGGCACTACCGGATGGAGAGTTTTGCCTATTTTACAGCAAGATTATATATTGGATATAGGGAAAGTTAAAAAAATATTTATTGCAAGAATTCTAATTTTTGTTTTTTAAATAATGATTATTAAAAAATTACTTAAAACTAAAATATAGTCATTAATATTTATTTAGCATATTGGCGAATGAAATTTCTATATAGTTATCAAATTAAACACATCCAAATTATTTTGTACAATGTTTAAAAACATCGTAGTGAATGCTAATCTATTATTGCTACAAACAACTATATATCATGGTTTGTTTTTAAGACAAGAATATACCAGAAAATACTTTGTTTTAAAATGCAATAAGTCTTAATAGTTTTGCTTGGGTCATTTAAGATGTGGGGTTTCATTAAATAATTTTTAAAAAATCTGCTCCTGCTAGGATTTGAATTTATGACTCTGTGTTTTGATGGAAAATTATTCAACAATACAAGTTCTATATTTTTTGACCCCATAAATATTTTGATGGCAATATTTGGTGTATATATACAATGTATAAAAAGCTGTCATTTTGTAACATCATATTGTTGTTTTCAAAAAAAAAAAAAAAGTTTAAAAACAATGCCTTGAAAACTTATATAAAATTTCATCTACTTTTTGCTGAAGGCTCAACATTATAAAAAATAATAATAATAACAAACAAATAGAAAAAAAAATTTGAAAGAACACCTGTAGGAAATGAAAAAGATCGACATTTATATTATTGTAACAACAAAAATACTATCAGATATCAAGTCTTTTTTATATAAAAATGTTTTTAATTTTATTTTTGAAATTTTCTGAAAAAATTTATTATTTTTTTGTCTTCAAATTTGATTGTTTTAAATGATTTAATCACATAAAGAATAATAATAACAATAGTAGTCTTTTTATAAACAAAACATTTAACAATTAGTACATTACACTGACTAACAAATACATAGATGACTCATTAATAGAATATTTTAAAATACTGTATACCAGGGGTGGGAAACTGTTTTGGCTCAGGGCCGCAGAGATTGGTGGAGGGCCATATTGGGGGTCACTTTGTGGAAGCAAAGATTAGCGGAGGGCTGCATTTTTTTTCATGAAACAATAAACACACTGCTTTATTCCCTTCATTACCAAAGAAATATTTGTCCATTCTTCATTAAACATGCAACATTCATCACCGATTTTACATTTGTTCGGAGGGTTCATAGTTTCACTAAAGTTGGAAATGTATATATTTGCTAATGCAAAGACAAAATTGAAATTAACCAGATCAACTGGAAAAGCACTGCACATTATATCTATACTGTGCATGTTTTTGGCTGTGCTTGGGAAGAAAATCTCAGTTCAAGGTGGATTTTTCTGATTGTCTTGGCGGGCTGCATAAAAACTGTTAGAGAGCTATATGTGTCCTTGGGCCACTATTTGCCCATCTCTGCTGTATACATAAGTTACATTAAGTGTCTACTGAAAAATATAAGTGCATTAATTATGTGTGAAGTTGAGATACAGTGGATGACTGTTTATACACATTCACTTTGAATAATTGATCAACAAGATATAAATAATAATCCTTCCTCTTTCTGGATAATATATTTTATGAAGAAAGTATCACTATAGTTTGGTAGTTTGTTTCATGCTGTTTGTCAACATTTTACTTATTAAATGTAAATTTAAATTCCATGCAGTATTAATTTTTTGAAATAAATACTTTATTAATTTATTATCTGTAGAAAAGAGTTTGCTGTTAACTAAAAGGAGACACTTTGATTCTTCTTTGAGGGTTTAAAGAAATTGAGCAGAGCAATTTCTTAATGTCCACTGTGTACATTATTTTTGCAGATATTATTACTATATGATTATGGTAAACAAACATGGATAGGCAATTCAGCAACATGCACCAGCCAGTATTTTGAGTTTACAGGCTCATTGTCTTTGAGTTTAAGACCAAAAAAATACCATGTTCTTTTTTCTGTTATCTGATATTTCTTAATTAAAATATTAGTTGATTTTTTTTTTTAAGACAGAATGAATTGATTTATAAAAGATCCTTTTTTTGATATAAATATTTACAATTATTGTAGACAAAACCAAATTATGGTTCTTATTTCATAACATTGTAAAATCATCAGCTAAAGAAATAGTTATTCCAGCCAAAGGCAAAGGATACTAAGAATCCCTGATTGCAGATTTACAACTGCATATCATTTTTAAGTAAAGGCATTGAAAGAAGAACTGTCTAATATTAAATTTCATATTATTGAACTTTTAAAAAAAAAGTGAAGAGACAATTAATTTAAAAAGAAGACATATATATTAAGATAAGGTACAAATATTGGAAGCATAAGTGAAATTGATTTTATTATAAATAAAAAATAGCAGAATAATATTGTGAAGATTGATAATATATAAGTCAGAGTGTAAGAATTTTGGCACAAGTTCTTATTCTGATGAAGAAGTAGAGAACTTTTATATAACTGTACAAAATGCTTTTGATTGGACTAAGCAACATTTTAAAATTGTCTTGAAAGATTTTAATGCTAGAATTTGTCAATGATTGAAAGATAAAAGAGCTGTGGGTAAATTTGTTTATGGTGACAGAAATGAAAAAAACTACAGATCCATGGAGTTAAAATGCTAAATGGAAATAGACATGGAATCATCCAAATTAAGGTATAGCAGAATTGGATTATATTTTGATTAACAGAAAATACTTTTAAAATTTTGATGTTGTTGATAGATTCAATGCAGAAGGTGATAATCAATTAATAAGATGTAAGATACTTGTTAATGCAAAACTAGAAAAATGAAAACTATTAAGAAAGACAGTATTAATAGTTGATATTCCTGTTTTTCAGAAATATTCCAATGAATTTAAATTAGACTTGCAAATCATTTTAAAATATTAAAACTTTGAAGATGGTTCACATTTGATTAAATTCAATAAGAAAATAATTAATATTTTATTAAGAACTTTTTAAAAAAAAAAAACTCACCAATTTACCAGTAATTTTTTTTTGTGTGAGACAAAACAATGTATGAAGAAAAGAAAGGATATGAAAATTTTAAAAATTATCTATTAAGAAGAATTAAATATTTAGAGTTTTGTAAAATGATATGATAAATAATTAGCAAAGATATAAGAAAATATAATTGTGAATTGTTTTAAGAAAGCTATTGAAGAGGATAAAAGTCGCAGAAGTGTAAAATAAAATATTGGTATTAGAAGGAAAATTTTTTCAGTAGTAAGAAGAAAAAATGGAATTATTATTAAAAAGGATCATGAAATGTATTGAAGAGTTCTATAAAGAGTTATATAGTAATAAAAAACAAGAAAACAAAATATTCCCTACAATATTAATATCTTCTGAATTGCCAAGTACAGTATCTTAAATGAAAAGGTGAAATATGCAATTAAATCCATGAAGAAGAGAAAAACTTCTGGAAATTATTAAATTATTATTAATCTTTTAATAAAAGCAGGTGAAAAAGTACACCAAATGTTAAAATGATAAAAAATGCATTAGATGATTGGAAGAATGCAATAATAATATTGATATTTAAGAAAAGTGATAAAGTAGATATTAGAAAATAGTCTTTTAACAATTCTATACAAAATTTTTACCAAGATACTAGTAAACTGTAGATTCTAATCAATCAAAAGAACAAATTGCATTTAAAAGTGGTATTAACACAGTGGATCACATTCAAGAATTGAGCAAAATTATAAAAAGGACTAATGAATATGAATTACCATTATGCTTTGGATTTGTGAATTATGAAAAGGAATTTGATTCTCTAGTTATTTTCATGTTAATCAAAAATTTTAGATCAATATATAAACTCAGGATACTATTATGAAGAATCTTTATCAAATCATAACATCAATGATTAGATAGCATGGTTATATTAAGAAAATTAATACTGAAAAGGGTACATGGCAGACTGATTCTATATCTTCAAAACATTTTACAGCATTTTGAAAGAAGTTTTTTGTTGATTAATCTGGAAGCTAAAAGAGTAAAATTAAATGATTATTTAAGTCATTTAGATTTTGGAGATAATGTAGTTTTTGTAAGTAATACTTCAGAACCTCAGGAAATTTTTCTAGAGTTCTCAGATAATAAAAAAAGGACTAAAGATAAATTCTAAAAATAAAATAAAATCAAGTAGACAAGAAAAAGTGATTATATGAGGTTTTTAATATATGTGTTTTATTGGTTCTTCCTAATAAATGTGAGATTTGAATATTTAAGAGAAGAGCAATGCAGTGACTTCAGGTCACTCAACAAAGTATAGAGAGGTTTATATTAGGAGTAACAAGAAGATATAAATGAAATGCATGGTTGAGATAACAAATAGTATCACTGACTTTATTGAAAAAATTAAGAGAGAGGAATGAAGCTGAGCTAGATGTGTTGACATAAGAGATTGTAGTAGATTAAAAATTGAAGTCTGAACTATATCCCAAGAGATAGTAAAAAAGGCCATATATAAGATGAATGAATAAAATAAGATAGTTTATTGGTATGATATGGAGAAGAGAGGCTATGAATAAATAATGATTGAAAATATATTAACTTCTCACTTGATAATCATTACATTATAGTATATAATAAACTGAAAACTATACTGTGAGTCTATATGTATAAAGCTTAATATAGCTAGGCTATAATTGTTCCAAACTTCATAAGTTAAAAACCTATTTTTGAGGCAGTTTTAGATTGGCTAACTTGGAATTGCAAAGACTTCTATTCTCATAGTACATATATCAATAAAAAGATTGAATTAAAAAAATAGTTTAAAATGTTTATTTATATGTGAAAACTGTAATGCATATTAATTTTCAACTGTGTATCAACATGTAGAATCAAATCATTTAGTATTCTATAGTAAAATTTTATGTTCAAAACAAAAGATGTTAGAAAAAATATGGTGGTAGCATTTTATGTCAGGACTCTATTATTATCAATGTAAAAGAAATTGAAAATGTATTCAAAGATTACTAGTATTCTTATCACACTCTTTTTTGAAGAAATTTTATTTATCCATAAGCTGTATGAATTTATATTTATTCTTAATTTTATATTATAGACAAGTCAAAAAAATTGATGATTGTAATCTCCAAGCATGGCTGCCTAAGCCACTTGGTTTATCATCACATATCAAATCAATAATTTATCTAAACATACTTTTATGAAATTTAATTTATCTTAAAACTGTATGAATATTTATTTATTTACAATGGTGTATGACAGTTAAAATCAAACATTTTCTAAGAGTTTATTTTTATATATATAAAAAGTAATATTTTTAATGCTCACGCAAAATTACATTATTCTAATTTATTATAGCAAATGAAAAAGCTGAAAGTTATGTTACTATTTGTTATTTATTTTCAAATTTGTACAAAATGTATAAAATCAAAAGTTTGCAATTCTATGCTAAATATTTATTTTCAAAATAGCGATAGATTTTTTTTTTTTTTTTGTAGTGATCAATTTTAGACCAATTATTGAAAAAGCATAAAACAAGCTTCTGTTGTTATGAATTTTTTGCAGGTATTTTTAATAAATTAAGCATTTCTTTTTTTATCATTGGTTTTATAATATACAAAACTAGTGTGTTTATTTTACTATGTAGTGGAACCACATTCTGTGCTGTGGCTGACTATATGACTTCAATTATAAGATCCAAAGAAAATGTGGATAAATAAAAAAAAAATGTAAAACATTAAATTTAGTAAAGTTTAATATTCAGCCACTTTTCCTTCTCTGAGTTGAGCACATACAGATTACATATGCAGTATTAAATAAATAATACAAATATATAAAGTATTAATAAACATTATTTGGTTTATGTTGAAAGCACGTATATTTTATTCTTCTTTTATTATCCTCTCCAAATTTGGTGTACAGTATTTCATTTAATAAAATATTTTCTAAAGGTAAAAGTTTTACAAAATTTTAAAGCATATTTTAAGTTAATATTGATTTAAAAACATTAAAGACATTGTAATTTCTTGATTAAGAGACAAATCTATTGTTTCTATAAGGCAAAAAAGTTATAGAAGAAAAAAAGAATATTACCTGGAATGTATTTAATATCAGATAAAAGCTGGACATTTTGTTATTTACTTTATTTTAAAGATCTTATTGCCTCAGTATATGCATAAGTAAATACACTTTTATTAAAATAAATTCAACTCACTTTATAATAAATAACTATATTATTATTTTTTTAAAATTTTGTTTATACAGTACTATAATTTTGATTTTTATATATGTAATATACATATAAAAAGCATTTGTTATATACAATATTAAAAAGTACTAGACTTGCAGTTTAGTAAACAAAAAGGTGAACTATTATTTACTATATACAATGAACTTGAGGGGGCCTTTGAAGAAAATATTGTGTAGTTCACGGTTCCATTATAATATTCAAAATTTTGCCATTTACCAATGCAAAATGTTTTTGTAAAACATTTAATTTAAATTTATTATTATTTTTTTATTCAATTATGTTTTCAAAAAAAAACATTCACTAATAAATTATAATAAAATTATGATAAGTCATTATTTTGAATTTTTGAACATTTTTTAAAATTTCACCATTACAGATTTATGTTTGGTTTGTGGTTTTCCCTAATCTGAAACTAATTTTGAATACAATCTTGAAAATAATTGTGTGCATCCTGTATTGTAAATATTGTTTACTTGGTGATGAAAGAGCGACATCAATAGGCATCAACACTAAATTGCAGCCCTCCAAAAGTTATATAACAACATTTGAGAAAAAAAAGAAAATAATTTTGAATTTTTACATTCAAAATATATAAAACTTGTAATTGTCTTTGTAGAAAGTAATTTCAATTATTATAAATAATAAATTCTTCTGTATACATATGTAATATCTAATGTTCAGCATTAATGCTTATGCTTTTAATGCAGAGCAAGTACATGATCTATCTCTAATAACTAGTCAAATGCATTTTCAATATGGAGCATCACAATCTTGGAAAATCCAATCTGTTATTCAATATTAGAAACATATATATATATCTTTCCTCTAAAATTCATTTCCATTGCAGATAACATTATGAATAAATAAGCAAACAGCATATAACTAATTGTGCATTATAGCATATAAGTGAGAGTCATCTATATATAAAAATAGCTTTTCTAATAATGATTAACAGATTTTCTTTGTCATAATTATGATTTTCAACATTGAAAATGCATGTGGCTAGTTATTAGAAATTGGAAATTTTCTAATTGACTATGCTTTAATGCTAAATATCAAATGCTGTCTATAAGGAACACAACTATGAACACATATGTGTATATGCAATTTTCAGAAGGAGTATCTGACCTTTCTTGCAGTGCATGTATTAAATACTAACAATTAATGATATTAAGCCAATAGACATCACATGATCACCATTTCTTATGCTTGCTTATAACTGTTGTTAAAACAGGCAAAACTCACTATACATATTGGCACACACAGCAAGCCATAAGCCAGAAACTAGTCTGGGAATATTGGATGAGTAGGCACTAGATGGGGATTTTATGTACAAGCCTTCTGGCATCCATTGATTACTCTAGCTTGCTGTGTGTGGCAATACGTATAGTGAGTTTTGCCTGTTTTAATTAATATTATTCACTACAAAATAATTACATACAGATCGTGTGTATGTAATTATCAATTATATATAATATATATGTAACAGCATTATGCACACATTTAAACTTTATACTCAAATATATAGGATTGAATGCATTTTGATTTGTATAAGTATATTATATATATTAACAGTACTAACTTTTATATAATTGATAAAAAAATTTGAAACAAAATATACATTATATATACAATCTTAAAATTGTTAGAAACTACAATTAATGCTATCACATTTCAAATATATGATTGTAGACAACAGAAAAAAATATATTAATGGTTTCTAATATAACAATACATTTCAAATCAACTAGAAAAACTGTCGAGCATATGTAAAAAAAGTTATGTATAAATTTGAGTTTTAATAAAATCAATCTTACTATAAAGTTAAAAGAAATATAATAATTTCTAACCTAATGAAAGTGAATAGTAGTTATTTATATATTCAATAAGGAATGATTATCATAAATGTTTGCTAAAAATATATTACTTAATAAAGTTAAAGTTGTTTAATAATCTTAAACCCGTAAAATATTTGTAAGATAATATTGTAAAAGATACAATTTTAAGAATTAAAAATTTTAATTAAAATTAATTTTAAAAAATCTGAAAACATTATTGATAATAGTAATGAAAAAATAAATGATTTAATATCTTGTTAGTTACAAAATATTAAAAGCTGTTAATTGATCAATGCAAAGAATATTTTAATAATATAAACATGATACTAACTATTCTATTCAAAAAAGTATATATTGCTATTATCAGCATTTAAAAGTTTATTATTTTCAAATTTCATTATAAAATGTAAATCTAATCAATATTTTATTATTTATAAATATTAAAATAATTTATATAATAATGGGAAAAAATTATTAAATCAATAATTTATTTGAAATTGAATAATTCAGTTATTAATTTTATTAATATTATCCACACATAACAGTTTTTTTTTTGGCTCTCTACAGTTTAAGACAGTAGAACATCAGATTCTGGAAAGTGAAGTCTTGGAATCAATTCTGATGCTGGCATTTTTGATATTCAAATATTTTGTGCAAAAATGTTTTTTACCTAATTTTTTTTTAAAATGTAGGCTTATTAATTTTTAAATCTTTACAATAGACTTCACTACTTGTTTTTATTAAGATTTTATTATTTTTTAAATAAAAATTTGTAACATCATTTTTTTTAATAGTATTTAAAATAATGAATGTCTTTTACTTAATTATTTTACAATTATTTAAGTTAAATATCCTTATTAATTTTTAAAGCAGCAATAAGGAAATAAGGAATATTTTTTTATTAATTAACAGTAATTTTACTTTTCTCTGATTATTCTTTGATTTATTAGTACAAAACTAACTTGACCCATTATTCAAATTTAGAAAGTTACTTTTTTTTGTTTTAAAAAAAGTTTTTAAACAAAAAGATATTAATTTTATTAATTATAAAATTGTTAATTAAAATCCATCAGTTATTTTAAATGTCATCAGAGTTATGTTGTCTCAAATAATATATATTATTTTTATTTTAAAAATATAGGCTTTAGAAAATGCTAAAATATGGCAACATATTTTTAATATGTTATTTCAAAGAAAATATTTTTTCATATAGATTAGATTATGCAAATATTTATGGAATGGGTTTCTGCTTACATTTTCTTTGTTATAATATTACTGAAATAATAGTTATATTTTATAACATTCATATTTAATAATCATTTTGTTAAAATTTGTTTCCAGTTTGTATTTGTTATGCAAAGGTGATGTATTAAATAATTAGTGAATATATACCAAAGATTATGCTACATATATTTTATAAGTTATGTAGCAAATGATTTATTTAATCACTTCATTCACTAACTCCTTTACTCTTTGACTGCCCACAATGGCTGTTTGGATTATATTTACACCTTTTATTTTTAAAATTGAACTTTTATTCTATATTGCATTTCCAAAAGTTTTAATTTATTTATTATAAATATTAATACTTCTAAAGCTATTTCCAACTTTCAATAGATTAGCATAGAAGAATACTGATGAAAAATTATAACCTTGGATAAAATTGACTAAACAGCTATACATTATAGATGTTCATATTTAAAATTTTTTAAAATATCTGAATGAAAATAAACTTATAATACACATATGCCTATTAACATGCATTCATACACATTCTTTGTAATCATGAATATGTGGGTGAAACATGTGCATCCATTTAAATCAAGAGTTCCCAAAGTGGTTGATATTGACCCCCTAGGGTTGATTAGAACTTTCTAGGGGTTGATAGTTTTAATAAAAAAAATTGGGGGTCAATGACAGAAAAAATATGCACCTTACTACTGCTATTTGTTTGTTATTTCAAAATATCTATGATTTCAATAGATACCTAATTAAGAAGTAAAATAATTAAAAAAAACAACACTTTTTTGATAAAAACACATTACATACTAAACTTGTGAATGAAAAGGTAAAATGTGTCATTAAAAAATTCACATGTATGAATGCATGAAAATACATTTAGCACAAACATGTCTGTGCATTGTTTTATCAAACATATCAAAGAAAGTACGAACATGAAAAATTGTTTCATGTCCACACTTGCTCAAGGTGGGACGAGATGATATTTGATATTAGCAGAATTTATCAGTCTTGCATGGTCATGCTTTCATAAAACACTATATATTGGTTTGTTTGATGTAACATGTATGTATTTGTGATTTTGAACTTTGAATATAATTATTTATTGAGCAGTACTATGAAAAAGAAAATCAGAGGGCACAATTTATTTATTTGAGTTTGAACAAAAATCTTCTGTTTTAAGTAAGTACATACTTAATAGTTTTTTTTTATCACAGGGACTGTTAAAATTGTTTGTTAATAAAAGTTTTCATTTCTTATGATAATAATATGACTGAAGTAAAAAAAGAAATGCAAATAGTATAGCTTGGACTATTTAAAGCTAGGATTTGTCCTGTCAGTATCATTTCATTTTTATGTTTAATAAAATGATATCAATATTTATACTTATTTTGAATTTACATATTTATTTCATAAATGTCAAAAAATTTAAAAAAACTATGCTTGTATTTTTTTTGCTTTAATTTTCATTAATGCATGTTTCGATATTAAATGTTGCACAGGATAATGACATATTCCATAATCCTTTTATCTTTTTCAATAATTAATTACAAGCGATTAAAATGAAAAGTTTGATATTTAGTGAAATATTTAATATCAAGAATTGTACAAATTTATTAATTTGAGTAAATAAAGTAAATAACTAGGGATCGATGGTTTTAAAAGTTTTTGGTAAAGGAATCTGCTGCAGAAAACTATTTGGGAACTCTTGATTTAAATGAAGAAAAAGATAGACTTGTTTGTGATGTGGTACCTTTTCATAATATATTTCAATATAATCAATAATTATTTTTAGGAATGTTAGTTCTTATTGTTTAATAATACTTCAAAGCACTACTGTTTTATTTTATTTATATAATCATTACATATATATTTTTATTATATATTCACAAACATATAATTATTATTTATTGGGTTGAGATTATATTTATAATGATAATAAATACAATCAGTAAAAAGTTATTTATATACAGAATTATTATTGTTTTTTTATAACTACCAAATGCATAGCATCCCAATAGTTAAGGATTTTGAAAGAAGTTTACTGCTTACATAAAAGTGATGTACCTTAATGATTGGGTTCATCTTTTATTACAAGTGATGTTATTTTTAGAATTTATTAAACTAATGTTAAGATATAATGGTACCCAAACCTATAATTATTCTCATTCTGTTTTTATATATATATATACATTTGTAATTTTTATATATATATATACATTTGTAATAAACAAACTTGTCACTGATTAATGAACTTTTTTCTCAATTCACAAAGATTTGTAATGTCCAGAAGTATAGACATTTTTCAGTTATTTACTCAGGCAGCTGCCTTTGATAATGGATTATGTAAAACAACTAGTTCTTTACATAAAAAAACTAATTATTTACTTAAACTACTGAAGATAATTGTGTAGGTAGGCATGTTATTTTTATTAGTAAGAGTTTATTATAGTAGTACTAATAATAATACATTTATAAATTGTATATTAGTCTTAAATAGCCTACTACGAAAGCAAAAATCCCCCCTCCCCAAAGAAAGAAAAGACAGTTCTTAGTAGGCAAGTCATTTTTGGGTTAGAGGGTTTTTTGTTTGTATTTACCAAATGATATTTCACTGATCATCACAGTTACATATTTATTATTTAACTGAAAAAGAAAAAAAACCCACCCGAACTTGTTTGGAAACATTCAGTGACTGGAAATTTTTTTCAAGGTTTATTTTGATTTAAATTCAGGTCATGATTTTGACAAGAACATTTATGAGTCACTATGCCATGATGCTGATTATATATTTAATATTATATTAAAATTATTTTATAGAGCTTTTACAGTGTGGCCCTGTAACCATTTTGTATGTTCTATAAATCATTCAGCATATATCCCCCCCACTATTTTGTAAGCCTTAATTCCTAAATTAATTCATATAATTCACATTTACAGCTTCAATTCTTAAAGTCTTCTGATTTCTAAATATTACTGTAATTATTTTATCAAATATAATACAATAATATTTAAACATCATTAAACTGTTGCACATGCGCTTTGGATTTTAAATATAAAATGAATGAATAATAATATTTATTTATACTTTAAATAGGTTTAAAGATGAAATACATTTAAAATTTAATGCAAAAATATATTGAATTTTATAAATTACAGTTTACAGTATACTAAACTTATCTCACACCCTCTATAAACAAATGTAATTCAATTCAATTAATAAACGAAGATAGTTATGTTGAAACAATTGATTTTTTGTATAAGTGACCTTCAGTTTAAATAAAAATTTTAACAAATTAAATTATTTTTTACTTAATTATTATTACAAACATCTTGAGAAATAATAAAAAATCTATTGAAAGAATGAGTTATTTTGAGAAATATAAAATAAAACTTATCTTTATATTTTATTAACGTAAAATTCCCAGGTATAATGCTGAATATAAAGTGGCTAAATCATTTGCCTAATACTACATATGATGAATGCCATTAATGAATTAATATAGAATGCCTACACTCAAAGACTGTTCAACTGGCATATTTTTTGTGGTTTTAAGTGTTTTGTTACTAATTTAGTTATTTTATCAATGCTGTATTTTTTATTGTATATAAAATATAGCATAATAATTTTAGTCCTGAGTCACAAAAATAGAATCAGAAATTTAATATGAATATCAGAAAATAAATGATTTCCAGGCTAAAGTAGCAAAACTACTAAGAATTTAGTGCTGAATTGAAATGGAATGTCTTTTTAAAAAGTAAGAATGAAATAAGGTTATAAAAATACTTTACATAGGTTAAGTAGTTCAAGTTGTGATATTATAGAACAGATGGGAACTTTTATTAATGTGCATTAATAAAAAGCTAATGGCAGATTATAGCATTAATATTACATTTTTTATGTTTTTAAAAGATCAGTTTTAGTTCAAATTTATATGTATAACATAGCATATAAGAGTTAAATACAATAAATTTTGTATATGTTTTCATATTTACATTTTTGATTTTGTATTATATTTTCCTGTTTAAAAAGTGATCTTGGATAGTCACTTTGCTCTAAGATGTAGATCTGGAATAGATTACTCGTAAATATATATATCTCAATGTTTCAGAGAATGAACAGTTTTTAGCAATAGCATCTAACGTATTCCTCGAATTAATTTCTTTTGTTGCAGGAGACCCTATTATATCTTTATCGAAGTTATGATTAATAGAGACATACAATATATTTAAACAATAGATTGATAATGGTTGATGATGATGATGAATAGAAGTTGTATTCTATAAATAAATATATCTTTTTTCCCTCACATTTTATAATATTGTAGCTTTAGAATGTAATTCTTTTTTTTTTGTTTTGAGAATAAATGCAAGGATATTAAGAAATATGTATATCAGATTTTTTTTTTTAAATTCTAAAGAATCATTACATAAAGAAACTTATTAATCACTTAAGATTCTAAACGAAAGGAAGACTGTTATGACATTTTTTTTCTTTCAGCCATCGTGAATTAATTTGAAATATTTATTAAAAAAAATTGTCATAAAAGAATTATCATTACTGAATATAAACGCGCGGAATTATTTACTGTAAAAATGTGATTATCTTCTGTACATAATTGTAAAGATATATATATATTTTGTTTCTAAAAAGTATTTTTATTTAACTTCATACAAAATATTTCTTATTCATTTCAGTTTAAATTTGTGAAGAGATTTCAAGATTTTTCTTTCTTTCACCATTTGTTATTCATTTTTAATAATTTAAAAATGAAATTTTATTTTAAAAATATATCTATAATGAATTATTTTTTAAAATTTTATCTCTTATGTGAGCATGCATGAATACAGTAATAAACAGTCGGATGTCTATCTGGTATGCATGGGAGATTATTATTTTACAATGAAGCGAAAAGGCAAAACAATGATTATTACTAATCGTTCCTTAAACTAAAACCTTAATTAAAGATTAATATATTTGTTTTTTTTTAATGTACTATCTGAAGTGTTGTAAATACAAAACATTTGACACTTGTGAATCAAATTATAATTATTTAATTGAAATAAATACTGAACAAATGATAAAGATATATGAAGAGATCAAGACCTGAGCCAACCATTGAATACTGATTTAGCATAAATTGCACACACTGACAATCATTTGTCTTTTTTTAGATGTCTTTATTCTTATGTTTCAAGAATGTATAGTGAAGTGAAAGTTTTAAGTATATCTTAATATGGAAAAAAGGACTCGAAATGGAATTATTTTTGCGTTTATATATGTATAATCAAAAAAAAAAAAAAACAAATATAAAAATCTTTAATTAAGATTTAAAATTTATATCTGAGCTAGAAATAATCTGTAGTTTAATAAATGATTAATAATAATCACTAATGTATTTAACTGAAGTGGTTGGTATCAAAATTGTGAATGCAAAAAAAGGTGATACTTGTAAATCAAATTGTAATAATTTGATATTAATAAATAATGAAGACGTGTAAGAGATTAAAAATCTGAAAATGTGTGGTATAGTGGAGATTTTAAGTATATATTAATAGACTTTATATCATAAACTACCTTAAATCATTGTATAATATAGTGGAATATAAAATGGTTTCATAGTAATGTATTTACATGTAAATGATATATTTAAAAATATGTACCCAATAATTTTAATTTGTAAGGCGAATTGGAAAATGTTCTGAAGTGTTTTTTGCTTTATTAAAATATAATCTTGTGAAATTGATTCATTTAAATAAAAGAATGTTTAATGTATGATATTTATGTAGTTTAAAGTAAAGGTTTTATCACAGTACATATTGTTGAAAAGTTAAATTTAAAACTTGAATTAATTTATATTTGAATATGTATAATTAATGAATATACCTAATTTTCCACCCAGAAACTGAATACACTCTGCTATTTCTATCCTAATATTTATTTTATCTATATATGTTGTGATTATGCAAATGCAGTAATGAAATAGCTATTACATAAGATTCAAAATGAACAAAATATTTATAAAACCTTAAGTCTACAGTAGGTCTCTTATTATTTATCTCACTGATATTATTGCTCTGCACAATTTAACTTGGTAATAGAAAAATAGCTTCAAGAGCTAGATTGATTCCCAGCAGAGGAAAATAAAAATTCGGTTTGATAAATTGAATGGAACTATTGAGCTAGCACTTTGGTATTGGAATGTCACATAATCTCTTAAGTACTTGATCTTATGATTATAGTTATTACTGATATTATTTCTGAGATCAAAAATGTTTGGGGGAGAGTTAATACTATTTAATATTTCCTATTTTTTAGACATTTTCATGATTGTATTGAAAATATAGCTTTTTGTTTAATAATTATAATTGCATATCTTTTAAATTTTAAATTGAGCAGTTTTAATCAAATTTCAAAGTTGATTGTTAATGATTAAAAATTTATGACAAAAGAAATTTATTTATCTTTCAATTGTTTTTTAATTCTAATATTACAATTTCAAAAAGTTTAATCTGATCATTTGCAATATCTATTTAAAAATTCTCATTTTCTTTATCCGAAAGATCTTTCTAGGATGTAAAGATGAATTATGTGAATTTGATATTCTTCCTTATATTAAATAATTAATCTTACAACTGTGTTTAATATTTATTTTTATAGTAAAGTACATATCTACATTTCAAGTCAGTTGTTTTTTCATCTTTTTTATAATTTCATTAAGTCCAATAGTGTTTCTTTTAGGATAGATAGGATTTCATATTCATACAATCTTATTCTATTTGAAAATAGTCTACAGTTGTAGGTAGTGAAATAAAAGATTGTTATTGAAAGGAAGCCAAGTCCATAATTAGGGGATTCCCCTCTTTTCAGCTGATAGTCTTACAGTCTTCAGAAAATGAAGACCATAATTTATTTTTGTTTATCATAATCAAAAATATAAATGAGACTCATCATTTTGCCTTCAAGAAAACTCAATTCATATCTCAGTTAAGAACTTTTGGGTATGTAAGAGGGTATCTAAGAAAGAAAACTGTAGTATTTTGTTGGTCTTAAATTCATCATATTTGCTAGTCATCTTATTTGTGTTCATTTAGCACATAAATAATTACATAATAACAGCTGTAACCATAAAAACATTTAGAATAGGCATTAATTTCCTCAAAACCTCAAAGAGGAATAAAAAGGCCTCCTTGCAACAAAAAGTGCTCTTTTTTTACAGTCAATAATTTTGAAATCTTTGAAATCATTTTTATTTCTCTGCATTGAAATGATTTTGAATAATTATAATATCATTAATTAATTCAGATACCAAAATTTGAACTGAAATCCAGATATAATTGTAAGGAATTCTTTTAAATTTTATCACTTTATATTTAGCTTGATTTACTATTTATTTAAATAATATTTTTAATTCAATCTTGAATATAACTCATTAAAAAAATAAATACAGTTCAATAAATATATATATGTGTGTGTGTGTTTTAAAATGCACATATCAATAGCACATTTCCTTCAATTAAATTCACAGTAGAATCAGAACAAGAACAAAAATTTGCATTCTCAGATGTTCTTGTGATAAGTCTTTCTCATGGCAAAATCAAAATTACAGTTTACAGAAAACTCACACATACAGGAAAATACTTAGTATATCTGTCCAATCACACCAGGAACACAAACGGAATTATACTATTACTATGGAATAGAGCAAAATAAATTTGTTCAGAAACCAGTGATTTGGAAAAAGAAAAGATTTATATAGAACAAACTCTCATGGAAGAATGGTTATCCATGTGTTATCATTAAGAAAAGCTTAAATAGACAACAAAAAGATTAAAAGAAAAAACAGTGTATCCATAAATACCAGGAATAGGAGACACTCTAAAGAAAATCTACAATGAATATAATATCAGAACAACTTTCAAGAGCCATACTACACTACGAGAAATGCTAATATCTGCAAAGCCTAAACTTGAAGTGCTGAAAAACAAAAACTGCATCTATGAAATACCATGTAAATGTGTAAGTATGTCGATAAGACCAATATCCCATTGAGAAATAATTGAAAGAGCATCAATTGATGATTAGAAAAGAGAATACAGATATGTCTTAAGTAGTAGACTGTATGTACCTATGAACATATGTTCAATTGCGAAAATACAAAAATATTGAATCAAGAAGAAAAGGTACAAAGAAGAAAATTCAAAGGAACTGCTCACACATTAATGGCAAATAATGCTGTAAGTGAGCTTAGTGTGACAATGCATAATATCTGGAATATACTAATTAATATTTCTCTTAGGAAAAAGTGGAAAAACCAGGAGGAACCTCATTAATAAATATATGAAATTTTTATTAATTATTGCCTTTGACAAATTGGTTCAATTGGATAGAACATTTCCTTAAAACTCAATATTTAAGAATCTAAAGGATTCTCATGCTGCTAGTACTACCACTGGTCAGTCAGCAAGATTTGAAGATGGTTAGGAGAACAATACCATTTGAAATGTTGTACAGATACTAATCTGTGTGCTATTACTAACAATTGTATGTAATTGGAAAATTTAAATAAAGTTTTAAGATTTTTTAAAGACATTCATGATTTAATGTTAGATGATGAAATAGACCAACTTATATATAAGTACAAAAAAAATGCAACTGAATAAATATCTTTGAATTAATAAGTTTGTTTGATTTAAGCACATTAGTCCAACAGTTTTACTTAATTTATAATTATTTTTCCATCTAGAAAAAAATCGAAAACTTTAAAAACTTTAATCATTAATTTTTATCATAATTGATTTTAAAAAAATATTATAAAACATTAACAGAAATAAGCAAAAAAAACAAACAAACAAATTACTAAATAAGCTAATATGTTGGATCATTATAAAAATAATTTTTGACTGTGTAGAATGTTTTACAAATATATGTTCAATAGTCCTTAAAATTAATAGTCACTTTATTTAAAATTTAAGTAATCAATATATGTTCATGTTTTTGGTTACTATTGTAGAAATGGTCCCAACATAATTATATATTTGCATTATAAATATGTGCCAAATTCTGCTTTTGCTAAAATTAATAAACATTATTTTATTTTTTATGCAATATTTAAGACTCTGCAGCATAATTTTATTGTCAGCTTTACTGTATTGCATTTAAGTATGTTTCACATCTTGTTATTCTAAATAAAATTAAAATAATTTTGAAAAAAAAAATTGTTAAAAATTAAAATTTTTATTTTATGAATTAACTGAAGCTTGAAATAATTTCAAGCAGTAGTTCTATTTCAAACATGTTATTGTGAGGCTGTGCAAGAATTTTATACATTTTCATAAACAATGAATAAAGAAAATAGGATTATTTAATAATTTTAAAATCTTTAAGTAAAAGATTAGTCAGATCATTTTCTTTTGTTGTTTCCAGGTTGTTACCCACCCCCATTACCTTAAAGAAGATATTATTTAAAGGTTAATCTTGTATTAATTAATTTATTCTGACAACTTTTTAAAAAGTAATAAATATTAAAAATTAGTTAAAAATTGAAAAAATTAAATTCATTGCTCTTTAATAATTTCTTATGTAGAACTTTATTATTATAATTAGTAATTATAAAAAAATAAACAAAATCTATAATTAATATAGACAATATCACAATCTTACATGACCAAATCTATTAAAGGATTAGAGTTCTCTATCTTTTGTCAGTCAAACTTTACTTATGTTAGATTACTATAAAATAAGTGTTTCACCAGAAAGATGAAGATGATTATAATACATGTAATTAATTTATTACACCTTTTATATAAAGACCTTATTGAAGCTTATGATGTATGTCTTAAATAGAAATGTTAAAATAAAATATATTGGGGGAGATGGAGCAATGACAAACTACCACAAGAATAAATGTTATTACTTGTTTGTGTCTAGTAATTTCAATCCACTCTTGCTCAGAGAGCTTAACATAATTTCACATATTCAAAGACATTTACTTGTAATTTCAATTTCACAAAATTAAAGTCTTTTTGGTAATAATTTTGAGTTATTTTTTTTTTTGACTGTGATTATTTTTGACTTCTAATTATTTTTTCTCTCTCTCTTTTTAAAAAAAGATTTTGTTCACATTTATTATTTTTTTTTTTTTTACTTTTTACAATGCTTTGTAATAACAGAAAGTTACCATAATTTTTTTTTTTGATTTTTGGTGTTTTATCAGCCAATGTGGGAGAAAAATCTTCAACAACTTCTGATTTGTTGTCATTTGAGAATGTGTGACAGTTTAAATATCTTGGCAACCTTTTTGATAAAACGGTGACCTTGGATGTTAAGGTACATCACAGACTTCAATTTATTACTATGCATTTAATAAGCTAAAAGATAATTTAATTCATCATGGTATTTAAATAAGCATTTATTTTATATAGCGTATGTTTACAATTGTATATTATTAACACTCGCAAAGCATATGCACAATTAGCTTAAAAGGCTGATATTTGAATGTATTCATCATAGTATTATAAGTATTTCAACTAAATGAGCTGTCTATAGAGAAATTTATTGTATGGAAATGTGTCACAGATGAACTGTTGACATAATCTAAAGACAATTATCTACCATTGAATGATGATTTAAATGTTTTGGAATTATAATAGTATAATCATAAGACAAATTGGTACATTATTTTAACTTATGAATGTGTCATTGAATCTGTTATTGAAAAGACACATCTTCAAATAATTGGGTATGTGAAATAAATGAAGAATAACAAACTTTCTAAAAAATACACAAAAGCAGTGAATATTTAAATAATATCAATAACAATCTCGATCTGTTGTCAAGGCAATTCTCTTTAAACAATAAAATTGGAAATTCACTTTTATATATGGTCTAATATGTTATACAGACACTAAAACTTGACTCTATAGAGGTTAATTCAAAGAAGTTTAAATAAATCTCATTAAACAGGTAAATATAATTGTTTTGAAAGTGGACTAACAAATAGTCAATTATAGTATTCAAACTGCACTCCAAGTAGATATTACTTAGAAAATAAAAGTAATATGATCCAAAACTAGATAGGTAAATAATGTAAATACATGAAAACTGTCACCACTTAAGCAATATCGATAACAATCAATACTCTTAATCTGATGTCAAGAGAACCTCCTTTAAAAAAAGTATAAAATAAAGTGTAACATTAACATATTTTTATGAGAGGAGCAAGTCCTATTTGTATTAGAAATTATATTAAAGACTCTTTAAAGAAATACAATATTGGTTGCTTTAATTGGGAGGATATATATATAACTAAAATTAGAAAAGCTTGTTTTAGAAGAAATTAAAATATAGACTTACAGTCTAAAGGGCTGAGTGTAATGTATGAAATCATATTTGTGTTTAACAGACTCATTTCTTAGCATTTACAAAATTTATTGTAAGTTTTTGTTTTTATTTATCCTTCTTTTTTTTTTCTGGAATTAGAATGGTAAATAGCTGTTAATGATGATAATGTTACTGATAATATAGAATTAACAAGTACAGTGATAGAATAAGTAATTTTATTTTTGTTTGCCATATGTTTTTGGAGACAAAAGATTTGAATTCATCTTATTAGAGAAGTTGGGAAAGTTATTTTAGAAGTGTAAAAAAGAAAATAGTCCAGCTCCCACAAAAAAAATAATAAAAATAGTGAAACAAATAAAGGTGTAAATAAAAAAAAATAGACTAAACTATTTACTAATTAGTAGTGTATTGTTGAGAATAATATCTAAATCAAATACAGTGTATGTTGTAGTCAAGTATGAAGTGATGGACTAAAATAAACTTTATTTGACAAATGATGAATAAGGAAAAGTTATTCATTTCTTTGTATAATGCAACTATTAATTTTTACATATATACATTGTAGTTTGTAAGAATATATTTAACATCAAAAGATGATTATTAAATAAAATAATACAAAAATTATAAAAGTAAAGGAAGATTGACCATGATTGCTCCATCAGATTATTCTGATCCCTCTTAATTTAAATTAGAAAATTTAAGACTATTAAGTTTTTACTACTAATAATTACAATATATAATAATATTTTAAACTTAAACATTAAAATTAGAATAAATAATTTATTTCTTTAAACTTTTTTCTTTTTCTAAGCAATATAATATTTTTATGTAGATATTATTAAAGCTGTTTGTGAATTATATAACAGTTATGTCTTTGTATGAACAGAATAGATTAATATATTATATTTTGCACTGTGAGATTTAAATTTATAAAAATTTAAAACTAATATTATTTCGTTGCAGAAAACTAGAAAGGCTTTGTATGGATTATTTATTTATTTCATATTTGCTATTTTAACATCAATTTTTTAATGTGAAGCAGCTAATTTTATATAATATCTAATGAGAAGCTAAATAATCATGAAACATATCTACTTTAAAAGATATATATCTTGATTGTTGGGTTTATATTGCTGTTAACAATTTAATACATAAAAATATATTTGTTGGTGACAAATCCTTCAAAATATATACCTGACCTATAAAAAGTTCTGATTGAATGTTTTATTGTTGTTTGATCAAATTTTGCTTTTAAATTTGTATGAAATGTAAAACAAAATATTTTATATTCTTCTACAATATATTTTTAATCCTGCAGTGGTCATAATCCAAAAAATTACTGTGTAGATTATATGTATTTCAGAGATGCATTCATCATTAGTATTTATTGAAATATGAATAAAATTAATGAATAAAAGCATTGCAAATTTGAATTTACTACATTTATATAATAAAATATTTGATTTTTTACATATTGTCTGTTACAATCTAGAAATTATTAAACAAAGAAATATAAAGAATAAAAAAATGAAAATATAAATATTATTAAAAAATACAATAAATAAAAAAGTCCTTAATCAGCATCTTCAATAGTTCAGTTTGCAACATCTCACATTTTTATGAATCCCATGTTATAACCAAACTAACAGATTAAATGTCACATACAAATGCTCAGCTAATCATGACTTTGAACCTTTGTATCTGTTATATATATATATTACTATTTAAGAAACGAGTTTGAATCTCTCAGATCAGTTGCAATTTTTGCAGAATTAACAAACACACATGCACATATTGAAAACTTCAGTAATAAAGCTTTTTTTATTGTATGCAAAATTAATTTCAGATTTGTTAACTTAAACATGGCAATAACCTTGTGTACCCTTAACTATGTTAAAAAGTAATTAGAAAATAGTGATGCTATATTCATTAACTGTTAATTAAATATATCAAATGAAATATCAAATTTATTATTTAAAAAATATTTATTGTTAAACAATATCATTTATAAAAAACAAAAAAAAACATCAAATTTATTAAAAAACAAAAAACGTATGTTTGCATAATAAAACAATTTTCAATATGCTTTTGTCTTAAAATATTAAAAAGATATTTCTGAAAGATTTTTAAAAAAAAATTGCAAAGTTTATTTTTTAAAACTTTCTAAATACTTAAAAATTAAAATTAAAACAAAAAACAGCAAATTCATTAACAACAACAAAAAAATAGTATGATCTGAATTTTTCAAATGATGGAAGTGACCATGTAGGTTTATTTTTTTTTTTTGCATTTTCTGCGATTTAAAAAAAAAAAGTTGAATGCATTGAATGATTTTATGTCATGCATTCATACAAATTAACATTAAGACAGTTTAGATAACATTAAAAATAATTAAGTAATATTTACTAAGGCTGTAACCTTTAAGAATAAGCGTCTGAAAAATTCGAAGGTAGGGACCTCTACAGGTCTTAGCCACAAGCTTTCGCTAGGAAGAAAAGTCAGATGCTTATTCTTAAAGGTTACAGCCTTAGTAAATATTACTTAATATAATAATGTGCATTTAATAAAATTTATAATTAAAAATAATTGTACATTTATCTGATCATTTCATTTCAAACTTTTTGCATAAATTATTAAATACTATTATGTTTTAATATATATTGTATGAACTTAACTATAATAAATTTATTTCAAAAACTGTAAACATTAGGATTTTATTAAAAATATAATAATGTAAATTATGAAAAAGTTACCTTAGTAATAATTTGTAAGATCATTCATATGCATACATACTCAAATCTACATGTGTGAATGCTATATGAATTTATTCAATTGCCATATGACTTTTTTTCATTTTTAAATCAACTATTCCCAATTTATCTCTAAAGAAAGTATTTTACAGTCTATGTTAAATTGACAACTTTGCTATTATTATTACCTTTGTGCTTTGGAGTCATTTTAAACAAAAAATTTATTTGATAATTCATAACAACTATGATTTAGTATATGTTTTCAATTTAATAGCAACCATATGGTTGACTGAAAGCATGAGATGGTGAAATAGCTGACAAAAATAATTCATGATATCTCTCATTCCATTAAACATTTATGAAATTTATTATGAATTCAAATTTGTAATTTTTTTATTTATTATTTTTTTTCTAATAGATTACTGAAAACACAGATTGTGAAACTACAAATAATTGGAAAGGCAGTTATATAATATTCTCAGTACATTCAACATTTCAAAAATTTATTATGGTTGTTATAAATGCATACTACCACTCCCATTACCTGTAGTCTATTGTGATAGTAATTTATGCAAGAATGAAGTGTGTGTTATTTTCCAAAATAAATAACTGTTTACTAATATTTTTATGTGTTTACTAAATAAATTGTTTAATAAATAATTGTTAAAACATAAATATTTTTATCACTTTTTTAAACATTTTTCAGAAGGATACTTTTCATGTTTTAAACTTTAGTTTTATGATAGAAGAATTATGTTTATTAAAAAGTAGTATCAGAGTGCCTATTTTTAATTCTTATAAACAAATTTCATGTTTATTAATTTAATTGACATTTTAATGTGTTATCTTAATAAAATTGTACAATAATTTAATTGCTAAATATTTTTTAAGTTTTTAGAAAGATTATTTGTAATTAAACAAAATATACATTAAAATTTTGTTTGCCACTGGTATTATGAGTATATGTGCATGTGTTTTTTTTTGAAAATATATTTTTTACATACTGAAAATTATTTAATAAATAAATATTTAAGGGATAAATATTATTTTAAGTTATTTTGGATATCTTTTTTTGTTAAGCTGCCTAATGATTTCTATTTTAAAAATCGAATCAATTTTTATAAGCAAAAGGAAGTTTCATACTTTTTATATAATGCTTATTATTTTTTTTGGCACTGGATAATTTTTTTAGGATTCATTATCACAATATGCTTTTTTTGAAATAAATTCTTTATATTTTGAGAAATTGAGAAATAGATAGTGTTTTTTTAAATGGTGAAACAAGACTGTTCATGCAATTTTTTGTTTTTGCTTGTAAAATTTCTGACATTATTACAACATCATTTGATACCCTCAGCTTACTACAGCAAACAATATTGTTTCTCCTCTACTCTAGTGCATTATTTATTGCAAACTGGAATAACCAGTGAAAAACAGATTGTAGTATGATTTAATCACCATCCTCAGATTGGTTTTGGATATTTGCCTTTATCCCTGAAGACTTTGGATTCAAGGCAGGAGCCAGTGCTGATCTGCAGCAAGCACCAAATACTCAAGATTACAGTAGATGGTGCTAGAATAGAAAAAGGAGGAATGCACTTTTTAATTATAAAGAGATAAATTAATCCAATGACATTGTTTAATGTTCCTAACCAGGAAAAAAAGGATATGTATGATATTACTGATCTGAGGTCAGAATCAAAATGATTACGCAAAAAGTTGACTGGGATTAACAATCTTAGAAATTTTTGAAATTCAAGCTAGTAGCTTGATATTAGAAAAGAGTTAAGAGACTCTGATAGTTGCATAACTGCATTAGTTTCAACTATAAATCTGAAATTTTTATTCATAAAGGTAAAGCCCAAGATTGGTCTGGGAATGAGGATTAAATCACACTACAATAGATGGATTAAAATAGAATAAGATAATGTTTTGAAATGCACTTTATTTTAATAATAATCAAATGGCATTATAGCTCAAGAGTTCATAAGAAGCTTGAATTTCAGAAGTATCAGCACAGGAATCGATCCAAGGACTTTATACTATAGAGTTTGACATTCTACTATTTCAAAGAAAAAAGAGATGTGACATACATATCAGTGATATATGTATGCATATTTTAAATGTTACACACCGCCATGATTAAGAAACTTTTAAATTAGGTATGATATATAAAAATCAATATTTTTAAAAAGGGAGGTTGCCCAATGTTTTCCAAACAGCAGAATTAAACATTTTATACTTATTTTCATTTATTAGATTATGCACTATTATCTTTAAGAAAGATTAATGTTGGAAAACAATATTTAAATTTTTTTGCATGTTTAATTTGATCTAACTTGAATTTTAAGTTAAGATCAATGAAATTTTGAACTATAACTTTATTTATTGCTGTTCTTTTAAATTATCAAAAATTACTTGCACTTAGAGTGATTAAAGTTTCATTTTAAAGTTTGAAATATTGTTTTTAATTTATTTACCGTTAAGGAATTAAATTTAGATTTTAAAAATATTTTTCCCCCTCTTCCTCTAAAGTCTAAAGCATCGTATTAAAAAATTAAATAGATTTTTTTTAAAATACATTTATAGGAATTTAATATTTAGATAAATTAAGAACTTTTTATTTAATTCCAATTCACAATATTTTTATTATTATTTTGAAATATTAAATGTAAAGGGTCAGAAATTAATACATATTTGAAACTAAAATTTTATTCTTCAAAAAAGATGTATTAGCAATTTTATTCATGTAATTTTTAATGTGGAATGGCTAAGTCATCAATTTGTATTAAATGAAAAAAGTTTTATTTATTTACTTTTAAAAGTTTGATTTCAGTGAAAAGTAAAATTCATTTTTCAAATTTAGATGTACAATACCACATGCAAATACTGCAATTAATTTAGCAATATTTTTACAGATACATTTTTGATTAATTGTGTTAGATGGTAATTTTACTCTTGGCTGTTGGACTGGAACAGATTATTCCTAAATATATTTATTTTAATGCACGTGAATGGCTACTATAATAAACAAGCTAACCCAGCAAACTACTCTATAACACCATCAAGGTTTAGTTCTATAATTTAACCCATTAGATTTTTATTTATATCAATAATGTGAAAAAAGTAGTTAAACTAATGGTTAATTATACTTACCCTAGGTAAGTTGGTATCAGTTAAAGAAAATGACCCTTACATTAATATATTGGATTAGTAGAGTAATAAACTCAAAAAATAAATGCTTCTGGATTGGAAACAAATCTATCATTTCTTATGTTTAAATGTGATCTGACTTTCAATCAATTATTCATTTGATTATAACTAGGGAAAATAAAATGAATATTATATTTAAAAATTGTTTTCATGTTATTTTTTAAAAAAAGTTGTACAATTTGTTTTATCTGATTTGGTTTTGTGATTGTAAAATATGAATTTTGAATTTTAAAATGAAGCAAAAATTACAGATGATTAACAGAATAGGAAAAGACTTATGTTCTAAGAGGATAGGAAAAGAACTTTGAGCCCATATTGCTATTATTAATGTTACCATAAAATTAATTTAAGATGGACAAAAATGGAATGGTACAACCATTGATGAATATATAAATATAAGTGAAAGAATAAAATCTAAAAAAGTTTGTGGGGTCATTATGTAAACAGGTTTTGGCTGTGCAGTAAGTTGTTATGGGCTGAAAATAATATATATATATATATTAACCTTTTCTAATTTATAATTATCAGTCTTTGTTTTATTTATTTTTGAAACTCATGAAATATTATTTTAGTTTTTTAATATTTATTTTTAGTTTTACCTTTATGTTTTTATTTGATATTTCATGTAAATTTTTCTGCATCTGAACCATTATTGTGAAAATAATTGCATCATCCATAAAATTCAAATGTTTTATTTCAATGACCCTCACAAAAACTATTTTGAATTTTTAAATATTTTATTTAGATACAATTCTAGCAACAACATTAGTTTTCATGATGCAAAGATAAACATTATATGTTCTATTAAGTAAAATACCATAAAAAACAATAAAACTGAGAAAGTATAGTCATTATATAAAATTTAAACATTTTAAAAATAATTAATTTTGAATTTATTAATAAATTATGAATTTTGATGTAGTTAAAATAGATACTTTAATCTATTTATTGAATTCATCGTAAAATTATAATTAAAATGGTATATAAAAAGTTTTACCTTTTGTACTTTATGCTGCTTGTATTTTAAAACTGAAAATATGTATATATTTTATTTTATTATGAAGGACTTATTATTACTAAAAGATATGTGAGAAATATCATTTTTTCCCTAAGAAAACAAATAATATTAATATTAGACAATGCAATAATTTGTTCCCAAATGTTTATTGAAATTTTTTGATTAACTACAGCTTGAAAATGGAAATATATATTATTAACTGCCTTTTGGGTATATGCATACAATCAAACATGTAAATGGACAATTATTTTCATAAACTAATGATCAATTTTTAATTTTTTTAAAAAAGATAATACTAATATGACTTGATTTTTGGAAAATAAATTTGATATAATAATTCATTGAAGCCTTCATAATTTTTCACATTTTTTAATTGAAAATTATTATTAATATTAAAATATATAGATTATTATTAATGTTTGCCATAATTTAAACTAACAATTTTGAATAAATAGTCTTATAATTTCTTCACTACTTATTTTAAATTTCTTACAAAAAAGTCTTTTAAAAACACATATTGTAAAAAAAAAAGTTCATAAAATAAAATATAAAAATTATAACAACTGAGAAATATTATTGGAAAATTCATTAAAATCTTTACAAGTAATGTATCAAGACCATGCATAAGTTATACTAGGTGTGGTTAAACTGCCATTTTCTAAATAGTCCAATTCATAAGTCTTGAAATAAAGTCATGATATATTTTATATTAGCTTGATATATTTACATTTTATTTTGAAACCATACATACTTTATTCTTTTATGATGGCAATTTTTAAATGATTGTTTATGACTTTATATCACCAACTTTGATTGTATTATTGCTATTATTTCCTGGAAATATAATGTCCAAATATATCAGTTCAACTTTCATTTGGACTTCATTGAATGATGTTGTTATACTTTGTACAGTTGTAATTAAGTGGTGTCGAATGTGTTCTGCTTTGATTTTCAAATACCAACTTCTGCTACTTTAATTGAGCAATACAGATAATTATTTTTAATTTATATTCAGAAAAATAAATAATTATTGCTATTGAAAGTAACAAACATAATTTATTTGATTTGATTTTAGATTTAAAAAGTTGGAAAATTTTATTTAAATTTTTGATCATCATGGCTTTAATAAACAAAAATGAAAAGTATAAGCAGAAAATTCATGCCATAATTTAAGTATCCTTATTTAAAACAAACTGCTTGCAAACTAATTTCAATTTTTTGGATGTGTATTTGTGATATATTAAACAATGAACTTTGTAAAATTAAATATCAAATCCAACTGATAAATGAATGCCTTATGGAATTATTGCATCTTCATTAACAAATTATATGCCAAATTTTGATGATCTTATTAATCAAATATAATCACATGTGAATAATAAATATTTTTTTATTGATTTTGTTCTTATTTATTATTATTTTTTATTGTATGTTCAATCATATTAATAAAAAAATATAAGTCAGATATTTGCTTCTGTTGACTACTTCAAAAATTTAATTGTGGCTCTTGAAAACAAATATGAAGTTTGGTCACCCCTGGTTTATATTGTTTCTCCAACAATTTAAATGAAAGAAAAAAACTGCTTTAATCAGTTGTGTCACTTAACTAATCAAATAATCTACATTTATTTTGATTACATTTATTTGTCATTTTAATCCACAAAATAATTTTTGCAAAACTTCTGTTTTATAATGCAAAAGGCATCTCATTTTCATTTCATTTTCATTGGCCTTTTGTTTAATTCCTATTATTACTTGAATATGATCCATAATGCTAAATAAACTTTTAAATGCAGCTTCTTTTGATAAGCTAGAGTAATTTTTTTGTAGACAATACATGTATGATATTAATAAATATTTTGAATATATTATAGGTTTATTATTTCTAATGTCTTGTTACTTTTCGTTTTTTATCAGGTGAAAATTTTCATGAATACCTATTTCACTTATAAAAACAATGGTACTAAAACTATATATACAGTAATTTGTCTTTAATTGGAATTTAACACTAAATATTAAAATTAATAAAGATCAAACAAAATTTAAATAATTTAGAAATAGGATTATCTTTAATAATAATGAGTTTATCCAAAAAAAATTAAATAATGGTTTAATAACTATTTCTTCTGTTCTTAAAAAAAAGATTTGAATGGTATTTTGTTTTAAGGTAAAAAATGATGATTCACAAATTCATGCTAATAAATTAAACACAAATGAAATGATTACCTAAAGGTCTGATGATGATAGTATTTTTCTTGTACTTATTAATATATTAGATTATTTTAATCTTCATGTTGAATTACTAAATGCTTTGTTAAAACTCCAATTAATTTACAATCTATCCAAACACATTCAATTGTTAATGATAACATAGGTCAGTGTAAACTCAACTTTTCAAGTAGTAGTATTCTCATCTGCTCTTCAGGTGTTGCTGATGTGACAAGTGGTGGTTAACAGAAATTAAACTAGTGACCTTTAGATTCATAAATACTGAATTTAAAATCATGCTCTAACCAAGTAGCCTATTCTGTCAAAAATAACAGTAAAAATTTTATGTAGTTATTTGTGAAGGATCTCGTAATTTTATCTTTTTACCTTTTAAGAGCATGGTTACTGTAGAATGATGTATATTGGTAAAAATAGTCACATCATTAAAAATAATTAACAAACATAAAATAATGATTAGAGGAAGAAGCAGATAATTCTAGAGTAGTAGCAGACCAAGAGCATAGCGATGATTATATAATCAATTGGGAAAACAAAAATATTAGTCAGAGAGAGAAGGGGAGATAAAAATTTAAAAAGTTGCTTATATGATAGTGACAAACAATCCATACTATTTGTTAACCAGCCATTGTCTTTCCATTTAAAAAGTGGAAAATCAGGTGGATCCTTGTAGATAAGTATGTAAAATTTCTATTGTTTATGTATTCAATGGATTATTCTAGTTAGTTAAAGAATCATCTTAAATTCAATATTCACAAATCTAGAGATCACAGGCTCAGTTCTTTCTGTCACTGTTCAGGTCAGCAACATCAAAGGAAGAGAGGAGAAAAATATTACTTGAAAAGTTATATTGTGTCCTTGCCTTGTCCTTATTCGTGCATTGTTACTAACAGCTGAATGTATTTAGAATGGTATAAATAATGTTTAAATGATTTTAAAACTATTTAATCATTCATCTAGTTAAGGGACATAGTCCAACATATAATATAACTACATAAGTAAAATGTTTACATTGACAAATAGGAAACTAATTACTCCGAAAAATGACAAAATTTGTTTTATTGGAAATAAAAAGACATATTCAATGCCAAATGGTAATTAAAAAAAAATTACTAAATAATAATTGTAAAGCTAAAGTCAAATAAAATATATCACTATTCTTTATATTTCTGTATATATATTTTAATGGTTGTGATTCTAATATTATAAAATTAAGAACTCACTGATGATGTTAATACAACTGTTGATAGTAATAAATAAGTCTTTGAATTATTATTTTTTTAATATATTGCAGAATTTCATAAAGTTTTTTTAAATTGTCCATTTAAAATTACTTTTGTATTTCTATTTTTTCTATTTGCATTGCCTTACTTCAAAAAAAAAATTGCTGTACACTGATTTTATTTAAATTTGAAATTATTTTCAATTTCATTTTAATATTTTAAAAGAATTTGTAAATTTAAATTTGACTTTGTTTTTCTGACATTTAGATACACAGTTTTTACTATTTTTTATTTAATTGATATTGTTTTCTTATCTTTCACACATTTTATTACTTTTTTGAGTTGATTTTAATAATCACATTACAAAGCTTGAGATATATACTTTTTGTTAGCCAAAATCTAGCTCTGCTGATCTTATGAAGATATTTTTTTTCTTTGCAATTTCCACAAGTCTTTTGTTTTTCAGTTCTGTTTCCATAGTCAAATGTTTAATTCTTATATTAAAATTTTAGTTAGTTCATTCTTAAGTATTTTATAAGTTCTGTTTTTTTAAAATCAGGGTAAGAATTTGTTAGGTCGGTGGTATAAAATTTTAATTAAATTAATTATAAAGTCTGATCTTTATTTTGAATTTTTTGATATTCTTATTTATTGCTTTTTATCAAAGAATTGCATAATACATAATTGACTATATGATTATTGTAAAACTATTTTTACTTATAGACTTAAGATAGTTCATTCTAGCTTTTTATGTTGCATTGTAAAGTATTGATAGTGCTGAGTAATATAGTTAGACTACCATTAATCCACAATATCTGGACTTAAAATTGAGTTTGGATTTAGAAAATTTTGGAAAAAGCACAATCATTTAAATAGAAATGTATATCATATCAATAAAGTAAAAAATGTTTAAAAATTAAACATAATATATTAGCATAATTTAAATGTCATTTACTAGTGAATATTCTTTAAAAAATAATTTAATAAAAAATAAATAAATTCATTACTTATTTATTTGATTATAGCAGAAATTTTGCATTGGTAACTAGCGAGAGTTAGAATACTATAATTTTGTAAAAAGAGAATTATTTAAAAAAAAAAAAAATTGCTTTAAAAACAAAAAAATAAAATATATATATATTTAAATCTATTACTTATTTACATTTACTATTCTTAAAGTCTTACAAATACTAACTAATAAATAATTTATAATAAAAGTTTAATTTCTTATATTATGAAATGTAAAAATGACTGCTTCACAAACATTGTATTTCTGTTTACATTTGAAGATAAATGTTTAGCATAAAAATTCAAGCATTTTGCTTTTATATTTACTACAGCATTGAAAATAAATAAGAAATAAACTGATATGACTTTTTAACTATTCAAATTTTTTTTTATAAAGAGATGTATTTTATTGAAAATTACTATTTTTTTTTTTACATAAAATTTTAATATATAATTGTGAATGTTTTGATGTCAGCTATTAAAATTATGAATAAATATATACTTATACATTTATCATAAACCAAAATTCATCATTAAAAATGTTTTAGATACTTTCTATTACTATTATATTAAGTGACTGATATAATGTTGGCAAACATTTAGTATAGTATTGGTAAGTTTTTTGTTTTGGAAATTTGAAGTCAGATGAGTTTCTTGTTTTGTCTTTAAAAATTTACTCTTATTTTTTTTGGTTTTATTTTTTAAGTTAATGTAAACCAATTGTTAACATACAATTAATTTTTTTGGTTTTGGTTTTATATGTGATATACAACTGAGAACATATATGTATTACATGCATTTATAGAGCATTCAATTTTAACCTGATGTTTTTAATAATTCAAACCTTTCATTAATGTATGCACTGTGACAATTGTAATCTCTATATTTCTTTGCATTGCTATAGTATCTGACAAAATGTTTATAAAAAGGAAGGATTCAAGTTTATGCAACTTCAATTAATGGTAGTGTATCCATACTTAATCATTAGTAAAGTAAAAACATTCATGATCACTAAAATAAAGATATCATTGAGTCAAACTATTTTTTTTGGATTAGTCTTTTATAAGAATAAGATATTTTATTATGCATAAAGTTTTTAGAAATCAAAAAGTTAGTTCTCAAAGTGGCATGTCATTAAACCTGATTTCCTGTTACAGTCATCTCTCACATTGTAGTTTTATTTATTCACATTTTAAAAATATAGTAAATAAAAAGTAAAAAAAGTTTTAAAAAGTCAGTTTTATACATTTTTTTTAAAATTGACAATGCTGCAATTACAACATGTCTCAAGTAAATAGTTGATTATTATTATTTTAAGTAAATCACAACAAGGATGAAGAAAAAGAAGTTTAAAGAACTTGAGTTTTCAAAAGTAAAAGAAAGAACAAAAGAAAAAACTTACTTTTGAATTATTTATTTTTAAAAATATAAAAGATTTTAGTTTATTTATTATAAAATTATTAATTATATCAATAATTATGCACTTTTAATGCTCGTTAAAGAAGTTATATTTATTAATAATTTATTTAAAGCTTAGCGCTTTCAAAGCTCTATGCTTTATACTCATAGCTGTGTGTGGTTGATAGTGATTAGGGAGAGTATTCAAATTTATGTTAATTAGTTAGATGTTTCAGTATTTTATTTAAAATGTTGTTTGAATTAGTTTGTCCATCTTTTTGAAATGGTGAAACAGGTGTCTTTTCTATTAATTGATTGGGTGTCATTATTTATGAAATATGCCTCCTTTATTTTGCGCCTATGGTCGTTTCTCTCTTTGCACACTATTCTGGGGTTGGTGGGTTCAAATCTGTGTCCAGTAGCTTTTTCATGTTCCAAGAATGCTGATGTAGACTCCTTGTTATTCTGTGCCCTTTTATACATATATATGTGCTGGGATGCTCTATTTGTAATGGTAGTTTTTGTTTCCCCATAATATGAGGCTCTGCATCCGGCCTGAGGGCATTGTATTTGGTACACCACTTGAGATGTTGAGTTGGGATCAAGTTTATCTTTTGAATTGTTTATTAGTCTATTGGTGTTGGATGAAGTGTGGAAACCAATAATAAATTCTTTTGATAATGTTTTAGCTAAATGTTTGGCAATGTTTGGTATATATGATATAGTTATTCGTGGTTTGTTAAGTCTCCAAGACTACCACATCTTTAAATATTCTCCCTGATGAGACATTTTTTAAGCTTTCAATTTTTGAATTTAGTATTAAATTATTTTATATCAGAATGCAATAAATTGAACTCGATTTGGTACTAATATATGTTTGCAAATGAAAAAGTTTCTAAAAATTCATATTTCATCTTTGCAAATATTGACAAAATGAGTTTTGGTTGGCAATGATTCTTATAAAATGAACAAAATCTTTTTAATTAAAATTCATATTTAAAATGTCATTGAATAAAAGTAAATTTCTGATAAATCTATCAAATTCTGCCTTAAAATATTAAAATTGTTTTCTAATTTTTAGAATATCTCAAATTATCTTAAGACTCAGTGTTAGCAATGATGTATTAGCCATAATTTTTATAAAGTGGGGTGATCAAAATGCCATGTCTTTTTTTTGTTAACATTATGCTAGAAGTTATTACCTTCTATTTTTAAAAATAAAATATATATAAAATAACAGTGTAAGACATTGATTTTTAATAATTATTACACAAATATTATGTAAAAAATAATCATGAATCTTTAATAATGTTTCAAAAAAAATAAATTAAAAAGTATTCTCAAAATAACTTCACAAATAGCATGGAGATTATTACAAAGGAATAAATCAATCACAGAGAAGAAGACAGGGCTAAAAGTCTTTGTCATTGCTGCTATTTAATTATACCTGTATTTTGAGTTTTTTTAAAATTAAAAAATCAATATTTTAAACTATGTGAATTTACAAATTAAAAAAAATTAATGAAATATCTTGATAGATAGCTGTATAAATGCAATTTTTTTAAAAATATGATTGCAGTGTTTTTTTCTTGATTTTTCTGACTGAATACTTCTAGGGTGATGTTCTGTATAATTAATATCTTAATATGTATTTTTTAAAAATATAATTTTATTATACATGTATATACATAATGCATATACATGTTAAAATAGTCAATCCTATATGTATGTGGTAAAAATGCATACTAAACAGTCTATTATTGTTTGTAAACTTTATATCTGTATTATGGTTTGAAATCAAATATAGATTTTGGAACCATGCTATACTTTTATGAACAATTTTAATAATCTTGAAGAGATAGTTTTATATTTGATAATTTGCTTTAAATATTATACTTTTTTAAAATCATATTTAAATGTTACAAGTTATTTAGTATTTTTTATGTCAAAATTAATATAACTGAATATTATCTGGATTGAAAAATAAGACAAAAATTAAAAGTAAAGTAAAAGTAGTGGAAAAATAGAAAGAAATATTGTTAACCAATTATCTTTTGCACTTTTAAATTATTTTGATGTGGAAGATTAAATAATTATATATAATAATTATAGTGTTGTTCATGAAAAAAATCTGAATTGCTAAATCTTGTTATAAAAATCTTGTTATTGACTGTGTGCATTAATATATATATGCATAATGCTCAGAAGTGATCCAGAAGTCTGTACCCTTTGTTTTGAGATTTAAAATAATTTTTAATAGTTTTTAAAAAAATCTTTTGAGAATTATATTGTAAAAACATATAACCATCAATTCTTAATGAATTAAATGTATCATTTTCTTGTCTCTGTATCTGGACATAGTTTATAATAATTAAAATAATTTTTTTTAAAAAAAAAAAAAAATTAAAGGATTTTTTAAAAATATGGATGATTAGCAGAGACTGCAGTTTTTATAGTGTAATAATCAGAAAATTTATATTATATTGTATATTTTTATTACAATTCTGAATCATGGAAATTAACAAATAGAATTCCAGTTGTACAAGTGCAAATATTTTAAACTCTGAGTATTTGATAAAGAAATAGTTTAACATGGTTAGGAGCCAGTGATTAGGAAGAAAGAATTTTGTACAAGATTTTTGATATTTTTTTGCTACTAGCTCATTTCTTTTAAGTGATCTTATGAAATTCAAATATTTATTCATATGGATTAATTCAATAGTTTATAATATGTAATGTTTATTATAATAACATATAATTCCAACTTTATTTTTTAAAATGTATGTATGTAGAATATATAATTTTTGAATAGTAAACTCTGTACATATAGTTAATTATAGAATTATATAGTAAATACTCTTATGAATAGAAGTGCTATTGCACTTAAATTTCATAAAAAAGCATTTGACCTGTTGTTTGTGATAAAAAAAGGTTTTAATATAATTACAATATAGTTTTTGAAGATTTCATACTTTCTAAATTGTATTCTTTGACAAATGCATTTAGGTAATTAGTTAATAGAGTGATGTGTTAACATTAAGATGGGATTGTTTATCATTTCTTCAAATTGTCATGAAGTTTAAACAATGTGTTGTCAATATGAAGCTTCTAGTGAATAGTTTCTGGCAGTTAATTGATCTTCATTTGAACAAAGAATATTTTCTTTCTAAAATGAATTAATATTCTGCACATTCAAAGTAAATAATCTCCCTGGGTAAACCAAAGGTTAGTTTGAATTAGTAATCCCTCTGTGATTAAGAAAAAGCCTACAGTCTTTATTTATTTTATTTTATTTTAGTGAGCTTGAGCCTATCAGATTTTTAAAAATATTATAAGGATAGAAGTAGAATGGTTACAAATTTTAATAACAAATTTTGTCTAGGACCAATGGAAAAAAATATAAACATTCAAATTTATTAGATGTTTTGACAATAGACCAATACCAGTTTCATCCATATGAATTTTTTTTTCAATTTGATTTTTTACAATAAGTTTAGGATTTTTTTCAAATAGTTCATTCGTAACTAACCTAATTAGTTATTCAATTACTGATCACTAAATGGGTATCTAATTATTCATGACTAGAAGGTATAAAATAATTCAAAAGATACTCAAAATTTTTCTTCACTATTCCTCTGCAAAGACATTTTAAAGATGCTTGCCTCCCTGCAATGGTCAATTTATAGATGTTTTGTTATAAGGCATATATAATGTAGGAAAACAAAGAATATACAAAGATATTTATAAAATGAACATTTTTTTAAAAAAAACTCAAAGATATTTTTATTACAAAACTTTCTCAAAATACTAAATTAAATGTGAGATATTGAATTTTTTATAATGTGGTTTACTTACTTTAGATTGTATCTATTAAGAATATTTTTATGCTTGGGATAACTAGGCATGTCAAGTGTTTAAGTGTCAAGCATAAGTGAAGTAAGGGGAATATAGAAATAAAATAATTTTATACAATAATAATAATGTTCACAATTTTATGTGTTACTAATACTTAAATGAAAACATGTTTAGCAACAAATCTGAAATTACATCATTAGGCATTTTGACAAACTTTCTGAAAATAAAACAATTGACAGATGCCAAATGTCATTTTAAAATTAATATTTATTACCCATCATTCCATATATTTGTAAATAAATATACAATTGCTTCAAAGGATGAAGCAAAATAGTTAACGATTTTTTTTATATTTATGAAAACATTACTCATTTTATTTGAAAAAAAATAATTGAATAAACAAAAAATTTTCTATGAAAGTATAATAATGATTTTACAAAGAAGCTTATTTTATAGTCAAAAATGAAATTACTACATATGACTACAAGTTTTTTGACTTAATCATTATATTAAAAAATATTTAATAATTTCCTCATTTAAAGAAGGTGTGATTGTAACAAGTGCTGAATGATCATTTTCTAAACCAAAGATTATAAAAAATTATTTAAGAAGTTTTGTAGCCCAAATTAGACTGATTTATTTGTAATATAAATTCAAAGTAAAATCCCCAAATCTCTTGATGTAAAAAAATATTATAAATATATTTACTGATGCCAAAATTAGAAAATTAAATGTATTAAAATAATTTTGTGTTAATGTAAATATTTAATTGAGGCATTGTTAAGGGGAGAGGTTGCAAAAAATTTTTGACATGGATGGCAGAAAGCTTATAGACTTCTTTTTTTTGTAGTCAAATTTTAGCCAGAAAAATTTTAGAAGAAATATTTGTTATATATAAATTTGAAAGTTTAATTGTAAGATTATCAAACAAGTCAGCAAAGTTAGTACTTTCCTTGAAATATACATATTTAATAACTAATAATAATATAGCAAATTAATTGTATCAGTATAATAAGAATTAGTGTGAGTTTACTAGTTTTTTAACAAATTGAAATTTAATGTTTTGTGTTTAATAAAAAAGTGTTTGACAAAATTCTGTTTATGACACAATATTCAATCCTAAAAATAAGTTTTTTTTTTTATTGAAAAATTACTTTCAAAAAAGCCCGAATTTTTGTTAGATAATCAAATGACATCTAAATAAATTGATAACTCATTGTTTAATTATTCTTACTAATACTGATCAATATGAATTAGTTATATTGTCCTAATAAAAAAAAAATTGATTGAAAACAAATGACATATGTAAAAGTAAGCATTAAAATCATCACATAATTTCCTTTAATTTTACTAACAAAAGAGGTTTTAATTTGTTTTATTTATTTTTTAGAAAAAATCTAAATATAATATATATACACACATCCATTTATTATTTTATTTAGAAATCTTTTTTTAGTTCATTGTACTATAAACGTTTTTTTGTTGTTGTTGCTGCTGTTGTTTAATAGAGTATATTTACTAAGATTTTTTTAAAATGTTGCCATCTTCTGTTTCTTCATCTGGTATCAATATGTTCAGTTGAAGGATGATTCTCAACTGATTATATTTTTAGCTATTTTCAATGTGCATGGCCAAGTATTTCAAAAAGCAGCTTTGTTTATTTTCTACTTTCATTCTACCCTAAACACTGTGGGTAACTTGAGAATCTTGATAGGACCTTAGCACTGCTAAATATAGACTAACATTGCCATAGAAGCCATTTTTAATTTTTTTTAAAAATAAATAAGAGTACAATAGTCCTTGAAAGAAAATTTTTTTAACATCAATTGTGGTATGTGTTTGTTCTGCATGTGCATATATATTTTTATTTTAGCACACACACACACACTTATATATCCATTTCTATATAAATGTGAATAATATAGATTTTTAAAAATAATGAGAGCACATGCTGATGTCTCTGTTTATTGTGGTGTAGTCTAGATTGCTGACATGCAATGTAGAAGGGAATAATTTAACATTTTATCCATGTTTAAAGAAATATTAAATATTTCTTTTTATAAAGAAATGTCGCATGTTTTAAGTTGTCAGTGGAGGTTATCAATAATAATTCACTAAGGTTAGAAGTATTGAAACTGAATAATTAAAGAGGACATGTAAATATATAACATTATCTTCATCAAATTAATATTTATTTTGTATTAAACATTGGTTTTACAATTTGAATATCATTGCAGTATTTTTTGGTATTATATTGCATCATTGAGATTAATCTGGTTTTCTAAAATGTTCAAATAATCTTTTTGTGTGATGATTTTATGCAGATTAAAGATTTTATCAAAGAGAATATATGTTCCCAACTCTATATTTCACAAAATATGTATTAGGAGGTTTTTTTTTTTTTTGGGGGGGGGGTGATTCTCTCATTGATTAGAAGAAGAGTGAATGCTTAATTTGCTATATATCATGCTTCCATTTATTTATTTCCCAGTTTGTTAGTATCTTAACATTTCTATATTGTAGCTTTTATGCAAGAAACTAGAGGCTTTGAAGTGGCAACTTGGTCATAGTCTGTTCTACTTAAAATTACAACAGATTGTTTTGACAATTACCCAAGAGTGTATATTTTTATGGGAACATTTTATGTTTATTGGCCACAATTATTTTTAAGTTTTATGTCTTAGAATTTATTTTATTTTTGATTTATAGTTTACTCCAGAGATTTTATTTTCTCATCTTAGTAAACATAATTATTACCATTAAAATTCTTATTTTTGAATTATTAAATAGTTTAGTATTTTTGGGCAATGATATTTTCTATTATTGGATATCATAAATGTATCTCTTTTAAAACTTAGTCAGCTCTTTCTTTTCACTTATAAAACTTTTGAAAACTTTCTATCAGACATTCCTTACTATTTTATTAGAGTTCTATTTGTAAAAGAAAAATTGCTGTGTTCTATACATTTTTATTTTTCTATGATATATAGTAGGTCTGCTATAACAAACTGTTTCTAAACTGTTGTTATATCATCCATTCCTCACCATTTACATTAAAATTTATATATTTAGAAATAATTCATTCTACACCAGTAAAAAACAATAGTTTAAACAGAAAAATGGTATGCAAAATCAAAAAAATAAATGTAAACATACATATAAAATTAGTTGTTGTAAATCTATAATTAAATGTCGAATAAATATGAATATACATGTAATCATTCAAAAGGAAATTAACTTTTAGACATTTGCTGTTTGTTTATGTTTAAATCTCCATGCATTCACCCATCACTAAGGGTTTTAAAAACAAGTGTTTTTAAAACTCTTACTGGCAGGTGAATATGTGAAAATTCCTTCTGTATGATTACATAAAATTATTTGTTGTATATTGTATAGTTCAATTTTAATGATATCTAAAACAAAAGTTTTAAATGCATAAACTAAAAACATATTACCCAAATAAAAATTCACAGATCATTGATTTAGACATATCACTTGAAGAACTCTGCTTTTTTAGAAAATTATTTATTTTCTTGATCTTACATTTTCTGTCTCATAGTGAATATTAAAATCAATCTTCTAAAATAAAAAAAAACAACTTAAACTAATAAAAATAAAATTACTTTTTCTTTGTCAATTGGATTTTTTTTTTTCATCATGTTAACTCAGCTTTTTAGAATGATTTAAAAATATCTTGTATATACAAACCAATAGCATTTACCATAGTATTTTTGTTAATTGTCAGTTTTATAGTTATCTTGTTTAGAATTTTTTTGTTTTTATGGTGCTACTTTATAATTCTGTTTTCTGTGTAATAGTGAAAATTAAAATGCTTTCTTACTTGGAATCTTTTTTAACATATTTAATTAGCTTTTTAAAAAGGCTCTGAAACATTTTGCATACACCAGGCAATGGCATTCTCATAGAACTTTCATCAATTGATAGTTTTATTGGAACTTGTTTCTTCATAATGGTATATTTTTTGTTTTCTGCATCATAGTGAAAATTAAAATTGATATTTTAAAATCAAAAACCAATAAATACATAAGCTAATAATAAAATCACTTTACTTTCATTTTCTCACTTGGATTTTTTTTTTACTGTTTTGTCAATCAATCAATGGCATTGCATTTTTGTTCATTGTGTTTTTTTTTATAACAATGGAAATCAATTTTCTAGCTAAGATTTTCAGGCTTGTGTCCAAAAGTATTCTACATATGCAACAGAATAATTAAAAAAAAAATGCAATATAATTTTTAAATGAAAAGTAGATGGCTTATTTTTATATACATATATATTTTTTAAATTGCGGTGTGGAAATTCACACATTATGCTATGTGGTGCAACCTAATAATCACTGTGTTCATTTTACAATTCTTATCCATCAGCTCTATAAACACCAGGGAATATACTTATTTGTACAATTTACCAATTCATTCTTTGTAATTAGTAGTATTATTGCTATTAGTGCATTTGGTAATTCTTTGCTAATATTTAACATTGAGATGGCTGAGTGGCTAATAAAAAACAATGTCTCTGTAGAGGTCAATCAGTCAAAGTCAGTGAAGATACCAAAATCTGAGTTGCAAGCAGTAATGCCTCATATTTTACTAGAAACATCAGCACTGTCTACATCAATTTGAACACCAGGAGGCAAGAGGCAGAAAATGTTCTGTTAAAATATTCATAAAGATGATCCTTCTTACTTGACATGTGGATTTGTGACTTTATGTACTGATCCACTTAAGTCTATGTGTAATATGTGAAACAATTGTCAAATAAATCTATGAGACTGAAAAACTTAGTTGACATTTAGATACTATTCATAGTGAATTTATGAATAAGACAATTGAATTTTTTGAAAGGAAAGCCAAAGAATTAAAATAGCAAATTAAGTTTTTTTTCCAAAGCATATAAATTAAATAACAAATTAATAAAAGTTTCTTTTGATATTGCTTTATTAATTGTTAAAACAAAATTTTTTTTTATAGAATTGGAGAAGATATATTAATATCAGCAATAAAAAATTTTGAAACTATCTTTGGTCTCAAAATATCAAATCTTAAAAATAATTTTTAAGTTTAATGATATAATTAAAAGAATATGTCTGTGCTGCTATCATAAATCAAGCAAAGTACTATATTTTTCATATAATTTGATGGATCAGCTGACGATATGAATGATGCTAATTTAATAGTTTTTGTCAGAATTATAGAAATTGCTTTGGTGCAATTAAACGAAGATATATATTTGAAAAGGTGAATAACATTTTTATAGAAAATGAGATTGAATGGCAAAAGTGTATTGGGATTTTTACCAGTAGAGTTGCAGAAGAATTAAAAAAGAATTATCTGAATGCAAACATATCCATTGAATTATCACAGAGAAAATCTAGTATTTTGATATATAGAAAAATTGCTTTATAAAATGTCAAAACTTTCCACAATAGTTAATCATCAAAAAATTACTAATACCCTTTTGAAATTTATGCCAAGAGATGGATTCCAATTGTGAATTTCATTTATATCACATGGTTGTAATATAGCTAGCAATCCAATGATAAAATTCTAAAAAGAGTTTTAATATTAAAAGATAAATTAGGAATTTTTATTATTGGTAAAAATTCCACATTATCTCAATTTTTAAATTAAAATTAGATATGTTTGCTTTCTTACCTGACAGAATTTTTTGGAAAAAGTAAAATTAAATCTTTCTTTGCAAGGAAAAAGTACCAATATATTAACCTTAAAAGACAAAATTGCAAACATTTCAAAGTAAACTTTCTACATGGTTAAAAAGTTTTAGGGATAATAATACAGAAATGTTCGTTTCTCTCCATGAATTTCTTGAAGAAAATAATTTGTTATCAGCAAAAAGTAACAATAATAATTAACCATATTCCAAATTTGATAATTTTTTCTTGAAAAATATTTTCCTAACTTAAATAGAAATAAAGAATATGGTTTAGATAAGAACACTTTGCTCTATCCTTACAATTTAGAAATTTCCCATGGGCATCTCAAGAACTAATTGACATGAGAGCAGATTCAATCCTTGAATCTGTAATTATGTAATAAGGATTTGTCAGAATAATGAATCTAGCTACAAAAAGAATATACCTCATTAGTTAATAAACACAGCCTTAAATATTCTGGTTCTGTTTGCATCCATATCTTTGTAAAACTGCATTTTTATTACCAGGGTTTTTTTAAATAAAAAAAGATGCTAGAACTCACTTTCTGCCAAGCATTTTACTAAAGAAAATTATATTCAAGTATCATTTAAATGAAATTTAAAGCAGTGTTTCCAATACTATGAAGCAAATAAAAAAAAAAAAATTATCATATTTTTATTTTATTTTAGACATGTCAAATCTAAAGCAAAAATATTTTTTTTTTGATTCAATGACGAGCAATCTGGTCAATCATTCTGAGTTCAGCTTTGCATCTCAAGATCCACTTGAGATGATTCAGTAACAATTTGCATCAATATTTCCATATTTTCTGTCATTGTTTTGGACTTTTTATTAGTGGGACTGATGGTCGAAAATAATTGGCAAAAAATTTGGGGTAAACTTTTACACTAAAAAATAAATAAAATAAAAATAATGATGCCAAACTTATGAAAAATAAAGAAATTAAATATTTAATACTTTGTCAATTGCTATGCACATGCATTCAATCACAAATGTGAGACATTACTGGCTGCACATGTGTCGCTGTAATCAATCATTGACCACGAGTGACCAATGGGGACATGGATGAGTCCACTTTTCATTACATGAGAGTGCCAATTTCAAATCCATCCATATTTCATGTGATTCGTAAAACAATATATTTTTTTATTTGTTTGAATTATATTAAGTATGGATTGTAATTATGTATATGCGACACTGTTTCATCTCATGTTTGAAACATTAAAAATACCCTTAAAAAGGTGCTGGAACATTGTTCTATTGTATTACATGACAAAAAAAAAAGCCCTGACTATTGCTAATTAAAAACAAATATAGATTTTCCTTTATCTATGGAAACATTGGGGGAGGGGGGATATAAAAATTGCTATGTCAAACATTTCACCCAATTTTTATTTTTTGTGTAGCAATATTCAAACACATCCACCATTTTAAATTATTATTAAAATCTCTTGTTGTATTATTCAATTTTTACTGTAATTATTATCAATGCATTTTGTATTTCATATTTTATGATCTTTGTATAATTGTAATTGTTTAATAAACTAAATATAAATATAATAAAATTATATAAGAACTGTATATACTAAGGATTTTTTTTTATAGGAATTGTGGAATGTTTATAGATATTTCAGGAAAATCTTTATATGAATGATTGTGAAAAGCACTGCTATAAATCTTTATTGTAGCAGACAACATAGTGATAATATAACAGATATTTTTGATACTTCATTTATTTATTTTTTATTTACATATAAAATAAATAATTATATAGTTGATAAAGAAAGAGTAGGAAGCATTACTCTTAGTTCTTCACAATACTTTGACTTGAAAATACTTTTGTTTGCCTTTCTCATACTCCCTTCATTTAAGGAAAATAACAAAGCAAATATATAATTTTCTTTATTTTGTTATACTTATTTTTAAAAAACTTCTATCAAGTAGTCTTTTTTTTATTTACAATATTTAAATATTGGTTTTTTTAATATTTATTTAAAAATAATTGTTTATAATTTATTCACATGTACACTTGCAACATTAAATCATTAATAATATTATTTAATCTGAAATATAGATTTATACCTCATATAAATCGTAACGGAAATCTGAAAACAACACAATTTAATATTTATTTAGGTGTGTGTGTGTGAGTGGGTTCTAATAAATACCAAATTTTCTCAAAGAATTTTATGCACCACAAATTTCCCATTATTAAAAATTTTCACAATTCATAACTCCAAAAACAAACTTGTGTTGTTTATTGAAATAATTCTATCTAAATACTTAATATCTTGTTTGAAAAATGAATGCCCTCTCTACTGATTCAGTTTTTTTTTAATTGCATATATATTCTCTATGCTTTTCATTGTAAAATGTATCATGGATATGAAATAATTTGATAAACAAAAATGTAATTAAGCAACTTCACCAAAAAGGCTAAAGGACCAAATAAATCCGAATCTTAGTATGAGATCAGGTATCTGAAAAGAGAGATTTTTTTTTATAATTTTTTTTAGCAAGAAACGCATAGAAATATTTAATAAAAAATATTTAGATATTTTAAAATCACACATATATAACTATTTAAAATAATAATCCATTTATAAATATGTATAAATATAAAAATATTTTTTGTATTATATCTATATTATATGATCTTATCCAAATGGAATTTAAAATTGCATTAAGAAACTTTAATTTAAAATGACTACATAAGTAAATGTTTGATTGATAAAGGTTATGCATGATAACCAAAGAAATTCTTTTAAAATGTAATATGGGATAATTTTTTTGTGAATGTTGAGTATTTAATTTAAGAATGTAATTAAGGGGGTTTACTGATCAGTTATGTTTATAATAATGTATTAAAAAATCAGTTTATTTTGATGATAAAATGAATAAAATCTTTTTAAAGATAAAATTTTTGTAAATTCATGAGTATGTTGTGATATAATTAAAAGTATATAGGATGTAATATCTAAAATTATTGTATTTCAGATCTAAGATGATCCCTATTTGGGCTTACTTTAAAAATTTTAATGTAGGGACATATTAGGAATGAAAATTTTATATCTCTTTTAGGGAAATGAAAGCTAAATTTAAATACATAAAAATTAATAAACTATAAGTGAGTTTGGAAAGTTGGCATGGATTGTTTTTTAATGAATTTGAATGTAATATATATTGAGAAATTTAATTTTATGTACTATTAACAAAAAAGAAAATACATATTTACAAAAACAATTATTTAAAATTAACATTTTGAAATTAAAAGATTAATTTTGTTCAAATAGGCTTAATTAAATGTAAAAACAGAAAACCAAGTAGTAGTTAGTAACAAAGAAAAACAATTTAAAAAAACAAATGTGTGGGGTTTTGAGCTAGGATAAACTTGTTTTTCCGCAGTCATTAATGAAGTTACGTAAATGAACTAAAACAAATATAGTTATTTATATAAGATATCCAACTAAATACAGTTATGTAGTTAATTAAGAGAACATGCAATTTTCTGAATGGAATCATCATGTAACAAAATTGGAGTTAAATTAATCTGATATCATAAAAGAGAAATGACAAGTCATAGCAACTCTAAATCCATATCAAGAAATCAGATACTATATGTTCATCTTATTCTAGCTATGATGTTTTTCAATAATGTATTGAGTGCTTGGCACTAGTATACATTCACTGCTAACCTCATGCAATCTTTCAAATATGAACAGATGTTATGCTATGCCTTATAGTTCATAGTGCAAAAATATTGATTTTATAAAATATAATCTACATCATGCCTGCCCTTGATTGAAGTTTGTTCCTGTTGCTCAAAAGTTTGTGTAGCCTACTGATATGTCAACAAACACCATAAAAATTAGAATATCTTGAAGTGAAAAATTATCTCAAGTATGACTCATAAAAAGCCAAAGGATGAGATGAAGATGTATAAAAAGGCTGTTGATCAGAGCTCAAATATGTAGTTTTGTCAAGTATGACTGATAAAAAGCCAAAGGATGAGGTGAAGAGGTATAAAAAGGCTGTTGGTCAGAGTTCAAATATGTAATTTTGAAACTTCTATTTGTAAGTTTATGAACTTATCAAATCTGTAGTAAAATTTTTTATTATATATCAGAAAGATGTAACATATTAGTTTGTTAGAAGGCTAGAAATTGCAGCCCTGTATAATTTTTTTCTTTTTAGTTGAAAAGAGTACATTAATATCTTTTTAATATATCAATTCAGGGTTGTGTATGTAAATATTTGTTAATGTATAAAACCATGAACAATTTTAATTAATCAAACCATTCAAATAAATGATTTCTTATTATATGGAGCCATTCCTACTCAAGTCTATTTAATTTCTAATATGTATTAAGATTATTTGATCATTATCCTAGTTGTTTATGCTTTATGTTAAGAAAATGTTGAAATGATAACAAGGAAAAAATTAAGATGCTATTATATGACAGTATTAGTTTATCATTAATAGTATTCTGTAATGGAAGTAACACTTAAGGAACCTGTCTGATATATTCTAATTATGAATAAAATTACTCAATGCTGCAATTTTTAGGACAATTTCTTACATGGATGGTTTAAATTAATGATGAGCAAATATAGCTCATAACAGCTCATATTTCTTTAGAGATCATCTGCATGATCTTTATAAATGTGAAATATTTGATTTGATTATCATCATCATCCTAATCATTAATTGTAAAAAATTCATATTACATAAATTTATATAAGAAACGGCCAATGTAGAAATTGATTATCAGTGAAATAAATATATGTCTACAAGATATTTCAATACATAAATAGTTTTTTTATATTATTACATAAATAGTTCTTCAGTGTATTTGAATTTAAAAAACTGGTATACATAAATAAATGAACCATAATCAGATATCTATAATTGCATTTTTTTTCTAATCATATTTTAATAGATAATTATAGTTAAATATAATAATTAATAATGATTCAATACATCAGATGTATATTATTCTACACGGATAAAGCATGATAAACAGAGCAGCCAAAATGCAAAAACATTAATTATAAACAACAATTTGCCAAGCACTTTCGGTACTGTATACCAGAATCATGGTGACATACTGGAACTGAAAGCACTTGACAAATTGTTGTTTATAATTAATGTTTTTGCATTTTGGCTGCTCTGTTTATCACACTTTATTCATGTAAAATAATTTTCATTATCTGACAGAGTTTTTATATTATTTATTTATCAGTTGTATATTTAACTATATATCTTTGATTCACATAAATGCCATATCAATGTATGGCTAATATAATACATATTTGCTCATACTTCCTTATGTTAGGTAAAGAAATTAGACAATATGGTACATAAAACAATAATATTTATCTCTTGCTGACAATACTTTGCTAAGTTTTGACATCTTTTTAATAAAAGTTATTCCAGAATTTTACTATTTGGAGCCACATTATAAGTTTTATGAATCTTTTATGTCATTAAAATGCATTTTAATATGAATTACATTAGCATTGAGAGAAGGAAAAATCATTGTAGCAGTTGATCATGTTAATTTTCATAGATATGTAAATAGGTAAGACAAGTTTAACCAAAATGCTAATCAAGATAATTTGTAAAATGAAGTTTGTGGTCACCTCTAGAGATTAGAAGTTTGTGGTCACCTCTAGAGATTAGAAGTTTGAGAATATTTATAATTGAATAAAAAATTATAAAGCAAATTATTACTTTGGAAAGTTGGTTAATTGACACCAGAAGTTGAATAAAAGTAATTATTATGTGAATTGCAGAAGTTAATCAGGTTTATAATAAGAGTAAGTGGTCATTTCTAACCTTATTAAAATTAGATATTAAAATGAATTTTATTAACTATTTCATATGGAGTATATGTCTATGGACACAGAGATTTAGATGATTAGGAAAACAGAGAAAAAATTTTGGAAAAGATGTTAGAAATATAAATTATTGAAAGAATACTGAAAAAGATTATTTACTGAGGAGATTAAGAAGCAAATTATGAAGATCCCCCTCTTCTAATTCTGTTTTGTTCTTTCTTTCTTCATCTTTGATGGAGATATATTTATTCTCTTTGTTTTTTTTAAAAAATAGGCAAAAAACATTATTTGATTGTTTGAAAATCTTGTGTTGTTAGTAGTTCAGATTTGTGATTCTGGCATCACAATTGTTTTATGAGCATATGTAATGCATTAATTATCTTTTTAGATTTCACATATCAGAGGATTACATTAAAAACATTGATGTCCATGCTGCTTGTTTTTTTCTGGCACTGAATACTTTTAGTATCATTCATTGAATTTCTTATTTGATAATATGAGTGCTGCATCACAGAAGCATATATACAGCTTGAAAAAAAAACATTAGTTGTATCAGATCAGCATTATAAGATATTCATTCTAGTTACTCTACATTAGAGCCATCTATTACAAGCTTGAGTAATCATTGAACATTAAACAGCTATGCCAACTCAATGAGTATTAAATTCTTAAGCTTATAAGAGATGATTCTTAGATAAATAGACTTAATTACATTTCTAATGTTGAATGTAACTGGGAAAATCATGATGTTTTATTTAGTATCTGATCTATTAATAACACAATAGGTGTAGCTATTTGTAAAATGTCAAACATTGGTTGCTGAATCTTTTCCCATTTATTCAGAAACTTTGGGTTAATGGCAAGTTGTTCTAATACATATGTAAAGAGGTTTTCAAAATTCACAAGTTTAAGAATTGTAATTCTTAAATCATTAACTTTTATAATATAAAATGGTTATGATGTCTAGTTTATTAATCAATAACAATTTATATGTTTCAGTATTTATAATCATTTTGAAAGCAATCAGAAAAAAGAGAAACACTAGAAAAATTCAAAGCAATAGTTAACAAGTCATTGTATTACTCTGAAAATAAGTAGTTAATTGACTCCATAGAGATTTATTAATTATGAATAAAATGCTATATCATTTAATCCTCTATGTAATGTTTTAGCACTATTAATATTATGAATGGTTGTAAAACATTTTTGAAATGGCCTGCCAATTTTTGATAAAAATAATAATGGCTGAATAGGGAGATTGGTTAAATCTTATGTATTTTTTTAAGTCAATTCTCTATACCCATTAATAAGCATACTCAATTTTTTTTTTTATAAATATGAAGAAAGGTTTATTATGCTTGAAAATATTTAATAAGTCTTGAATGTATTTTAAAAGCTTGTATAGTAGTGTACATGGATTTCTTCTACTTAACTATGCTTGTTTTTTTTTTTTTTTTGACAGTGTAATAAATGTTGGTGGCATGCTTCCAAAAATATTAAACTTCAGCAGATCCTTCAATCAACTACTTACAGAAGAAATTTTTAAAATTTTTGATTAGTTACTTTATTGCAAACATTTGTTAAAAACAAACTTCATCTTTATGCTATAAAATAAAGTTTCATCTATTTACAAATAATAAAAAGGTCGTTAGGAAAATACAAATATCAATACACACATAATCGTAGTGTGATAATTAAAATCCTGGAATGCACCTTTATAAAATATACATGTGGAAAACTAGTGACTACAAAGTAATTCCCTTGGGCACCTATACTCTTATTAAAATAGCATTCCCATTTCTGGAAACACCTGGAACTCATTTTCAGAAATACAGTTGGGCAGCTGTCTCACTTTCTATTGGATATCAATTATAGTAGAACATCTCCATCCTTTCAGTGCAGTTTTTAATTTTGGAAATAACCAAAAATCACAGAGAACTAATTCAGGTGAATAGGCAGGATGATCTACTTATGTAATTGAATTTTTGACCAAAAATCTTTCACAGTGAATGCACTATGACTTGATACATTGTCATGATAAATGACCCACATGTCAGGGCACAGTTTGATTTTTTTTTCTTCAAACAGAATCTGTAATCTATGAAGTACTTTTAAATAACATTGTTGTTTGATTGGTTGTCCCTGTTCAATAAATTCTTGGTGGACTATTTTCTTGTAATTAAAGAAACACACCAGCATGGTTTTAAAGTGTGAGCATGGCATACACATTTTGACAGTTTCTTTCTGGGTCATACTGAAAGCATCTAATTACTTTTGAAGCAGATATGTATTTGAAAGAAAGATCTGTTGCAACATCAAACTGATGATGTTTCTCTTTATCCATCAATATCCAAGGTACAAATCACAGAAATCTTTCTTATGCCCAATTCTTTATTCTAAAATTAGTCTGTTTCTCAATTAATCTGAAATTCTTCAGCAATCAATCTCAGACTTAATCATCTGTTGTTCTATTGTGCATCTCACACATTGTTAATATTAATGTAGCATTGTTGTTTTTGGCTATCTATTTCTAGGATCATTCTTCACATCTCATTCATTCAAATACTCAATTTCTTTATAGCATCTTCACTATAAGCTACTTGCATCAGTTGCAATGTTTCAGTAGCACATTTGCTGATTTTCACATAAAATTTGATGTTGATACATTGCTCAAAATTTTGATCACCCTTTTTTATGCCAAATCGTACACACAGATATTTATTATCTTCTCAATAGCTAAGTAACAACTAACTCTGCCACTTTAAAATTTACATACATGTTAGTGTAAACATGTTCAAACATGAATATTTATATGATTTTGATCCAATTAGGTCACAGGTTTTATCACAGCCATTTCGGGAATTAAAGTCACACGTCATTTGTGCAGATAAAAATTTCCAATATTTAACACTATTTTTATATTATTTATCTATAATTATCGGTCATTCTGTTATAAAGACAGTTCAAAATATATCATACAAGGCTACAATTTCTTGTAAGTAACTTTTTTGTCTATTAATTTCTTTCCGTTTTATTTTTTATCATGACAGTTTCCACCAAAATTTGATAATTCTTTTTTACTTCTGAAAACTTGTCCACTTCAAATCTTTTTTTTCTTTCTAATTTTTTTCAGTAATTTTCTATTTCTTACCTAGTATTTCTGTATTGCTATTAATATTGTTTTAATGTGTATTTATGACTTATCTTGGACTTAGATAAATCAACCAATACAAGAGTTAAAATGTAACAAATATATTTTATTATAGAGTTTAAGTAATGTTATTTGTTTTAGTAATTTATTTGCTACAATTTTTTGAGTATATGAGAAAATTATTTAGTATAATATATATAAATTTTCTCTCTTTTAACCAATTTCAACAACAAAAAAATTGGTATGGTCATCTGCTTGGGAGAATGTGTGATATTAGAATATCAAATTATGGGCATATCAAAACAGTTTTCTTCAATTGCCCAAATTGAGAAGATTTTTAAGTGTCTCTTGGAATTACTTAATTAATCTTTAACTTCTGTGCATTCCACTATCACTTTTCTAAAACTGTTCAGGATATTTCAATAATTGTTCATTCTGTAATTATTTTTGAAATTGTTGTTTATGTAATGTAGATTAAATTTAGTATTCCAAAAGCTTTAGTTCTTAGTCCCTTTTGGATTAGGAAATTTTATTGATATGGACAAAGTCATTCAAACCTTTACAATGATAAACAGGGGAATTGGTTAAAAAAATAAGAAAATTTTAAAAGGTAATTTATTAGTAAATATTATTTAAAAAATAAATTAACTACTAAGGTAATTTAAATGTAATTTATTAGCATGATTTATTATATTTAATTTAATAATGAGTTCTGCCTATTTTTTTTTTTTAAAATCATTTTTTATATTCCTGTGAATAAATTTGTTGTATTATATGGGTGGCAGAAGATTTGATAATGAAAGTTGTATTGATTGTATGCTGTTTCACAAATTGTGATTTCAGGATATAAAAGTGGCCAAATATTATTACAATTCACCATCATTATTTTTCTGCTGACATTTTGTGGACATGCATTAGGATTATGAATTAAACTGACAATTATTTAATATTTATACATTTTTTTGTTACACTTCAATGATACTGATATAAAAATGTCTAGATATTAGAAACTTTTGTCTATATTTTTTGTTTTCATTTATTTTGAAAATAACTTTATTGCATAAAATTGCAAATTTTTATATATCATAGTTAAGAACAATATGATATTCGCATAGCACATAGTTAAATATATTTTGATCTGATTTTTTAACAGTTCAACTTTTTCACCAAGGACTAATATTTTTATAATACTATGATAATTGACTTTAAAAAATATTTAAAAAATTTGAAGTTTTCAAATTTATGTATTTTGGAAAAATGACATTCTATCTGAAAAAATAAATATTGTAATATAAAATCAAGTGTGGATTTTTTTTTATAATTTTAAAACTTAAATCATTAAGACAGCCCATGGTCACATTTCATATACTTACACAAACTGTTAAAACAGTAGCAAACTCTCTAGTAGTCTCAACCAGTGCAAACCTTAGTAATCAATGGATGACAAATTATGCATAAAATACCTATCTAGTGCCTACTCATCTAATATTCCCTGACTAGTTTCTAGTTTGTGGCTTTTATCAGTGAGAACATTGCACCTAGACATTTGGATCTAATGCAACCCTCCAGCAACCACTTTTTACTTACTTAGTTAACTATAAAGTTATAAGCCTAAAATGAAAACACAATAATGTTTCCAAGCCACTTTGCTTGTGTAGTCATTGGATGGTGATACTATATGGATATTTTGCTCCTGTTTTAACAGCTTGTATAAGCATAATAAATGGTGATTATGCTATGTCAGTATAATTGCTGAATGGGATTCAGATCTGTATGACTATACAAGTAAATTTACTTCATTTGAAAAAATTATTACATTTTTATTTTGAAGTTATAGCCTTATAGTTAACTAAATAGGTAAAAGTTGGCTGCTGGAAGATTGAATTAGATCCAGAGATCTAAGTACAGTGCTCTAAGATCTAAGGTTTCTCTCTGACAAAAGCTATAAGCTAGAAATTAGTCTGAGGATATTGGATAAGTGGGTACTAAATATGGATTTCACGCGCAAACCTTTTAGCATCCATTGATTACTATGGCTTGCACTGGGGTTAAACATTTGAAAAAAAAAGGTGATAGAATCTTTGGGGGGGGGGGTAAATTTTTTTTACTCAAAATTTGGACATTCAAATTCTATTTGTAAGCATTTTCTACAATTTTTTATTTATAGCTTGAACAATTAATGTTTGTCATAGGTTTTTTTTAACCAAATGGTCACTTAGTAGAATTTTTAAAAATTTGCAAAATTAATTTTTATTTGCCATTTTAGATTTGTAAGTAAATGTATTTTAATTAAAAAAATTATTTTATCTTCCCCATATTGCAACCATCCATCAATGCTAAATTTCAGACCATCCTCTCTCACTACACATGGCCTTCACTCTTCAGATGAGCTAGGGATATCAAACACCTGGATCTTAATGCCTTGATAGTTAGATATTTTTCTATTATATCACACTCTCACATTGCAGGGACTGGCTTCCACTTTTAACACCCCATTAAAAGGTAAATAATTGTTCTGTAGAGATATTTTTAAACATTTTTTTATTGTTATCAGTGCACTGGCCATCTTAACTTCATCATATCACAAATATCACCAATTCAGAAACTCAGACCATTCTCTATGTACATATTTTGTGAACAACTTTCATTTACCGCACCTGTATTTTCATGCCCATGTTGGCAGTTTGATATTTTGCATTACTTTCTTGCAAGTTTCTAGCACTTTTTTTGTTTATATTCTAAAATTGGATTCATAGTTTTGATAACTGTTTATTTCTCAAACTTGAAGAACAGAATACTACATCAAAGTATAACATTTTTCAACCAACAAATCATATGCTTTCTGAATAGGAATTACAAGTCGTAGTTCTGAATTTCCTAACCTTCATTTTTCAAAGAAATGAAATCTCAAAGCTTATTGGAAGCAAAAACTAGGACAGAAATTGTCATATTTTGCTTATAATAATGAGAGCTGATGACTCATTAAAAAAATTACCGATGCTCAGTAAGATTGAAGACTAAAGAAAGCGAGTCTATATTTTTATGATATGGATACATGGTCATTATGAGACATAAAAAAGAATAGTGATGTTTTATACATAGAATCACCACCAATCATGAACAACAGTTTAATGGAATATAATAAGTATTCAGTAATGCTTATAGTCATCTAATAAATTAGAAAATTGCTAATGTCTTATTTTTTTTAGATTATAAATTTGATAAATACATATAAAATTACATGTGTCAGAAACTTTATTTAATACTTAGATCTATTTCTTGATTATTATTATTATGTATCAACAAATCAATATTAACTTGTGGGGATCATATTAATAGTATTTATATTATTATTTATAATTTTAAGTATAGTATATTAAGAGTAATTTATTATTGCTTTCTCCCCTGAAGTTTTTTGTTGGTATTACTATTACTACCATTCTAAATTGTTTTTGTCCACTATAGATATTATTAATAAGACATTTAGAAAAAACAAAACAAATAAGAAAAAGCAAACAAAAGTAAAATTAGAAAATAGTATAGACTCTTCTTAATTATTTTTTATATTGGATTCTTTTTTAACTAACATTAATTAATTTATTATATAAGCATTTTCAATTTTGTCAGATTCTATATATAACTTGTAATTTTGTAAATATTTAAAAAAACATATTTGAAGATTTTAATTTATTTCTCAGAAGAATCATTTATTTGTTGTTGTTTTTTTTTAGTTGCCAATGTATAAATACTTTTTTTTTAATATATTTCCTTTTCCAAATTAATATAGATATATTACAAAAAAGTTATTTGAAAGCATTATAATCATATATATATATTGCTTGCAACTTCATCGACTTAATTTGTAATTTTTTACTCCCTTATTTTTCATTAATGATTTTGTAATATTTACAATTGTTTGATAGATCTTATTTTGGGATGTGACTTTGGATTTTTGGGTTTTTGTTGGATTTTTGGCTTATTGTTAGAACTTTCAAGCTTTGAAGAAGATTTAATCAATGACAAAAACAATTTTATGTTCCAGCTTAAAACTTATACTTAAATAGCTAGTATCTTTTCCTACCAATATTGTTTTCTCAAACACTGGTCCATCCTAGAATAGATTACATCATAATAGATCATTGATAAGAATTAAAAACTTTATGAATAATATATTTGTTATGTTCAAAGACCATTTCCATGTTAACACTAACAGTTTTTTATAGTCTTAATTTAAAGCATTTGTTAATTAAAGATATATATAGTAACAGTTTTGGGGTTGTGATTTTTTTTTTTTTGATCATTGAATTAGATTATTAAAAAAAATTGCATTAAATTATTAAATAATTTTTTTAAATTTGTTTGAAACAAAAAAATTATTTCTTCTTTTTTACTTACATATAAATGAAAGAATTGAAAGCAGAAGCATAAAATATTTTAATTAATTCTATATCTTTGATCTTATCTTATGTGACTTGTTTTTTCTATTTTGCCTTATTCTGTTCTATTTGAATTGTTAATTTATAAAAAATGTCTTATTATTAATATCTATATTGATTAGCAGCAATATAGGATGATTTTTATTCCAATTAATAACAGCTATTTTAATAGAAAAACTTTATTTCAAACTGAGATAAAATCATCATAAACTGCTCTCTAATATAGTCTCTGTAGAGCAGACAATGTCATTCACTTAATTGCCAAGGCTCAATATTGACTTGGCAACACCTAATAACAATAAATCCTATATACTAGTTTGATTGGTTCATTTCTGCTCTTAAGATTTTATGCTTCCTTATTGGTTTTTAATTTTTGTTATAGTTGCTATTTTATTTTTGTAGATGTCTATACTTAAGTGATGAATATCTATCCAAAGACAATTTCTAACAAAAGGAAGTTAAGTATTAACAACAAACAATAATGACTTTATTATCATTAGTAGTATTTTTTATCTTCTTAATATAATTTATTCTAATATCTTAACTAATGTATATTCCATCAATTTTTTTTTTATCCTTAACAATTTAAAACCATAAGAGTCATTAAATATAATATTTTATGCTTGAACTGCAACTAATTAAAGATATCAAACATTTCAATACCACTTATATATTCATATATTGATAATATATGTAGTTAGCTATTATTTTTAATATTGATAAAATCATTAATAAAATAATTAAAATTTTACATTTTGAATGAAAATGTTAAACCTACTTATGGCTGATATTTGGATCTACAGATCACTTTTCTTCAGTGTAACACACACACAGACATACACACAAGAAAACAAAGCACTAAACAATAATAAGTATTTTGTATATATAATAATATTATATAAATGCAAATTTGTTTTAGTAGTCCAATGTCTTTCATTATATAATTAGCTGTTGTTATTTTCAAGACTGAATCAAACTACTTGTTACCACATTAAATTATCAGTATTCAACATTTATATAAAAAAAGCTGAAATTGGTATATAATTCTCTAATTAAAGATGTATGAAGATTTTTATTTTATTTAAAATAGGCCAAGTTTTAAAGAAAAAAAATACAATTTGAATATTATCAAAAAGCTTTAAATATGATCATCCATAGTGAATATTTTTTTTGCAATTACTGCTTAAATACAAAAAGGTATAAGTATCATAATATTCTCTCTTTTTTTTCCATTTGTGTAGAAACATTTTCTTGTTATGATTAATAATTACTTTTTTGTCTAAACTTATTGGCCAATCTTCATAATTAACTATTAATTGTTAATTAAATTAAGAAGCTATTATAGAATGAACTATATCAATTTTATTATCAATTTTAATCCTATATATCATTTTTGCTACCAGTAGTAAAATGGCTTGTTAATATAATCAATAAATAATATTTAATTCTGAAGATGGCCCATGAGATTTATTGAAACATTAATTGTAATCATAGCAATAGAAGTTTTTCATTCAAAAAAGAAAAAGAATGCAATTGTTTGTCTTTATACTTGCAGTTTCTAATTAATTATAAATAGAAAATTATAATTGGTGTTTTTACAGGTAAAGATGGACTTACAATTTATACACAAAACAATTCTGTATATCATTTAGTAAACATTTAAAATTGTTATAGAAATATTCTTTTAAATGAAAGTATTTTTAATATAAAGATTAATTTTTATAATGATTTCTTTTTTCTCTTCTGTGTAATGTAAAAATTATTGAGGGATAATTACAGCTTTTACTTTTCTTACTTATAATGTGATCAGTCTTGAACTCTTTACTTTATTTACAAATTGATGTTAAATTTCCAAATATTAAAAAAGTAGAAATTGTTTTTTTTATTAATCAAAATTATCTGAAAAAAAGATTTGTAATAAATAAATATTTGTATTTGATTTCTTAGATTATTTAAATAATGAGTTGTAAATCATAAAATATAGGGTTAATTTTAAAAAAATGGGAATATATAAATAGAATTAAAATTATAGTATTTGTTAATATCTTATTAAAGATATATTGTACTAAATAAATAATAATGTTGTGCAAACTATTTCATTGCTGTATATCATTACTACTCAGAAAGGAAATGAGAAATACTCTAACATATATTATGGCTTAAGTAATATAATTAATTATATAGTGGGTGTAATAGAAATGGAGATACTTTTTTGAAATTGTAGAGATAATTATTGAACTTCAAATTATCAAATTTTTATAATATTAATGTTTTTGGACTATATGAAAAATTTGTCCATTAAAATTGAAATTACTATGCAATTTTATTAACTTTTACTAAGTGCTTGAATGAAATAGTTAACATATTTCTTAAATTATAAGACATTACTGTGATACATACTTGATTCCATTATGTCTTAGACTAGAATTCATAACATTGTATTGATTTTTGTTAATGTTAACAAAGTTGTTTATAAACATAAGTTCATAATTAACTAAATATTTAATACTTTTTTATTTAATCTAAACAGATTATCACAACTGACTTGTCATACTTGATAATATTATTTCCAATTATTTGGAAATATACTTGTGTCCTCATCAATGCTGGTAATGGGAATACAATAATTTAATGTGAGGAATGAGGAATTTTAATCTCACTTTACTTTCTTGGCAAGAAGAAATACTTTGAACTCATAATTTTATGTGACAAAAAAGCGAATTGATTTTGGAATAATATAGATTTTGTTGAAGATCCAAAAAATCTTGATAATTATATTGACAAGAATGATGGCAAAGAAAAAATGAAACTGTAGTTTAATATTTCTGGATTTAAGCCAGAAGATATAAATATCAAAAGGAGTAAATAACAAACCTATACTTCATATTAAATCAAATCAAAAATCTGATAATCATACTTTATATCAAGAATATAACCTTTCTAAAGGAATGGATCCACTTAGATACATATCCAAATAGTCTGAATTATTATTTGTAGAAACTCCATAGCATCTACCAGATAAAAAAAGTGAAGAAAAATCACTTATAAAAGAAATTCTTATCAATCATTAATCATTTTATTTTTAAGTGATGGTTCAAGCAAATATTTTAATATACAGCTATATAATCTGTTATTTTAAAAGGTAATTTAGTTTTTTTTTTTTTTTTACAATATATTTTTTATATGCTTTAACTGTTTACATTATAAATCTGAATTATTTAACAAATTAATATGATAATTTAAAGTTTGCTATCACTGTACTGTATTCCTTGAAGATTTCTAAGTATATAGTTTTTAATAAATAAAAAAATGTATTAAAAGAAAAAAAATGCATAAATAAATAAACAAATATGATAAAATATGAAAGTTAGAATATTAAATTATTATAATTTGATTTGTAAGTACCAAATATCTATTAAGCATGTATAGTGGAATAGAAGTTTTAATATATCTTAAAAGTTAAGAAAAATCTAAATCTGATCATTTAAATGAATTGTTTGATTTTTTTTTTAATAATAAAGTTTATTATCAATTTATTTAATTAATTTAGTGGGTTACTTTAATAAGCATATGTAATGCATTTCTATGTTGAATTATTTCTATCATCTTATATGAGTATTGAATGTCTTTAGAAAAAATTAAATATTCCAAATACATTCAACTGTTAGTAATAGTTCACAGTTTAGTATAAGTATATGAAATTTCTATTGACTGTTGCCTTTGGCAGGATGGTTTAGTTGGTTAGAGTGTTACCTTAAAATTCAATACTCAAGAATCCAAGGGTCCAGGTTCAATTCCCATGTTAGTACTGTCACTGGCCAGGCCAGAAACACCTGAAGAAGAGAGGAGAATAATATCTCTTGAAACATGCATATACTAACCTGTGTGCTATTATTAATAGTTGAATGTATTTGGAATATTTAAGTAAAGTTAAAGACATTCCAATACTCATATTAGATGATATAAATAGTCTAATATAGAAATACAACTAAAACACCATCATCACAAACCTTCAGGAAAACAATATATAATGCAGTTTCATTAAAGGTGATATGCAAATTAATAAACTAGAATGAAATAAATATTAAATGTCAAAGTATATGAACATTAAAATTATATTTCTTTGACCATAAACAATAAGTATAAAGCTTTTCAAATTTACCTAAAGTTGAAATATCAGGCAGTTGTATATTTAACTATATACAAGTATATCTCTTTGAAGTATTCATAATACTTTCTTTAATTGCATGCTTGATGTAAAATGATCTTAAATTATTTTTATTAATAATTTTTTTGAATTACTATATAACTTTCTCAGAATATTGGTTTAATTTCCTTTGAAGTTTTTCTTATGGTTTTTTATAAGCCTTTGTATGAAATTAAAGAGAAAGGATTTCACTTTTTTAACATGTGTCTTTTGATTTTTATAATAGCTCAACAGTGCTGTGTTGAGTATAGAGGAAACTCTCAAATCCAAACACAAGGTAGAGACTTTATAAAGATAAAAACAGTCATCTTATCTTTAACCTAAATTCTGATTAATGTAGGTCAATCTGAAGCATCTTGGTTTGAGAGAGTGAAGGTGTTACTCTGTTCACTTTTACATCCACATTAACATTCATGAAATCTTTTGATTTACTACATGTTAATATTACAAAGTAATAAAAATTATGTAACGTTCAAATTTGTTTATTAAGCAGATAGATTGCATGAAATTAAAGAGAAAGAATTTCAACTTTTTAACATGTGCCTTTGTATGATGTATTTTTTAAAGATGATTGTACTTTATTTCAGTAAAACAGTTCTTTTGGGGATTTATTATACTGCAAGAGATATCACATGCTGATTAGGTAATTACAGAAGTAAAAGAAGTGCCTGATGTAATAATTTTGTCACTTAGGTCAATTGAAATGTCAGTAGTAGTAATGAATTTTATACTTTTAACATATAGTGAGAATATAATAATACTGATAACATTCTTCATAGTTGCTTCAGTATTTTCTCACTATTATTTTAGAGTCAGTGTTTATTATTATTATTTTATTTGTATTAGTCATTTTAGTTCCAACAACCAACTTTTTAGCCGTCCTTTCAGTTGATTTTTAAACTATTTTATCAAAATTATAGTTTTTAAAACAATATATATAAAATGTTGATTAGTTTTTTTTTTGTTGTTGTTATTGTATACATTTTTATGTCTGTTTTTTTGTTTTTATTATTGATATACAAGTTAATTGCTTTTTCATTCTATTTTTAGACTGTGTAGCTTTCAAAATAATTGCTAATTTATCAATTTTTGTAATTTTAATTGACTTTTGAAATTAAATTATTAGTTTTTATTCACATCATATTTCAGATTTAATTTATTACAAGCTGATATACCTAAATATTGTATACATTTTATTTAAAAGAAAACATTTTATTTATCTTTTACAAATGTAATATTGCATATCTATAACACAGAAAAATTTATTAAATATAATAAATTTGAACTAATATATTCTGTATATTATATCCCTAATTTTTAAATTATACTTAACAACTATACCATTTTAAAGAATGTCTTGCATTTGTATAACATGGCAATGAAAAGATCAAAATGCCTCAGTATATACAAACATATATCTCACTTAAGTTAATTCTATCATCTACCTACCTACCTACCTGCCTCTCTCTCTCCCGACTGACCTACCTATCTACCTACTACCCACCTACCTACCTACCTACCTATCCCCTACCTACCCCCTACCTACCCCCTACCTACCCACCTACCTACCTTCCTACCTACCTATCTATCTATCTATCTATCTATCTATCTATCTATCTATCTATCTATCTATCTATCTATCTATCTATCTATCTATCTATCTATCTATCTATCTATCTGTCTGTCTGTCTGTCTGTCTGTCTGTCTGTCTGTCTGTGTCTGTCTGTCTATCTCTCTCTCTATATATATATATTATAAATACAATATTGCATATCTGTAAAGCATAGACAGATATCTTAAAAATATAAGAAATTTTGACCCATATATCCCTATATTATATAACAAATATACTGTTTTGAAGTTTTGCAGATGTATAATAAAGTAATGATGAATGAACTTTTATATTTCATTCTCTCTGATAAATTAATGAATGGAATTCTTAAGCATCTTCAACCCATTAGTTATATATATCATATTGTAAACATGTGAATAAACTAAAATTACTAATGTAAATCTTAAGATCAAAGTAATTCCTTATTTTGATATTAATTTAACTTTGAAATGATTTCAAATAAGTATATTTTGTGCATATGGATTAATGTTGTGCTAGGAATAAACTCAAAAGCTAAAGGTCTGGATTGCCAGTTTGAGTATCACTTCAATACTTGAACATCATATGATCTTTTAAATGACAAACCATTTTAATAATAACATATTCTGGCAAATTTAATAAAAAAATACATTTTTAGAATTAAATTTAGAATTTTTTTTCTTTATTTTAATATTTTGTTAATCGTGCCTTTTTGCATTTTATTTCATATCATATTGTTAAAACTGAAGCTTCCTTTACATTTTTCTTGAATAAGTTTTAATGCATATATTTATTTTCTTATCTAACAAATTAAAAAAAAAAAATCACCTTTCATTCTTGACTCAATTTAATTTTTTAAATATATTCTCAATTCTGCCATCAAATTTTTTTATTTATTTAAATCTAAATTGATTTTTGAGTATATTGTAACTGGTTGGGTTACATGGCACCCAGCAACCTAGTTGTGGGTGTGGGTGTACATATATATGTATAAAGTAAAGGAAAAGTAGAAATAAACACAGGCAAAAATTTTGGAGATATTTTACTACATTTTTCTGAAATAAGTAAAAGATTAAATAATTACAAATTTAAAATAGAATTTTATTATAAATTAAACAATTAAAAAGGTCTAATAAATATTATTTGTAATTCTGATTTTGAATTTAAAAACAAGTATAGTATTTTTGAAACCTTTTAATTAATTGGAGAATTTCTCTAACCGAGTAAAAACATGTAGATCACATCTTTGGTAAAATTTCAAAGTTGCCTTCGAAAGAATCAGTGATCTTTTTGAAAAGATAAAAAAATCTGTTTTCAGTTAAGGCATTTTTAACATCTCAGATGCTCTTATAAAAAGTTCTGATAAAAATATCAGTTTAGTCTGGTTAAATTTTTGAGAAGCAGTGGCCAAATTGATCAGCTGCAAAGTTTGATCTTAAAATTTTTGAGCAGCAGTTGGCAACATATAGTTAATATTTTGATATAGATTGTTGAAATTTGCAGTAATTGGTTTTAGCTGCGCAGGGAGATGGCTGGCAGATTATATAGAGCTCTCATGAAATATAGCTGAAGTCAAGGCAGGAGATCCAGCAGCAGTCTATTGATTCACTGGGGGAGTTTAGATGCACCCTAGAAGGAAGACCCACTTCTTTGTCTATAAGCCTTAAGTGTGGATTAAACAGTTTGCTGACCTGAACTTATCAAATCCTAGACAGTAGGGAACTCATGAAATGCAAATATACCTGATTATACTTTCCTGATGCTGACAATTATCTGGACTGGTCTCCATCAAACCATCAGTTGCTGAAGAAGTAATTATATGCATGCTGATGTGTCTAAAGGCAGATAAATTCAGATAAATGTATATATAGCTGGTGAGTTAATTTAAAATCCTTAAAGTGACTTAAATTTATAACTTAATAACTTAAAGTAAAACAAATGAATAATTTGTTTGAGTCACATGTCTAAAAGAAGGGACATAGATAATTTTATATATATTGTAAAGAAGTTATTTTATTATTCCTTAAAAAGATTTTTTTTTAAACTATATTTTTAAAATTAACCCCCCCCCCCCAAGTATGATTGTATAACATATATTGAGAGAATTATTTTAAAATTTATATTTTAAAAGAAAAAAAGATTTTCAGAAAATCTTTTAGACTAAAAGAAAAAGAGACATTTAAAAATGCTTGATAATTATCAATCAAAACAGTTACCCTTGAAAACTGATTTTTTAAAAAGAAAATAACAAAACTAATCATCAAAGAGTAAAATTTGTTGTTAAAATAACAAATGAATTTTATATACTTTCAATATTGAATTAATTATGAAAATATATTATTATTATAACAAATAAAAATATGTGATACAGACATCAGTGGGTGCCTGCAATTCAACATGCACACACATATATGTAAATTTTTAATCATTTATAGCAGTGGTCTTCAACCACCGGGCCGCAGACCGGTACTGGAGCGCAGAAGTTTTCTGCTGGTTCGCAGCTAGACTGGCAAGAAAGTTTCTAATAACAAAATAATACGATTTTAAACTTTTAATTAATACGAACAATTTTTATTTATCGCATTTTTTCCCGATTAAAAAAAAAGAAACAGAACAAAAACAAAATCTAATCAATCATACATAAATTAATTTGTTTTTCTATTTATTACAGATGTTTATGGGGGGGGGGAGAAAAAGTTTTTTATTATACAAACTCCAGTTGTCTTTTGATAACCAATCACGGTTGCTTGTCAGCATTGTAAAAACAATAAAATGTAACGTGACTTTTTTTGATCTCTTAATTTTTTTCTACTCTCTCTTTTAATATTTCATTTTTAGTGTTTTTTTTGGCTTTAAGTTTTATTTTGAAAATCAATTTTTATTACCTTTTTTAAAAAATAAAAACCAAAAAATAAGTTCTGTCTCTAACATTTACAATGTATTTCTCAATATATCCCCACCACCCCAAAATAAAGTAAGATCAAAACTTTTGACTTTTTCAAGCTTCGTATTCTTTTTTTTTTGTTTAAAAATATGCCCACTTTTTTTTTGGCCTATAAGGCAATATTTTTTTTGGCTTTATTTGTATACCGCTAAAATACTAAAACTTTTATTTTTAAAACCAATTTCTGTTACCTTTTTTTAAAAATAAAACAAACAAAAAATAACTTTGGTGTCTATCTTTTGTCTCAGTTGATGACAAAGTATTTTTCAACCCCCCTCCCCCCCAAAAAAAAATAAAATAAGATCAAAACTTTTGACTTTTTCAACATTCAGGTGAATAACCTTTTATTCTTGCATGTTTTAACAATGAAATAATAAACGTAAAATGCAAGCACATTAATGAGAACGATTGTTATTGTATCTTTTCTGTAGCAGTATGACTGCGCAACTCGAGAAAGAGTGTTCAACATGTGAAGGTAAGCAACACCATTACTATACACCTTAACTAGTGTGCTGTTTTGGTCAGTTATAACAATTATGCTTATCTAAGGCTAAGCAGGTTACATCTTTAAGAAAATTTATCTGTAAACTTCTGCTGGTCCGCAAAATCTTATCCTTGTTTTTACCGGGCCACAGGGGTGAAAAGGTTGAAGACCACTGATTTATGGTATTTTTTATACAACTGAAAAGTTTAATCATGTATTTACTGTATTATGATGATTGAAATATAGTCATCAAATGTACTGCATTCTGCATGCATATATATCAAATGCATGTCAGATAGACAGATTTAAGTAAAAATTACTGTTAATTCTATTATTTTGTAATATGAACGTGTTTCAAAAACTTTGCATGCCAAAATTATAGTAAAACAATATAGGCACTGACAACACCTAAACCGCAAAGCTACTGTTTACTTTTATAGTCAAAATTCTCTGCTGAGCATTTCTGAGAGGCATGCTCTCATATTCATAGCTCTGAGTCAATTAACTCTCTGAAATTATATGCAAATTATACAAGGTCAAAGGTTAATTGCTCCATTTCTTCGATATCAAGAAGGATGTGTCTTTACGATTGATAGTGTTGCAATCCATAGCAATGAAGCAGGCCTCTTTCACTTTTTTTCACATCGTGTTTCTCTTTGCAGACCAGGTTGATCTCGCACTGGTGTCCTGCCTGTTTCTGATGTAGTGCAAATATGGAATAGTGTGATGGATCTGACTGTGCCTTGGAGTATGAATATCTGTATTGTAGTTATGTTTCCAGTGCTGCCTGAGTTTCCCCAAGTATGAATGTCTGTGTTGTAGTTATGTTTTCAGTGCTGCCTGAGTTTCCCCATAGTATGAGGCTCTACAATTTGTGTGATTGCATGCAATATTGTACACATCCTGCAGTGTTTGAGCCAGTGTTAGTTTTTCTTTCATGTTGTTAATTAATCTGTTGGAATGGGGGTGTGTGTGTCGAAAACTTAATTGGAACTGTCTATTAAAAATTGCATAAAATTTATTATGTAAAAATATATGAGAGCAGCAGCCTGTGTATATCCACTTTAGGTATATTATTGGTTGCTTTATTGTGGAAATGTTTGATCTTTCTGTTGATCAGCTTCTGTTTGAACCCCATCCTCAGCAAATCTTCCCTGTATGTTATTAGATTTTTTTTCTGTCTGCTTCTAATTTACACAATTGTTGGTTCCTGTGGAGAAAAGATGAGAGACCAGTTAATTTATGGCTGGTGGGTGTTATAGAATCTGGCTGGATATGGCCTCATTTCAAATGGCCTCACAATCATTTTTTAAGTCAAGGGTGTGTTTTCTCATTCTACCAGCACATCTAGATATTTTACTTGTTTGTTACAATCTCCCCATTCAATGTTTAAAGTCAAGAGAGAACTGCTCTGGGGTTCATTTTTCTATTATTTTGATAAATTCAATTACGTTATGTCATCATCATCAACCATTATCAATCCACTGCAGGATGAAGGTTTATCGAAGTTCAATCCATCTTTTCCTATATTTAGCTTCTCTTCTCCACATCACCCCTGCACACTTTCTTATTTCATCCACCCATCTCACATGTGGTCTCTTTCTGGGTCTTTTACAATCCCTTGGAATCCAGTTTAAAATTTCAATTGTCCATCTGTTATCATCTCTTCTAACAATATGTCTAACCCAACTTCACTTCAGTCTTTTAATTTTTTCAATGAGGTCAGTAACACCTGTTTGTTCTCTTACCCATACATTGCGTTTTCGATTCCTTCTTGTTATTCCCAATATGCATCTCTCCATACTTCTTTGAGTGGTCTGAAGTCTCTGTATTGCTCTTCGTATTGCTCTTCTATTAAGTGTCCAAGTCTCAGATCCATAGGTAAGAACTGGCAAAACACATTTATTAAAAACCTTCCTTTTCAAACACATAGGCATATTTCCTTTTAGTATCAAGTTATTTCTACCAAAAGCACTCCAACCAAGTTTAATTCTATGATTAATTTCATCCATTATATTTCCATATGTATTAATAATCTGACCAAGGTATTTGTAACTGTTAATTTCTTCTAACTCATCATAATCAATCTTTATTTTTATATTTTGAGAAAATCTATTAAACATTACTTTAGTCTTTTTAACATTTATCTTTAGTCCTACTTTCATCTGATAACTCCTGCAACATTTCCTGTAGCTCTGAAGCATTATTTTCAAAAACAACTACATCATCTGCAAAATCTAAATGACTTAAATAATCTCCATTTACTTTCACTTCTTTAGCTTCCCATTTTAATCCACAAAATACTTCTTGCAGCACTGCTGTAAAAAGTTTTGGAAATATGGAGTCACCCTGTCTTACACCCTTTTCAATGTTGATTTTCCTACTATCATTATGTAATCTAATTGTTGCTGTTGCATTTTTATAAATATTCTTCAAAATATGACAATATCCTGGATCTACACCTTGATGATCCAATGCTTTAATCACTGAAAAAATGTTTATAGAATCAAATGCCTTTTTATAGTCTACAAATCCTAAGCATAATGGCAACTCATATTCATTTGTCATTTCTATAATTTCTCTCAACACCTGGATATGATCTACTGTACTAAAACCACTTTTAAATCCAGCTTGTTCTCTTGGTTGGTGGAAATCCAGTGTTTTCTGTAGACGAGTTGTAATTATCTTAGTAAAAATTTTGTATAAAACTGATAAAAGGCTGATAGATCTGTAATTTCTAATATCTTCTTTATCACCTTTTTTAAATATTAATATTAATACTGCATTCTTCCAATCATCTGGTACATCTTTATCATTTAGACATTTGGTATATAACTTTGCTAAAATTTTTTCTATTTCTTCACCTGCTTCTTTTAATATATCAATTACAATTCCATCATTACCTGGAGCCTTCCCTTTCTTCATAAATTTAATTGCATGTCTCACTTCCTCATTCAAAATTCTGGGCAATTCGGATGATATAATATGTATAGGAGGCACTTGTTCTTTATTATTATTATTATATAATTCTTGATAGAAGTCTTCTACACATTTTATGATGTCATCTCTCTTTTTAGTAATAATGCCATCTTTTTTTCTTATTGCAGATATAAATTTCCTACCAATACCAAAATGTTGTTTTACACTCTTTAGACTTTTATTCTCTTCTACAGCTTTCTTTGCTAGTTCACAATTATACTTTCTTATATCATTTTCAACTCTTTTCCACACCATTTTACAAAATTCGAGATATTTCAATCCTTTTTAATGCATCATTGTTGTATATCCTCATATTCCTTCTTTTCTTCATAAATTCTTTAGTCTCAGTAGAAATTTTATTGGTCAATTGCTGTTTCTTTCTAGCAGTTATCTTTGTTGCAGTTTTCAAAAGTGTATCAGTTATTTTCATATTAATTTCATTCAAATCTGAATCATGTTCAAAATCTACTAATACTTGAAACCGATTTGTAAGTTCTAATTTAAATTCATTAGAATGTCTCTGAAGATTAGGAATATCAACTGTAAATATTGTTTTTCTTAATAATTTTTGTCTCTCTAGTTTTACATTAACAAGTATCTTACATCTTACTAATTGATGATCACTTCCTGTGTTAAATTTATTAAGAACATTACAATCTTGAAATATGTATTTTCGGTTAGTCAAAATATAATCCAATTCTGCCGTATCTTCATTTGGATGCTTCCATGTCCATTTCCTTTTAACATTTTTCTCAAAAGAAGAATTCATAATATAAAGTTTTTCTTTTTCTGCAAACTCCACAAGTCTATGTCCTCTCTCATTTCTATTACCATAACCAAAATTACCTACAGCATTTTCATCTTTTATTTGTTTACCAATTCTAGCATTAAAGTCTCCCATAACAATTTTAAAATGTTGTTTACTCTGATCAAAAGCCTTTTGTACATCCATATAAAAATCTTCTATAACTTCATCACTATGAGAACTTGTTGGGGCATAAACCTGAATTATCTGCATTTGGTATCTGCTGTTAAGTTATAAAACTAATCTTGCCACTCTGTCTGGTACACCATCAATCTCCATCATGTTATTCTTCCATTTTTTATTTATAATGAATCCTACTCCACTTATATTTCCAATATTTGTGCCTTTATAGTAAATCAATTGTTTCTTCACTTTTTCTTCTAACTTCACAAAGCCCAATAATGTCCCATTTAATATAAGGCAGTTCTTCTTCTAACTCTTGCAATCTTCCTTCACTTGAAAGTGATCTGCAGTTGTAAGTACCTAAATAAAAAGTCATCATCAAATGGCAGCCTGAGTTCGCAATCAGGGGATTCTTAGCACCTTCCGCCTTCCACCAACCGCTACCTTGGTTGATGACTTTACAGCCTCCTGGGAATAAGCGCCATGATTTATTTTTGTCTGTCATGCTTGTATATAATGAAAAAATATTTTTAAACTCGGAGGTAAAAAGCCAATAAACTCACCATGCTGGGTAATGCATGTTGGTGAGCAGCCCATCCATGTTCGTATACTATATGAATAATCACATAGTAATAACAGCTGCAACAACAAGAACGTATGGAGTGAACATTAGGAATTTGCCCTGCTTGGTTCCTTTAAGGCCTCCAAGAGGAATCAAAGGGTCTCCTTTCAGTTAATAGCAAACTTCTTTCTGCAGCCACATTATGTAGATAAATTAATATATTCCACTAATATGTTGTTTAAGTAAACCTAATATAGGTATTTGTATTATTAAAAATTTGTTAAAAGTTTAATCATGTATTATTGTAGAACTTAAATATGTTCATTTCTAAATTGTACTGCACTCTATGTGCATAAATGAGGGTCAAATAGAACACAACATTTTAGTCATTTTTTAATTTTATTAGACGTCAGTTGAAATGTATTCCTTGTATATTATAAAAAGCAAATCTGTGTAGATATATATATATGCATTTATGCAAAGTCATTAAGAGGCAGTGTAAATCAATGTAATAACTTGTGTTTTGTATAGTAACCATTGTAAATCACAATGTAATAGTTGTTTATTGTATACTAATCTAAATCAGAAAGCTTATATGTGTTATAGCCATATCCTAAAGACTTTAATATCATTTTTTTTATTATTGTTAATAAATATGTAGTCAACTGTTAAAAAATTGTATTGCATCATCTCTTGGTCACCATAACAGTTATAGAGTTTATGTTCTCTGAGCTAGATTTGAGTATAATGTCTGATTATATAAGTGGGGATGTATTATTTAGTGCTTAAGGGGCATTCCAGTATGACATTATCTTGGTTTGGCACAAGGAATATTCTTTAAAGCTCCTGCATTACATTTTTATTTAGTTTAGTCTCTATTAGAAATTAAAATTATAGATGGCCAGTATACTAATGGTACTAAATGGCCAGAGTATTGATGATGATCAGCATGTTTTAATATCCCAGCATTATAGATTTTTCTGGTTATATATTCTATGGATTAGCACTTAAGTAGTGCATGCATATTAATGGTTTTAATAATCTACCATAAGCTGGCATGGGCTAAATAGTTAGCCTGGTTTACAGAAGACCCATTTCCAATCCAGTCATCAGATTCATTCTTGATTTATTGCATTGATGTATCTTGATTGATCATTCATGATGATGAATGGTTATTTTTAGTATTACTTACTTTTACTTATTGATAATACTGGTTGATGCATATTTATAATCATAGTTGCTCTGAGGTGTTAACTGGGCTGATTTCTCACAGAGATCTTGTGATCTCATCTCTCTTTAATATATAACATTTCTTATATATATTTTTTAATATTATTTTATTTTGAATTATCTTATAATATTTTGTAAATTTGAAATTTAATTTTGTACTTGGGGTTGATGATGATTTGTCATCAGCCCAAGTATCATCACTTACAGTTACACCATTCTGTTACAATATATTGAGTTTATAATGTAACTCTCCACTTAATATTGTTTTTTAAATCTAGTTTGATTCAAGCTATTTTTTTCATTTTCTATTCATATATTTTTCTACAATTTTGTTAATTTTTTTTCTATTTTATGACAGTTTTATGTTTCAAGTTTTTGTCTATCTTCATATTTTTTCCCAGTTTTTTTATATATAATTTTTATTTTTTTGATGGACACTGATCTATATGTGTATATTGACTACCAGATTGTTTGTAAACTGATTTCTATTTATTGATTAACAATCAATCACTTAAATACAATTTCTATATTTAAAATTGCTATTGCTTTATTTAAAATAATACATATTTCCAAAAATAACAAACTCTTACAGCTTCTTTATAATTTTACTCACAAGCTATTACATTTGTATCTATCCATGTAATATATAATTTTTTTCTTTTTCACATCAGCCTGTTTAATTCATAATACTTTAAAATTTATGATTTTCAATAAATTGCAGTAACTAAATTAATGTGCATAATTCTGAACAAAGTACTTTTGTTTCTCCAACTTAACTTTTATTTTCTAAAGCATTTTTAAAATCATAATAATTCATGTTATTTATATTAGTTATTTTTTCATTATCTTCTCTCAGTTGCATTTATTACTATGATATTAAATTTTATGATTTCAAAATAACAACTAATTAAACTCAATATTGTACTATACCTATTTCTGTTTTAAAAATAAATTTTTTCTTAATTTCTTTAAAAAGATAAAAAAATACTTTTTGATTAATTAATAAAAGGCTATCTCCTTTTTTTTTCTTTTAAAAAAACAAGTAAAATTATATACAATAAAGTTATAAAAACTAAGTAATTTTATCCTCTTTTTTCCATCTAAAAAACTAATACAATTATATATTACTCAAGACAAATATCTAAAATTAAATAATTTTATTTTCTCTTTTCTAAGTGGCTTTGAGTAGGACAAATGTTTCAAAATTATTGGGGAGGGGGTTGGGAGTTGTTTTACTATCAAACATACTACACTTATCTATTTTATTAAATAATATATATATATAAATAGCTGTAAACAAGCTTATTTTTTTATGATAAATGCTACAAGAGAAAGCATTCAAACCATTTTTTTATTTAAGATTGTCCCTATCCCCAGACCAGTTTTGAGCTACGGGTCTCTTCAGTAAGGAGCTAGAACACCAGATTCAAAAAACTAACTCGAGATATATATATTAGTCTAATTTTTTATTCAAATTTTTTTACTGTGGATACTTAAATGATGATTATTGAAGATGCTTTTTGGAAATAATGACTGCATGTATTTTACTTTTATATATTATATTTAAAACTAAGTGTATTTGATTTATCATGGGTTTGACTTACTACAACAAATAACATTAGAGCTAGTTTGAGGTAAATTAGTCTCAGCTTAAATTATTATTATTATTTAAAAAAATTCTCTATTTTAAAAAAAAAGCATAGTTTCACTCAAAAGTTGAGACCAATTTTTTTTTTTTTTTTTGCTCAATTGGAAGTTAATGAGATTTTTAAAACTAATAGAAAGCTTTAATTCAGTTAGTTAATATGACAATTATATAAGATAATATATTGCAATGGTTTATCTTAAATATAATAATGCTGAAATGATGATGATCAAATTAAATTCAGTCTAATTACTCTATTTTTTTAAGCAGACTGAATTACTCTATTTTTTTAAGTTCTTTTATGAAATCCAAATTAGTCTTAAGCATCACTTTCTTTATAGACACAACTCTTCTGGATAAATCATTACCTATGATTATTATTATCATCATCATGTACATTCATTACCCCAGCATGTCTCTATCCCTCAGAGAATTGCATGACTTCTCATGTTTGGTAGTATATTAATCATATGTGCTTGGGATGAGTTCACACAGCAAAATAATTATACTTGATAACAAAATAACATAACATTAATGAATAAAAGAAATTATTACTTTTATATATGCGACTACCAAAATCATAAAACAAAATATAAAAATACTGAAATTAGCAAATATTCATAAACATTAAATTTAAAAATAAATCCCTACTAATAGTCATAATAATTTAAAGGCCTTATTTGAATATAAAAGAAAAATTTTATCCGTATAATAAATGCTATTATCATAGTTTTTGTTAGTGTTATAATCTTACCTCTATCTATTGTATACATTTTTGATTATAATCTATACGAATTCAGTTTTTTTAGTATTAACTTATTTATTTTCTTGAGAATTAGTGACTGTAGACAAGGAAATTATCTCATTATAGTCATATATATGATAGGTCCTACAGTAGGATCCTTTTTTATGGCATGATTTTCTTCTTATTAAGCAAGTAAAGTTGCATCCCATGCATGATCAATTTTTGTATCTGAATAAATCACATAGTTCCAGATGTTCAACTTGAGAGACTTTGGATTTTTAGCTATATATTGTAAATACTTTCTTAGTAAAAAATATTGTCATAATTGCTGAGTATTGTCATAATTAAAAAGCATTTTTTTAATGGTCAGATGTTATTCAGCAATGTGTTATTTTACCACAAGAATGTGTAGGAAAAGTATTTTAAGTAGCAGTTTTGCTTTTTTATTAGAGATAAAGTTACAATAGCTTCCATATCAGTTTTATTCATTGGTCTGGCTATAATCCTTCATTATTCTGATTTATTGCTGGTAATCATTCTACTTCCTCTTAGCATTGTCTCTTCTCTCTTTCTGGAATCAGTCTGCATTGCTGTTTTTGTTGATTTAAGGCTAAAAATTATTGTTGCTTTCAGATCTATTCATGCTTTTACTCAATAAGGGCATCACATCTCATCATTCTACACCTTATGTTTATCATACTGGACAAACTTATTAACTCATCATTAATTCTCATTAGAATGTTTTCCAAAACACCTTTCTTTCTTATTCAAATAAAATATTTTAATTTCACAAAATATATTACTCTGACATTTAGATTTTTAGTAATAGTTGTTTTTAAAATGATTACAAAATATCTTTTATTTATGAAGAATGAAAAGAAAGAGAAAAAGAAATAAAAATTATGACCGATCTTTGAAATTCATTCTTTAGCTTTTCCGATTTTAATTCTATAGTGTTTTCAATAAAATATCTGGATTTACTATCAAATTTTTCACAAGAAAAGGGGAACTTGTTTTGTTAAGCCTCTTCCAGAAAACAAAGCTGAAAAGTCATGAAATATGGGATATCTTTTTTTTTTAAAAAACAAAAAACAAAAACACATTCATTTGTGTGCATATAGTAAATTTAAATAAATTAACTATTTTCTCTTTCCTTCCTTAATTACATAAATTATAATTTTACCATTTTTAATTTTATTTCTTTACATAATACAAAATGTTTTGTGGATTTATTAAATCTATAAACTATAAATCATTTCTTTTTTAAACCAGTATAAATAAGTGCTATACATATATATCTAATACACATGCCCAAATTGTGTGACTTATAACATTTACAAAACAGTTTATTTTACTAAGTTATCTTTAACAATTTGATCACAAAGACGTTTTGTAATGTTAACTTGCTATAGTTTGAACCATTATAATATATTTTAACAGTCACGAAAATCATTTTGAAATGTAAATTTATTGTAATTCACATATTTAGTATATATTATTTTAAATGTTATTTACGACTGAGAATGATCTGTAGAGTTATAGCATCACTTGATGGATAGATTTGAGAGCTAAAAGAGTGTTGATTGATGCACAATCTTTCAAATGTGATATGAGATGAGTAAAAACCATTTTTTGCTATGTGAAATTACAGAAAATGGATTGAAAGTTATGGTGCAAGCTTTAAATTATTATAAAATGTCTTTAGCCAAAAATCTGTGCTTTTTAAAATATAAAAATGAATAGTAATTAAAATATTAAATCATTAATATATGATAAAAGAGTAAGCAAGTTATAAGATATACTATATTAAAGACATAATTTTTATTTCCTTTATTATCACATCACCAGGTGTAATAATTGAATGCAGCTTCTTTTTTCCTCTGGTTAATAATATCTAATCAATATTGGATAGCTAGATTCATTGGCTATAGGTGAGCTATCAGAAAAAAATAGTCATAGTCTTACTTGTGACCTGAAAAAAAATTTCTAAGTTTTGCCTAGATCAAAATGATGCATTAACTGCTACATGATGAGATCTATAAAAAGAAGACAACTCTTTTATATCATTCAAACAAGATACATTACAGTGTTAAAAAGAGCATTTGCCACATGAAAAATACAAAAACATTTTAGTAAAAGTTAATATTTAAAAAAAAAAAGAAGAAAATAATTAATTTATTATAATTATTAACTGAAAGGGAAATAATATTCAAGAATAATATATATTTAACAGTTATAATAATGACCCTACAATTATAATAATAATCAAAGGCCTGAATTGTCTCATATTTATACATTTTTCCTAATTCTTATTACAAAAGAATCCTCCATTTTTAATGTTTTATATCTTAATTTATATACTCTCTTCTTATATCACTTTGCACTTTCTCTACAGGATGTTTAATAATAAGCCCTATATCATTTAATTTCATTTTTATTAGTTTATTCTTAATTTTTTGAGTTATTTTTCTGTATATTAAGATACAGAATGTTTCTTATCTTTTTTTTAGCATGAAATAATATATATATATCTTTTTATCAGATTGAAGATAATATCATCAGTTTTACTCATTATACTTATATACATAGTTATAATATAGATATAAAGTAAAAGGGCTTTTAAATAACTTACTACAGACAAAAGCCTCTTCAACTACACTCCATAGAAGAGCAGATTGGTGAGGGTTTGAGCAGTTTTCCATTCTTACTTTACATTGCAGCTATGAATAGTTAGATACCCATTTTACAATCAATATTGGACATTTTTTTAGATTAGGCTACCTGGAAAAAAAATCCAAAAGCTTGTTGAAAAAATTTCAAGTTTATTCATCCAGATTCAAAATCAGTTTGATTTTTGTACAGTATATTTTTTAATATATGTTAATTTAATTTTTGTCTTTTTACAAACATGCAATAAAAGTATTTTTTTAAATTTAAATACTACAATAAATTAAAAATAAAAATATTATCAACATATTATATATAATACATATTAACTAAGTAAAGAATAAAATGAGTTTGCTATTCTGATTGATTTTAGTCGTTATGGTATTTCCTTACTTCATAAAATATTTTTTCAGCAAAAGTATTTTTTTAAAAAAAGTTGATAACCGGAATATTAGATTATTTATTAGGTTTAATTAATCCCATCAATATGAGAAAGTGATCATAGACTAATCTGGAAGAGGGATGGAGTAATGAAATTTAAAAAGTTTGTAAAATAATTGGAATTTAAAATGTAATTCAATAATAAATTAAAGTCCAAATTTTACATTTTGCATTAGAAATACTATTAATAGAATATATGGAGACATAAAAAATTTGAAAAACTGAAGCTTCATAAAACACTTGTGTATGAGTTAACGGAAAATATAAGGTCTTTAACAAAACTTCAAGAAGATCCAAAGTAGGAAACTTACAAAAAAACTTCATTTAAGGTACTCAGAAGTATTAATTTAATTCCTTTGTCAGATTCTTTCAAAAAGTATTAATATAATAAATTTATGTTATATCCATTATTTTTAAAAGACAACATTAAATTAAATATTTTAAATATAAGTAATTTAGCCATAAATTGTTTTTTTATTATTTATCTTTTCAATAGATATTATTTAAGAATAATATATTTTAAAAAATAATGATCAAATTTGAAGACTTGTTTTCAAACCTTTAAGAATAAGTAATGTTGCAAATATTTTTAAATAAACCATTTAATAAAATGAGTTTAAATTCATTCTTACTGAGACTTGGTGAAATAAATTAATGTATATATTTTATTTAATTTTTTACACTATGCAGTATTTTTCATACACTATTTTAACTTTGTATACTTATTTTGATACTATACTTGAATTTCTATATGTACTATATTTGTGTATATACAATATACAGCAAAACCTAATTTGGAGGATAAAAAGTTTTTTTTATTTAATGTTATACTTGAGGGCAAGAATTGAAAGAAATTATCTATCATAACTCTTATATTTATAAACAGAATATTCATTACAATTGTCATTAATTTACCATTGATTTGCCTAATATATATAGTCTATGCTTATATGATGTTTGGTTCTTATTGATGCTTTATACTAATCTCTGAAGTAGTGATGGAAAATAGAAAAAAAATACTTTTGATGGAAGCAAAATTCACTTAGAAATGATGAATTTATTGGTTATTAGTGTAATTTTGCTAAAATGAAATATCATAGAATAATATGCCAATGATAAGTTTTATAGCTTTTTACATACGAATCTCTTCAGTTTTATAATGCACTTTACTATGATTATTTTTATTTATACTGTTTGGAAGATTGTTTTCATGCCTTTTTCAATTTGTGATTATTTTGATTTTCCTTTTAAAATTATAAAGAGTTTTAAAACAAAGAAAATCCTATATGCTGGAGAAATATTAAATATCATCAAAGAAGTCAAAAATTTGGTAACTGACCAAACATCAAGGACAGTTTTGTAATCAGCAAGGCAAACATATGTGGTGGAAAACAAAATAAAATGCTTTCAGGAGCAAAATCAAGTCACAGATTTTGTCATCAATAAAATATGTTAACAAAATTTTAATATACTAAATAAGAATAATAATAATAATTCTAAATATATGTACAAAGAGTATTCTAATTAAATTAAAATTCACTATATATAAAAAAAAATCAAATGTGTATTATACATGAGACTTAATGTATTTCTGTTTTATATCTATTTGGAAAGTAGAATGTGTTGCTCTCAGTGCGAATCTTACATACATATTTCCACTTGGTGGAGCCACTATTCACCCATGAAAGTTGACATGAAGATGCTAATCAATCAGTTTGTTTTAATGCTATTTGCCTTTTAATATTTTTTCTTTATATTTTTATTCTATCCACTGTTAAGATCTAGTAATTAATAGATACTAGATGATAGTGCTATATCCTATATGCCCTGATTAATTTCAACTTTATGGCTTTCATCAATAAGGAACTAAAATGTTAGAACAGTGCACTTGGATACTTGTATAAGATCTAATACATTCTCATTCTAGCAGCCACCATCTCTCTTTTTAAATATTAAGTTATCAGCCCAAACTGAAAAACATGTTTTTAATATAAGCTAACTTGTTTGTATAGTCATATATGTATATATTATAATGTCCTTCATTTTTTAATAACTGTTGGCACTTTTATTCTGTGGCCAGAATTGGTATAAAACCACTGAATAAAGGTGCCTATATTAAAAAACCAATGATACCATAACATTTAGCTACTGAATTGATTTCAAATCTATATGACTATATAAACAAATTGACTTAGGATTGAAAATATTCACATGTTTATCAGTTTGTGCTGATAGTCTGTATTTAAAAAAGTCAAATGATGGCTTCTAAAAGGAGGATAAATTAGATCATAAAGATCTGAATGCGCTCGTTCAAGGCCCAAAGCTCTTTACTGAAACTACTCTGAGTATATTGGATAGGATAGTATTGGATAGAAATTGAATAAGCTATCATCTGGCATCTATAGGTGTGACAAAAATGCTGTGAACAGCAATAGATACGCTGAAATCATGTGATAGAGTCATGTGACATTTTAATATTTATGAAAGAATGGAAATAACATAATTTATTTGGAAAACAAACATACTACTAATTAAATTTTAATATATACTTCAAACCAATAAAAAAGTACATTTGGAATATCAGGCAACACTGTAACTTATTATATTATGTTTGGAATCATGAATGTTATTCAGGAAATAAATATACATTTGATGCACTTTTTTCTATACACATTGTTGATTTGTGGAATTATTTGCCCTTATCAGTAATTTAATTTTTTCTTAAATGTTTAATGCTTAATGGAAAAATAAATCTATTTTTCAATTATTTTCATTTACCCTCTTTGATAATTTAATTTTTCATAAGTGCTTTTCAGTCATTTTTTGTGGCTAAACTTATTATTTCAGGTTTATTGTCTAAATAAATTATATTATTTTAATATTTTCATAAACATTATATTCTTTTATATTTTCTGATTTTTTAAACATTATTTTCATTACAAAAAAAAAGAAGAAACATTTTTAATTTTTTAATTTAATTTTAATATAATCTTTATTGATGAAATATATAGTTATATGGTTTATATGAGTTTAGATGTATAGTATCTATTATATACTCACATTATACTTTAGTCGGTATCAAGAGGTTTAAAAGTGTGTATCTGTATACATATAAATATTTGTTATTAAAATCAGTTTCAAAAGGAATTATATATATACTAGTAGTAGAGAATTAATTAAGATATGAAAATGTGCTCTTAAATTTTAAATGGTCAAATTCCATTAAAACAATTAATTTTTGTTATATATGTATATTTAAAATAACTCTGAATGATTAACATTTTCTTATCAACTTTGGATGGAGGCTCTGTCAATAGGAATTTTTTTTATAGATTGACACCATATTATTAATGAAGAAATATTATCTATAAAAAATACTACTTAAAAAAAATTAAGGATATGTATTATATATGAGATTTTAAAATATTTATGCATATTTTATATTTATTTAGAAAATAAGATGTTCATTATTTATGAAACTACATTACCCATTGGCAAATGATGTACTGTATATATTAATAAAAACATTATCAAAAAAAAAAAAAATGTCATCAATAGAATTAGCAAAGACAATTAGTCATAAAATGAACTTATGACATCAAAGGGAAAATGTAAACAAACAAAAAAAAAAAAGCTGATTTTGAAAACTTTAACAATCTGCAAATGTTTGAAATATAACAATACTAGAATTGAAATAAAATCTATAGGTTGAATAAATGTTACACAAAAGGGGAAGTGAAGAAGAAAACGAATTCATAAATACAATAACAAATAATAATTATTTTCATCCTTTTTAAATATTTGTAAATTGAAGCAATAATTATTATGGAAAAACAAATGTTTTTGATTAGTCTAAACTATAACAATGTATTTAGAATTTATGTTATTATGAATTCATCTTCCACCATCATAAGATATTTATTTACTTTATGATATGTTGATTAAAGCTAAAACACACGCAGACATTAACGTATGTGTATATATACTTGAATTTTTCGCCTGCGATAATAGATCTTTTAATACGCATTAATTTATTGATGGAATGAGGATTTTTTTTTTGTTTGTTTGTTTATAAAAATGTCAAAAATTTGTACACATTTAGGTTCAAATTCCTTTCTTATTTAGAACTAAATAATATTTGATTTTTCCATTTTATTTGCATCTTCAAATATTGAAACCATTTTAGGAATTTAATAATAACGATTTTAATTTTTGTTTTTAAATTTTTTATTTAACTGAATTTTTATTAATAATTGCTTTTATTTAAAAAATAGATTTCTGCTTTTACAGTTTGAACTGAGTATTTTTGAGTGTATGTGTATATGAAACAGATTTTCAAGGCACTACATTGGATATTTGTTTTGATTGTAGTCAATTTTTTGATCATATGATATATCTGATCATGTGATTTGTCAATATAATTAGCTTGGTATTTGGTTATACCCCCTCTCCCATTTTCTTAACATTAAAAATGAAAAAAAAATCAATATTAATCTATTTAATTAACCAAATTGGAAAAAAAAAACTTGAAATTTTTTTTACTCCCAGCTGTTTGCTTTTATTATTTAAAGCTAAGGAGGTCTCTTAAAGAAATTATTAAATCCTGCTAAATATATCAAGTGTAACATCATTTAAATGCGATATTTATTTTTAGCGATATAGATTTTTCATTTTTTAGCTGTTACAATTTTATTTAATTAATAAATTTAGCTAATTAAACAAAAATGCTTGATCTATACATAATATAAGAATAAAAAATAAAATATTTATTTTTAAGATATTTCTAAATAATTTGTTGAGAAATATATTTAAAATAAAATTATTCATGTTAAAAAAAAAGAGTGAAAAAAAAGAAGACTAATTAAAAATAATAAAAACTTCCAACTGTTAAAATTGTAATCACTTATTCATTTGCTGTTATGGTTTTGAAATTCAGTTACAATTTTCAGTAATAGTAACCATCTCTGGGGGGGGGGGCGAAGATAGAAACAAAGATAATAAAGTTAAAGATGACTTTTATATTAACCATATAAATCACCTAGTGAAACATTAATACTTCAACATATACAATTGCTGGTTCTTTCTTTTCTTATTTGACACATTGTGTTTTGATCTTTTAACTCCTTAACTTTAAACTTTATTTTTGAAAGTGTTTAATATTTTTGCTTGATGTTCTCCACTAAATACTGTTCTCAGATATATCTTCCTATTAAAGCAATTAATGTACTTTTTTAGAGTATTCTTGATGTAATTTTTATAATGTATATGGGGTCTTCTTTTTCCATGAAAATTATGCTCAAGTTCACCATGAAATTATTCTTAAGAAAGTCTGCTATTCACTCTCTTATATGCTCAATCTAATTGAAACAATTCTGAAGAATATATTAATTGGTTGTATAATCTTGATATTATATTTTTAAAATATTATAGAGCATTCTTAAATGAAAAATTTCCACAAGATTTTTGTTATATTGATAGGGAATCCATGTCCCATATAATAAAGTAGACAAAATAATTATTGTATCTATGCTAATTGAGTTGTAGTAGGTATATCACTATGATGAACCACCCTCTTTTACCTTGTTAAATGCAGCAGCAATATATTACCCCAACATTCAATTCTTCCATTTCACCTAAAATTATGTTTAAATTTTCAAGCTGTATAGATATAAATTAAAAATAGCTGATTTTTTTTCTGTCATTGGCTGATAAGCATTTGAGTTCGTTATCAGCATTTAGCATAAATTATTAAACAAAAGTCTTTAAAAACTGCACTCAAAACCCTTAAAAGCATTTCTATAGAGCATCTTTTCAATTACCAAACATCATATGATCAGATCCAAGGCTTCTCACTGACAAAGGCCACAAGCCAGAAACTAGTCTGGGGATATTGGATGAGTATGCACTAGATAGGGATTTTATGCACAAGCCTTCTGAAATCAATTGATTACTCTGGCTTGCATTGAGTGGCACTACTGTATGGAGAGTTTTGCCTGTTTTTTCATCTTTTCAATTGTTACAAATAGCACATTCATCAGAAAACTGAAAATATCCTTCATTATCATGTAATCATTCAAGCATACTTCATGCTAAAAGAAAATTTATGATATAAATATGATGATCAAAGATAATTTTTTTTAAAAAAGTTTATGTGCAATGCAATGAGCAAGAAATTCATAGTTTTAGTGGTAAGGTATTTACCCTTCATGTCCACAATAAGCTTGGATATTTTTTTAGTAGTTGTATTCTCACATTTTCAGATAATCAATCTATAGACAACCCAATTAAAAATTTATTAACTGGTCAGTAAGTAGCAGGAACTAATGAGTTTTTTGTTGATATATATTTTTTACTCTGCTTAAGCCATGAAAATAGAATGACTCACTCATGTTTTGCTGACTCAAACCAGATAATCGATTCTTAAAACTGATAATGAATAACATATTTAACTGCATAGCTCAAAAATTTTTGATTTACCTGAAAATTATTTTTTGAATATTAAGTATTTGGATTAATGATATTCTGTCTGTATAAACATATTAGTTTATATTATAACATTGTTCTTAATCATCTAATTGTAATTTGTTAATAAGTAAATTTCTGGTTTCTCTATGAAATTGTCAATATCAAGAATATGTCTTTTATCTTCTCATTATAAATCCATACTATGTTAAGATAGGTTCATTAATTTACAGATATTTACCAAACATTTTTTTGTTTGTTTATTTATAAACATATATAATCTATTTATTGTAAAAGATTAAAGATTATTTTTCAAATATTGGTTGAATAATAGAAGTTTTTGAATATAAGTATTTGAGTTAATGATATTCCATTTACATAAACATTCAGTGAAGCCATGAAATTCACTATATTTTGTTTTAAGCCTCTCTCACATACAACATATATAGCATAAAATAGCTCATATTTTGTTGACAAACCTTGATTATAATATAATCAGTATTGTTTATTGTACTATAAATGTATAATATTTTTCAATATATATATAACACATGCTTTATGTATATAGTATTTATATATAAATTAAGATTATAAAATAAACAACATTGTTAAAAAAATGTTATTAATAGTATATTGAGAAAGCACATTTATGCATATATTTACAGTACTCCATGTGTGTTCAATTATTCACAATTCTGTTTTATCACAATTAAATATGTGTTCTAAACATTTTTTTCCTTCAATAATTTTTTTACTAAAAACGTAGTAGTAGCTTTGTTAATAACAATTATAGTTTTATTGGTTACTTTAATATTTTTAAGACTGTAATGGTTTCAGAATCTATATAATCATTCCTGAATTTCTATGATCCAGATTCTTGGCTAAATTCTTCATAGAAACTTAAGACTTTTTGTAACAATATACGATTATCAATCAGAACATTTTTATGATTTGCATCTCCATAGATTTAAGGCTTTTTTTCATTTCTATCAAAAAATTATTCTTTACTTTAGTTGCAACTTTAATTGTTTCAGGGGCACAAGCAATAATAACATGAATCTGCTTCTGTCTTTTTATAATTTCTTTGATAGGTGACTCAATCTTTTGAAATACTTTTCCTTATTAAATCAATTTATTTTTTTCTCATTTAATGAAAATACTTATGACTTTTTTTGTACTACAATATATTTTATTAAAGATATGTTAATGAAGTATATAAAACTTTTTGGAGGAAAAAAACAACTACAATATATATGTATGCTAACAAATTTTACTTAAATCATGAAGAAAATATGATTTAAAAACACTTGTTTGAGATTTCAGAATGCTATATTTAGCAAGAAAAAAAGATTGCTGTCATAAATGAGATAGTAAAGTATAATAAGTTTATGAATTTTAGTGGGGTTTTTTTCTATTTGTTTGTTTATATATATATTTCTTGAATAAGTATAATTGAAGTTATGTAGCTGGATATGGCATAATTCATGGCTTGGCATATTAGTTTATATTATAAGATTATTCTTGTATCTCATAGTAATTTGTTAACAGATTGAAATTTTTTTAAAAATTCTATTATATTTTTGTTTGTTTACTATTAATTATTAAAGAGAGAAAACAATTGTAATAATGGAGATTTATACTTTCTGATGAATTATCAATTCAGATAAAGTATACAATTTATTTACATTTATTTCAAAATTTTTAATTAAGGAAATGTGACACATAAATTAATATATACATATTGTATTAACATATATGCAGTAGAAAATTAACAAGAGTTTAAATGAAATTACTTATAAATCATTGTGTTATATATATATGACTATTATTAGGCACGAAGAGATGTCACTGAAGGATAATGAAGTAGTATAATATAGTTTTTGCTAACTATATTCAAGTTTATACTACTATTTATCTTTTGGCATATATATATATTTAAAATTTTAATGTTGGACACAAAGGGTTATATGAATATTGATATTTTTCTCCTTTTTATTTTGATATGATTGATTGTTAAGAGAATATTATGGCATATCTGCATAGTTTGTTCACATTGCTGTGAAAGACATTTTTCTTTGAAGCAAATTTTACTGATTTGCTGTCAGAATTTGTGTGTATGAAATATTGATCTGTGAATGATATCAAGAATTTGATGCTTTATCTTAAGAATATCTGATTATAACACACAAACTTCTGATTTACAGTCAATTATTTTTTTTCTTCTTATGATCAATGGTGAGTGAAATTCATATTTCTCTTGATATGATAAATGATATAAATTTTAAGACTTTTGCAATGCTTATAATTCCTGTTTAAAATATTACTTATACAAGTAATACTTAATGATATTCAATAAATAGTAATTGATATAATGTAATAAAAATAATTGAAAGGATAGCTATTCAGGAGATTGTGTAACATTAGAACACTGAAATTAACAGGTTGATTCTTCTATCCAGGGATTTATAATTTTTGAGTCTGGCACTATCATATGGTAAACTGGACAAGATATTAAATTTATACATATGGTATGTATATTAACTATTCAAATCTATCATTTTCTTTTATTTGTGCACCTAATGCTGTACATTTTGTGAATTCTTATTTATTAGAGTGAATACTTTGTGAGTGTGGTATATATAACCAACAGCAAGATTTTTGAATAAAATAATATGATAGATATAATTAATTAGAATTCTGTAGTCATAAATGAATGGATAAAAATATTTATTAAGAAAATAGAAAAGATGGATTGAACATAATCTTAGAAATATACAAATAATGAGGTCTACATTAAAGAAAGTTGTAAAAAACAGGAGAAAATAAAAAGAAAATAAATTGTTTGATAATTTAAGGAAAATAGTAATGTTGATAAACAGAGCATGTGAAAATAGTAATGGTTACAGATGAAGAATAGAGCAGGAACTAAAGATATTCCATTTATTCTTGGACAGATAATCTGATGATAATGAAATGGTGTGTGCATTTTATTTTAAAAAGCACTGTAAAATCAATGTATTGTGTGTGTATTTTTCAATTGTCAGTTTTCCAAAAATGATTTAAATTGTTGATAATGTTTTTGGTTTTCTTATTAAACTTACTTATACATCCATATATAAGCATTATATTTAGAAATGAATACTAAGAATATCAGTATTGACTTTATTTATACAGCTCTTAGATTCAAGATTTTTTAAATAGTTCTTTGTAAAATTTATCTTAATCTTTTATACCATTATCAGAAAATACATTCAGTTTTTTTTTAAGTTTAAAATTTTTTAAGATAATCCTCTGAAATTGTGTGTTTTTTTAAAAAATTTCTGAGAATCCAGTAATACCTCTATCATAATTTTGATTACTTTGAATTTTGACAGTCCAAATTATAATCAGTAAGTCTCATTGTATGTCTGAAAGTTTGTGATGATGGCATTTTAAATATGTTAAGGAAATTCAATCTTTATGTTTTTAAATAATTTAGCTACTATCAATAGTCTATGTATTATTAATAATATTTGAAAGGATATAAGTAAAATTTGAATTTTTCAGAAAACTTTTAATAATTAAACTAGATGATGAAAATAGTTCAACTTTTAACCACTTTCAAGTAATACACTTTCAATCTAAATAGATTCATGTAATATTTTTCATATTTTTAAAAGAAACTTCTAAAACAATTTTAAAACTAAAAAAAGTTTCTCTTTCTCTTCCTAACATACATAAAAATTACTTTTATATTTCAAATCAAACTTTATTGTTCATAAAAAGTTACATTGTTAAAAATACATGGTTGAAAATTACATAGCTTTGGAACAAACAAATAGATATTATTGGTACAGTCAAATAAATTGTTAGGCAGTTATCTGATAAATGTAACACTTGTTAACTATATATTTTCCTATGGTTCTATTTTGATTGTCTGAAAGTTTAGTTCATCAGTTTAAAATATTTTGGTTGAATTAAATATATCCTTTGTACTATTCAATACACAGATGTGGCATTTAAAAAATTGTTGAAAAAGAGATATGTAATAAAATAAATAAATAATTGTTTTTGTTATAGCAAAAGTCATTTGGTTTATGAGCTTATGATCTGTCTCATGTTTTTAATAGTGACCATGTAGCAGCAAAGATATCTAGGTGCACAATTTTGCCATCTCTGGCCTTCAGTTGTTTCAACTTATCAGAGAATGTGGCTGGGTGCCTACTGGTATTGTTTCCAAGGCAGAAAGTACATCTGGTTCACCACAAAATATATAAACAAAAAGTTGCTGCATGGGATGCTGGTATTGAGTCTTTACTGTGTGTCTCTATTAGGTTGTCAAGTGTGATATTATTTTGTTTATGTGTTAATCATAAATTTCTCAGGCACTTGTCAGAGCTGTGCAGGTGTGGAATAGGTGCTGTTGTGTTTCTTTTTACTTGTAGCACAAGGAACAAAAAGCATCAATTTTAGTGTAAAACCTGCAGTATTTAAGAAAAGTAGAAGATAGGTAGAGTGTGAGGATTTAGCCTTAAGAGAAAGTCAAAAAAATTTGGGTTCCAATGACCATTTTTTGAATTGCTGCATCAAACAACTGTTGTTGATATTTAGCATTGGCAATTGAGGATCATAGTTATGTCTGGGTACAGCATATTATAAATACTCCAATAGGTGTATCTACCAACACCCAAAAAAGGCAACTGATCATGCTTTGGAGTTGATTACGAGCAAAGACAAATATCCATGTGAAGGTGGTGGTCATGCTGTGGATGTTATTTTAAGGATACATTTGAGAGTTGTAAAACTTTTATCAGTGCATCCAGGAGATTGATACTTTTTTGTTTATGAAAAATTTGAATGGAGTAAAGGAGATTGATACTTTTTTGTTTATGAAAAATTTGAATAGAGTAAAGACCTAATCCATTTCTGGTTGGTGGAAGACCAAGTCATTTTACAGAGATGGAGACTACTTTTCTGCATCGCAACAGATTGCTACAGAGTGAGTAAATGGATGAAATGAAAGATTTATTAGTGAAGTTTATGATTAGTGAGTAATAGGTTATTTTTGTAGTTACAACCTGATTGAAAAGGCATACTTTTGTGTATAATGAGAGTAAGTTTTGAAGAGAGAAGTGGTTGTGCATTCAACATCATCTTTCAGTTTTTTCTGGATCTTTTGTCTCATTCCAGAGGGCCCTAGATAGAAAGGAAATCCAAGGAAATTACTTAGTTTACCATGATAAACTTGTGTATGTATCTTTCCAGTGTAAAGAAACCAAGTTGATGTTTTATTAATGTTGATCTTGAGTTTATATTTGAAAATGTATTCATTAAGTATTTTTCCAGAGTAGGTAATTATTTTTTGGATGTAAGAAAAACAGTAAGTTCATCCATATAAAAATTACTTTTAACAATAGAATATATTATTAATATGGTCTGATTAAATATTTATGCAATCCTTGTTAAAGAGTACAAATTTTGATGATATGGATATGTTAGACTGCCATGTTTATGACTTAGAATTCAGTTCTTTATTAGAGCTGGAAACCTTATATAGATAAAAACTCTAAATCCTGAGATTTTTTTAAAGTTATCCCATAATCAATTGATCTAATCAAATAATATACTTATTTAGAGGATAAAGTAATAAAGAAAAATTACCCAACAAGCAATGTCTGATATTTAATTATTTCTCAACATTTATGCTAAATGCTGAATTAACCTTTACTTTGAAATTAACTAAAGCTATTATATGTTGAACCTCAATAATCCAACAATTAATAATTTAGAATTATTTAAAATCTGGAACAATTTAAGAGGATCCTTCACATTTTCACATCTTCAAAATTTTATTTGGAACAAGGTTTTTTTTAAGCAACATTTTTTATTCAAATTAAATATTAAGATGGAGGTGAGGGCATAACATAATAATTAAATTATTATTCCTAATTGACATGTCTTCACATGTTTTTTTTAAATTTATCATTTGAGATAATAGAGAGAATTATTAAACTCCTCTTCAGTGTGATTTTCATATTTTCTTAAAATAGCAACTAAAAGTAAAAAGAACAAATTTTAATTGCTAATTTTTAAAATATATTTGTATTCAGCTTATATAAATATTACCAAAAGTTACTAAGAATTAGATTTAAAAAAGCAAAGGAAAAATATAAAATTTAACTGTTAAATATTATTAAAACTCTGTCAGCATAATAATTAGAATAATTTCTAAATGTAAATATAAATATGTATCGTAATATATAAAATGTATTGTATAAATATTAAAATTAATATTTATTGCTGTTAATTACATTTAATGTTTGTTTAAGTTTATGTTACATTTATATGTGTATGTTAAAATACATACACATTTAAAGCAAGAAAACAGTTCTAAACAATTAGAAATACATATACATTTAAAGTTATAAAAATAAATGAATAAATTTAAGTAAAAAGTAAAATTAAAACTTATTGAAGCACTAGACATAATAGAATCCCATCAGAAAATAATCTAAATAATTGATTAATAACAATTAAAAGGGATATTTTATTAGTAACTGCATGTATTTATCAATAAAAAATATTAAACATTGTCAGCAAAATCTAAATGCATCAATCAATTAGAACAGAAGTTCTGATAATTAATTATAACTGAAAAATTGGTCTAAAAGAGAAACCAAGATGACACTTGCTTGTGGAAGCTATAGTAGGCAGATGTACTTGTAACAAGACTGCTGGATGTCATCCTATGTTGGCTTAGATAGTTTTACTGTGAAGAGACTTGCCTCCAAATGTCCAAAACAACTTTAGAGATTTGAACAGCTCATACTGACCTTTATTGTTATTTTAATATATCTTCAGGTCTGTAAGTATTTAAGCTATATATAATTTATAAATATGTATTAAAATATTCTATATGTTTGTATTATTTATATATTAATTCATAATCCCAAATTGCCACAGCATTATTTTTACTAGGTGAAATTTATATAAACCTATGTCTACTTAATAGCATAGACATCACTCCCAGATGTAGTAAGCAATTGGCGCATATGTGAAAAGATAAGTAGGGTGTTGTTAAGTTATTAATAAATTAAGATATGTAATGTGATCCCAGCAATGTTTAAACCATGGTTCATACTAAAACTTAGGTAAAAAAAAAACAAATTTATTATCACACAATTATTCTTCAAGTAATGAGTTAAGAAAATATAAACAATAATTGCGTAATTAAACATATCAGCGCTCTTAGTGTTTTTAAATATGAAAAGTAGCATAATTTATTTAAAGAAAAAAAAATTAATATGATTAAATTTACTGTGCTTTTAATTATCTAGCACATGCAAAATATTACTGTGTATTTTCCTTTATGTATATAATTTCAATAAAGTTTTTAAATAAATGGCTTACTTTAATTTGACCAAATCATTAATAAGATGAAAACTGAGGATCCAAAGATATATATATAGATTATCACTAATCATCCTAAGCAGTGTTTTATGATTATTCTATATTTTTTATTCTTAATTATCAGAGATAAATATAATTGTTTATTGTTATAGCTGAATGCGTACTGAATCTAAAGAAAAGTTTGTCTTTTTCTTATTATTAATCTATGCTTTCTTTTTAGTTCACAAATAGTTTTGAATGCTCTCCGTAGTCTCTTGCTACCACTTTGTGAAGTAAAAAAAAGTTTATTTACATGTTTATATCTTCATCTCTTGGCTTGTTTAATTTTATATTTAGTTCTCTTTTTTTTTTTGTTCATGTGGGAGGTAATATTATTGAAGTAAAAAGTTGTTAAAGTTGACTTGTTTTAATTATACATTTATCTATTTAAAGGAGTTTTTTTTTTAAAATACTGACTCAACTTCCTTTTTTAAAACAAAAAGACTTTCAAAATGATAGTGGGGGGAAAATTTTCTGTTAAGAATTTTTTTTAAAAAAATTGTTTTACTGAAAGTGTTGTCATTTATTTTTTAAATCAGTAGTTTTAATTAAATGTCAAATAATAGGACTGTTTTATTAAATTATAAACAAAGGATGCTATTTTTGTTTTTATTTTTTTATAAATAAACTATTTATTTAAACTTCTTTATTATTATTGATTTAATTTTCTGCTTTAATAGTTGAAAACCTTTGTCTATTTTAAATTGTGTTTTTGTTAAATATATAAATAAATTGAGTGTTTTCGTTAATATCTAGGCCGATTTAATTTATGATGCGACTCAGATTTGAGTTACTAAAATTGATCAGGATTGGCAAATTACTACTGATAATGATAAAATATCATTTGTTCATAATGCTTTAATAGCCAAGTTACCTTAACTTGCCTTCAGGCAGACAGCATATGTATTGATTTTATTTTACCTAAAGCTGTCGATTTTTTAAAAATAATATATGGTCATTATAATATTTTTTCTTCAACTATTTACATTATTGTTGAGATTGATTATCGTAAGCTTTTCATATTATTGAACATTTCTCTACATTAACTATATATAATTGCATGGTTAATTGTTTAGAAGAGGAGTGGGGAATCTCCGATCTATGGGCCAATCCAGGTTCACGAAAGCTCTCAATCCAGCCCATGGATATTTTCAATCGCTTTGTATAAAACTTCTATTTAAACATGTCTAGTGCAATTACTGAATTAAGAATTAAGTAAAATAAAATATTTCTTAACTACCTTTGTATAAGAGGTGCACTATTCCAGTAAATTGTCTATATTGCATAGTCTCTACCTGACTATCAATTTAATCTGCATTTTGTTTATTTTTATAATGATTTTCATAGATGAATGTATACTAGTAAAATATTCATATTTTACTTTGTTTTATTATTATTATTTGTATTTAATTTTTTTTTTTTTTTATTAGGATGGTTATACTGAGTAAGAAGAAAAATTGACACAGTTTTAAAATCATACTATTAAAAAAAATAGACTAATGCAACTTTTTTTAGAGAAAGAAATAGTAAATCAATTTACCTAATAAAGAACACAATATTAAGAGCCACTATTTATCAAAACATACTGATTACAACAAAATTATTGGGGAAAAATATTAAAATAGAAAACTTGAAAAGGAGCTTCAACAAGTGTTTGATAGATTTCATAGAAAGTACAAACAAGTCAGAAAATTTTGTGAAAGCAAATTATATATATATTTAAAAAAAAATTCAAAACTATTTTCTGAAGAGTATTTTCTAAAAAACTATCCTAGTTGCTGTTGAATCAACCTATTCAAAATATAAAAAGAAATTTGAAAATATAAATATACCACAAAGAATAGTTATAAGGTGAATTGGAAAAAATGTCTTTAAGTATGGAGCAGATATAATGATGTTACTTTATTTTTAATTCACAAAAAAATTTGATCCTTGTTTAAAAGGAAAAGTTGAAATTGGCTTGCCAATTGAAAAGGTGTCCACTCCTAATGGTTAGGAATAAATTAATTAAATTTTTGATCAAATATAGCTGGCTAATTTTTAGGTCAACAATTTTGTATTGCTCACAAATATTATCAATATCCAAATTGTCCTTGGTAAAAAAAAAAAAAAAAGATTCCCTTTCCCATGTGAAATTCAAATACTAGTGGTTGAATAAGCATAATAGTTTTTATTTAATTAATCAAATTGAGCTTTTTTTAAAACTTTACTCAGCTGATAACTGGAACTTTTATTTCTTGTGACACGTATTCTATGATTGCACTAAATCACACAATATTTGAATATTTGTGCAATTGATCTATTTACTCTAATCTTTTCATATTTTATATATATATATTTCTTTCTGAATTAGATAACTATGCTCATTTTATGCAAATTTTTGTCGATTGGCATTGGTTGTACATTTCCATAGTTGCTGAATGGTGATTGCTTTTATTCAAGAAAAAAGAAATTGCTATTCAAAGAATTGCTGCCTTATTATTCTATCCAAACTAATGAAAAATAGGTGATTTGTATCTATAAGCCATTAAATGGATGATGTTTTTTTTAAATTTTTATAATACTCATTCATCTAAATGAAAAGTTAAGTAACCAGATCTGGAAAACGGATATGAGAGAAGGAACATTTGTAGACATTAATAGAATTTTTTATTGATTTATTCACAGTGGAATAATGCAAAAAACATTTCTATAACAAGTCTAAAAATGAAACATAATTTTTTTTTTGCTTCTTTGTTTAAATATAAAGAAAATATTATGTGCTTAAAATATATAGATTTGATGAAGAATAAAAAAAGTAATCTGGAAGGAGATTAGAAATATGAAACAAAATTATTAAAAAATATAGTGAATATTTCTTAGTATGCAAATTATTGTGAAGGAGCACATTCATCAGCCATTGTTGGGATCTGGAGTCAAGTCAAGCAAATTAAATTTGGAGAGTTTTTCAGTTTACAAACAGAGCTAGAATTTTTTTTTGTAGGTATCAGCCCAAAGTCAACTCAAATGACCATCCAATAGTAACAGATAAATTATTATCTAATATTAATGATTAGGATAAATGTCCTATGTTTCACCTGAATTGTTCATTTGCATATCGATGCATCAACTGTAAAAATAAAAAAATATATTTTGAATATATTGTGACTGAGAGGGAGGGGAGACACATACTTTTATGGCAGTGAATTTATGATTTGCTTTTATCTTTAACAATAAATAAATAAATATATATTTCTTGAATAAATAGGTAAATGTTTCTAAAGTTATAATTGAAAAAATGAATATAAGAAATGTCTTGAATATAAATTATATATATATGGATATATTTTAGTACTGTATGTAAGGCTATAGAAAGGAATTTGTTGTTAACTGAAAGATCTTTTGATGCCTCTTTGAGGTCTTAAAGGAACTGAGCAGGGCCAATTCCTAATGTTTACTCTAAATATTCTTGTCATTGCAGCTGTTATTACTACATGATTATATATGAACATGAATGGGCTGTTCATCAACATACATCAGCCACTGCAGTGAATTTATTTATTTATTTATTTCTGATTTTAAGATCAAGAAACATCATAACTTTTTTTTCTCAATTGCCTGAAAGTTCTTAACTGAAATATCAGTTGAATTTCTTGAAGACAGAATGAGTGTGTGTGAACTTTTTTTTTAGATTTAGAAAGTCACCACATGTGAAATGGATGGATGAAATAAGGAAGTGTGCTGGGGTGGTGTGAAGAAGATAGGCTAGAGATTGGAGAAACTGGATTAAACTTGGAGAGATCTTTCTGCAGTGAATTGATAATGGTTGAAAATGATTATGATTGTATATAAATGTAAATATACTGAAATTCACATGCTTATGTTTATCACTATTCATTAAATAATAATTGAACACTATTTTAAATTCATAAAGCTAATATTTTATCTGTAAAAAACAAATTATTTTATTTTTAATTTAAAGAGAAATTTATGTTTATTTACAATGGTGTTTATTTATTAGTCATCACAAAATAAAATGGTTAGGCAATAATCAAAATATCATCTTATCTCTATTTTTTAACTTCTAATGATTATGGAAACTAACATAAATCAGAAGATTGAAACAAATTTTTATCAGCTTATAATATTATTTTTTGATTAAAAAATATTTTCATAATCAATTTTTGAATATTGTATATGTACCTTGAGACATTAGTAGACACTAGTAACAAATTTATCTCCAAATCATGCTATTTTTGTAATCTAATTAAAACCATAATATATGCACTAAGTTTTCAAATAAATAAATAAAAATCATTTATTGATAAAGAATAATTAAAAAAAAAAAAACTTCCCGCAATCCTTCAGCTTAAACTGGTCCTATATACAGAATTTATTTCTAATTATACAAATAAGTATTAAGAAATAAGATCAATAATTATAAAGAAAAATCAAAAATTCATCATTTTATAATTTTACAAATGAAATGATTTAAATAGAAATATTAAATATGAAATCAAATATATGTAAAAGATATACAATATTAAATTGGAATGAAGTGCAACTAAAATTAGAATGAAAATAATAGTAATTAGAACTAAAACATTTGCACTCATCCCACAGAAAAAAACATTTTATCAATATAAGAAACATTTCATATTGCATTTATAATAGTCAAACAAAATTTTTAAAATGATGGTCTTTACTAACTGCTTGAATTGGATTTGTATTGTTTCACTTAAATTAATAAATATATTACACTTTGTCATTTTTTTTTATGTAAAAAATAAAACAATAATAATGAATACTCAAAAAAGTTATTTAAATCCCAATTTAAGAGTAATATTTTGTATATTAAAGATATCAATTATTGTATTTTGACAATGCTGTGAAATCAATTTCTATTTATTAATATGGTAAAGTATTTTTTTTAAAAAAATTGTTTATAATTTTATTTTATTAATGAAATGTTTATAGTATTTTTTAATAATGAAAAAAAAAAGAAGAAACGATCAGACATTTGCATATAAAAATATTTATATTGGAAGATTTTTTTTAAAATTAAACACTGACAGACTATGGTTAATTGAATCAATTAGACACTTGAATGCTTGAAATTAATATACTCTGGAGCAATTAATAATGTCATTATTTATTTATAATTAAAATCTAATGTGTAATAATAATGAATTTTAAGGAATTTCAAGAATTTTTTTATTGTTATCAAACTTGAGCATAAAATACTTAATATGTTTTTTTTTAATGCTATATACTTAGTGTGCATTTTAAAAAATCTCTGGGGGAATATTTTGGTAGATTGTTTAAAATTAAATCTTTTTATTTGATGGTATCCAGTCAAATGTTTTGCTTTTAAAATCTTTATCATAAATTTATGAATTGTGATTGTGGGATTTATACTCTATCCAAAATTTCTCTTTTTCATTTTTACTCACTTCTTTTAAAAATTAAATTTTGTGGAATTTTGGTTTGCATAAAAATCAATACTTTGGTATTAGACCTGCAACATGGAGCATGTGTTAGACCTAGTGTGCCTGTTCACTTTCATATCAATCCACTGATAACTTTGTAATCTTGGGATCTGACCAAAATAATGTGTACCTGGACTTGTACATGACTTTTTTTGGCAAAAAAAGTGTACATTGATCTTGTACATGATATTTTGGCAATATTTACAAAGTTATCAGGAAGTTGATATGAATGTGAACAGGCAAGTAGGTCTAATACATTCTCCATGTTGCAGGACTAAAAATAATTATATAAAAGTAAAAACATAATATATTTATCATTTTCAATAAGAAACATATAATTTTAAACAAGACATTCAAATATGTATGACTTGGACACTAACAACTTTTAAGAACATTTGAAAAAAAAAAACATGATTTGCAATCTTAATGAAATGACAGGATTACACAAAAGAAATTGTTAATTTAAATACACACTAAACAAACAGTAATTGATTTGTTTTTAAATAATATTTATAAAAAGACATTAACTATACATAGAACTTTCACACTAACAACTTTTAAGAATGATTCCCAATCAAAAAAAAAGTGATATGCGATCTTAATGAAATGATACCATTACACAAAATTGTTACTAAATGAGCAGTAAATGATTTTGGTTTTTAAATAATATTTTTAAAAACACATTCAGTATAACAGAAATTGTCACCTTGAAACAAAAAAATTAATATTACCACAGAAAATGGAGATCTGAACTAAAATTTTCCATTCAAAAATGTAGCACATGATTGCAGAGTATGCTGCGATTGTCAACAGAAATGCTAATAAACATGTTTTTTTTTTTATAAACAACTTAAACCAAAAAAAAAGGAACAAAAACCACAAAAAAATACATATTAAACTAAAAACCACACAAAAAATATATTAATTATGAAACATGAAAATATTGAAGTATTACAAAAAAATTGGATCATGTTGATAAAGAAAAACAGATTTTTACATGGAGTGGGATTTTCAACAGAAATGCTAATAAACATTTTTTTGTTATAAACAAATTAAACCAAAAAAAAGGGAACAAAAACCACACAAAAAAATACATATTAATTATGAGACTGACAATGTCGAAGTATTAGAGAAAAAAGATCGCATTGATAAAGAAAAATACGTTTCTACATGCATACTTGCAGGGTTTATTTTCTTTCAATTTGACATCATTATGGGTGTGAAAAGGCCTCCTATCTCCCCTACATTGCAGATTTAATACCAAAGCACCTAAAAATCTTATAATTAAATTCAAGATTAATTACTATTAATTTTTTTATTATAGAATAACAAATCAGTTTCTACAGATTGCATTTTTTTTTTTACAACACTGAAATATTTAGTCTTTATTTCTAAAGATTAATAAAGCTTAAAACTTTTTCAGATGATACATTTGATTGCATACATTTATCTTGAAATTTGTAGTAAAATTTTGAAATTTCCATTTTCCTATAATGCTTTGAAGATATGAATGCAAACAAATGCTCTTAACTAACTTAACTAATTTCATATTAGTTGGACAAAGTTATATATTGTAACGAGTTGGCTACATGGCTGCACTAAAAAAAAGATAAGAATTAGATAGTTGGCAGTATGTTTTTCAGGTTTAATTAAAGGATTATTTCATTAATGGGGAAAATTGATATTTAATTGTCTTAGATTTATGTTTTTAAAGGATCATTATTCAACTCAATATTTTTAAACCCCCATTTAAATTGTTAATAGTAATATGGTTTTAATATGGGAATTTTTTTAATATGTTATAAATGATTATAAAGGTTAGAGAGAGAATTGTGAAAGAATGTAAACAAGTTTTTTTTATTCTTTCCCTTTGTAGTAGTTATAATTAATTATAGTTTTAATTTAAACTATGAAAATGTACCTAAGAAAAGAAACAAATTCTTTTTCTTTGTTTTTGTACTTTATTTAATTAATGTTAATTTTTATCTTCTTTTTTTAAAGAGATTAAGTTGTATGTTTAAGACAATTTTTTTAAAAGAAAATAAACCATAACAAAGTAAGATTCTAATATCTTTATAAATTTTATTTTTAATCAGAGTCTTTGATTAAAGAGGGAAATAATTGAACAAGCGTATCTGTGGGAATTTACTTAATTGGTTGTTATGGAAATTATCATGTGAGAGACAGATTGTGATTGGCCTGTGGGCATGATTGTTCTAGAAAAAATATAAGGTGATCAATAAATGAGAAGACCCTAGTGTCTGATGAGAAGTAGAGAATTTTTAACTTAACTGTTGGCAGGAAAGCAGCCCAATCTTAATTCATCTGACAAAGAAAAAAGAAGTTTAAGTATTTACCAAACTATTGAATAGAATAGCAGAAGTTTTAATCAAGCCTTTAGCATACTATGAGTTTAGGGCTAATAATTATTTGTACAATGAAAACCTATGTGCTGAATTCAGATAAAAGCTAGGCATCACCTTCCTCCATTAACCTACTTTACTGGAAGAAAATATAGAAAAGGTAATCCCCTAAAGTAGTCTGCAACCTTGTCTTCAACCAAAAGCATAAGTCTGTCTACATTTGTCTCACCTAGAAATTCAAGAGGAGAACCAAATGGAAAAAATTTGCTATTTTTCATTTACTTGGAATTGCTATAGACTCAGAAAGGGTAAATTTAACCAGATCCATGTTTAGTAACCAGATCCATGTTTAGAAGACTTTAGGGAGAAACAAAAAAAATAGAAATTTCTATTGGAAAGGCCTCCATAAATTAAGAAAGCCATAACTAGAGGTATTATTTTTTCAAGTATGTACACTTTTTTTTGGTTAATAAAAAAAACAAAACTTTTGTTTCATAAAAGCAATAATAATTTGCTTTTGTGTTGTTAAGAATTTATAATAATAAATACTTCATTAGTCAAGCATTGGTGGTCAAGTGGTCAGCACAGCTACCTTACCATCAGTTGTCCTGGGTTTACAGGTTCACTTCCTGTCCAATGCTTTGACACATGAAAAAAATACTTCACTAAGTTAAAATATTTTAAATTGTTAGACATTTTTTTTAAAACCCAGCCAAATTTTTATTACAAATGGTAAAATAGTTTTTAACAAGAAAGAAAATCTAATGTAAAGTTTTTTTTCTTGCTAAGCTGAATCAAAGATTATTATCATTAATTCTGAACATGTAAATTAATTCTTAAATATTTTAAATAAATTGAACCCAAGATTGTTATCTTTGATTTTGGAAATATTGTAAAAATAAAAAGAATCTCAACTATTTTAAAGAAATAGTTTAATGAATTTAGAATTAATCCACGACTAATGTCAACTGATTGGTTAATATATTTTTATCAAACTATATATATGTTTTGATGAAATGGATTTTTGAAATTACCTGAGATTTTTTGTGTTATTAATTAATTAGAAATTAAATAATTGTTTTTTTAAACTAAAAATATATTTTTAGTCTTAGTTTCTTTATTATACCCAATTCTGGTTTCATGAATTGTAGTGTGTGTGACCTCATGACAGCTTATATTCTAGGATTTATTTTTTTGATGATCCAATAAAACTTTATTTATAAGTAGGGAAAGTCTATGATTTACTTATGGTTATTTATAATGTTACTTTATTTATTTCACTCTTGTTCACAGTAATAAATTATAGTTCTTATTTCCTGAGCTAATTTGTGCATAACATCTATATAGAAAGGGGGTGTACATTAGTTCATCTTAGATTGGTGCAAAAATAATATTCTTTAAAATCCATGCACTACATTTTATTTAGTTTAATCTCTATTAGACATTAAGTTTACAGTTGGCCAGTACATTAATGATACTAAGTGGCCAGAACATTGATGATGAACAGCATGTTTTAATGTCCCAGCATTATTGTTTTTTATTGTTATGTATTCTGATGGATGAGCACTTAGTTTGTGAAACCAAATTATGTTTAAATAATTGCCCCAAACCGGCAAGGGCTAAATAGTTAGCTTCGTATCCAGTAGATCCATTTCAAATCCAATCACAAGATTGACTGTTGATTTATGTTATAGTTGATCATTCATGATGATGAATGAGTTATACTTATACTTATTTTTAATGTTGGTGAACTTAGTTAATTATGCTTATACTTAAGGTAGTTAGCTGTGCTGATCTCTTAGAGTGAGTCATGTTCATTATTTTATATTAAATATTTATAATTAATTTTATATTTATTTTGAACTGGGGTTGATGATGATTTGCCATCACCCCAGGTTTAACCCCCAAAATTGTGGGATCTATTTCCATATTGTTAAAAATGAATACCCAATTGTGGAACATTGTAACTGCAGGTCCTCGTGTATTAAACCTTCGGTTTTCTGATAGCATTATAATATATATTGTAATAGACAACCTCTCAATATAGACAACAATTAGTATTCAACATGAGAGGGTGCCACTACATATAGTCTAGAATATCCCCTCAAGAAACATTATGTTAAAGTTTTACTGGTGAGGATCTTAAAACTAGAAATACCTCCACAAACCAATCATTACTAATAGGTATTTGAATGCTTCTACATTACAGAGAACAGTGATTCTTTAGAAACATCATTTGGCAAGAGCAGACAACAATAAATAACAAACAAAATATTAATAACAAACAAAACAACTTTATGACTAATTCATTTATAATAAAAAAAACATATTATCTTTTATATGTCATCATTTAATTTGATGACATCAAATAGCCCTTTTTAATATTAATATTGACAAAACCTAATTTAATTTAATTTCATCTCTGAAGACTATTGTTTATCTGATTCTGTTAGATTTGTGATAGCTGCATCAAGATGTGTGCGCCCATATATATTTCATTTTTACTTTAAAGAACAGGCAATACTAAAACAGATTAAATTAAATTTAAATATTTACAATGTGAAGGCAATTAAAAAGACAACATAAATGATTTCTAATAATTTGAATAAAAATTAAAATCAAATTCACAAGGAGAAATGTCTTTAAACCTAGAGAAAATTATTCATTCATGAGTGATTACATAAAAACTGAATTCCAGTTGGAATTATGTATATCATAGGGAGGTAAACAACAAACACAGAATTCAAGAATGGTGGATAAAATATCAATAGGATGGCTGTATAAAATGCACACTCATATATATAGTAATCTACAATTTCAGATGCATATTTTTATACAATAAATGATAACCTGTTTAAAGTTCTAAATAAAATAAAATTTTATTAAACTATCTATATGCATCAGTCACACATATCTTTGTTTTTACTAATGTATAAATACCTTATGCAAATGATTTTGAATAGCTTCAGAGAGAACTTTTATAAAACTAAATCTTAACTATTTAAATCTTAATCTTTCTTCTATCTTTTAAAACAAATTAATTCTTTTAGAAAAAGATTGATTTAAGATATATTTACACTAAATCTTGATTATTTAAATCTGTCTTTGTTATTTAAAACTCTTGAGAAATATTCATTAAACTAAAATTGACATCAGTTTTAATTTTTATTTTAAAAATAACTCTCTGTCTAATAGCATATATACATTTATCATTTTTAAGTAGTCAAGGGCATACCTTATGTATATTGAAATAGTATATTCCTTTGGAATATATTTCATTGTATAAATTAAGAAAATGTATAGAAAATTTTATTAATTTAGAAATGTGACATTATTAATATTTTAAAATATTGAGTTATTATTATTACTTGAAAGACATTAAGTACTCATTTTATAAATAAAAATTGATTTTGTTAAATGATAATTTAAAAAAAAAAATCAAGTATTTAATTTAAAAATATCAATTTTAAAGAATTGACAATTATTTGTTTTAAATAGTTTTAAAATTGACTATATTTATTGTTCTATTGGTAAATAGCCAAGAATGATTTTTTTTATCAAATATACTGTTTTGATCATGTGAGCAGAGTTGTCAACTACTGAATTTAAAAAGAAAACATTGGATTTTAAAACTCTCAAAATAAACTTGTAAATAAATAGTTTTGTCTCAAAAATTTGAGAACCAAGACTCAAATAGATAATCTACTTCTTCATATTTTTTATATCATAAATAGGATTACTTCATAATCATCAACTGCCATATGTGCTGTATAAATTTATAATGTTTAAAGAATATTCTCATTTTCTAAACATAAGGTAAAGTCTTTGAAAATATAAGATGAATCCACCTTATCTTTTTTACCTAAATTTATATATATATAGGCAAATCTCAAGAAATGAGAGTGTGAAGATCTTAATTAATTATTTTTAATTCCATTCACTATATATTAATAAATGATGTTTGCAATTTTTTTTTTTTACAATTTACTGCATATCAGTATTAGCTGTAATATTAAATGTATATTGAATGGAATTAAAAATGGTTAATTAAGACCTTCACATTCATTTTCAAATACTTAAGATTTGCCTATATATAGAAATTAAGGTAAAAATATAAGATGGATTCATCTTATCTTTCCAAAGACTTCATCTTGTATTTGGAAAATGAGAGTATTTCTAAAGTGATATAAATTCATACAGTGCATGTGTTGGGGGAGGGATTCCCTAATGGCTGTTACAAATAAAATAGTGTTAGATAAATAAATAACTCATTATATATATTTAATACTATATCTAATACTGATGTGCAGTAAATTGTAAAAAAAAATTTCACGAACATCATTTATTAATATATAGTTAATGGAATTGAAAGTTATTAATTAAGACCTTCACACTCATTTCTAAATGCTTAAGATTTAACTGTATATGTTTAAATTTAGGTGAAAAAGCTAAGATGGATTCATCTTAACTTTTCAAAGACTTTATCCTGTGCTTAGAAAATGAGAGTATTTCTCAAGCATTATAAATTCATATAGCGCATGTGATAGATATTCCTTAATAACTATTACAAATAAAACACAGTGGTAGATAAATAAATAACTTTATATATAAAATTATTTATGTTAATTTTATTCAAAAATAAGTTTATCAGTAGTTTACATAAGTACATGCATATATAATATTCAGGTTATTCTCCTTTTCCTTATATGACTTGTAATTGGTTTATCTAAACATTTCAAATGTTAGCTAAGTAAAAGTTTATTTTGTATGTTAATTTTGTTAACTGTAAATGAATACTATGAATCTGACTTCACCAGCCGAATGCACTCAGATACTATTAAAATTAACATACAAAATAAACCTTTACTTAGTTAACATTCAAAATGTTTAAGCAAATCAATTACAAATATATATATATATTAATAATTATATGTTGGACTATTTTCAACATTTAAATTAAATATATTAAAGGTGTTTAGAAAAATTCAAATTTTATTTAAACTTTCCAAATACATTCAATTGATAATAATAGCACACATGTTTGTATATAACACAATGTTTGGAATGGCATTACTCTTTTCTCATTTTTATTTTATTTTAAGATAATGATTAATTTTTTTTATCTTTATTTTTTTATGATAAATTAATTTAATGGAATATATATATTATTTTCAATATCGTGTAAATAAAAGCTTTTGACAAAATTGCATCTTCAAACACATGTATAAAATTTAATTTGCCAATGTATGGATTACAAATTGTCTTTTTAAGCTTATAGGTTTTTGATATGGAGTTATTAGTCCTGGATCCAATTATTGACTATTTATTAAGTCAATTAATTAAATTCCACTCTAAGAAATTCAAAAGTTGTTCACATTTGTATGTTGTTTTATATATTTGTACACTTTTTTAAGTTTTGCATTGTCAAAACAATTTCAGGGGTTCAGAGTGTGTGATTTTTAAAAAAATATATAATATTAACTTGGTTTTAGGATTTCTGGACAACCATTTACTGCTTCATTAAACTACAGATTTTTTTGTCTTTGTTTGTTTTTTGTTTTTTAAAAAACAACAACAAATAAAACAGCAACGACAACAATAAAAGCCTTCTTTGTACTGACTAAAAATTATTTTCATAAATGGTAATTATATTTAAAAATTGAACATAACTTTTGAGTCATATCAAAACTATCACAGGAATTGAGTGTTGATTCATTGAAATCTTTTTTATTTCCCCATCTCTCTCTTTCAACTCAGCCAATAATAATTTTTAAAATTTCTTAATATGTACATTATTTTGGGATTTGATTTCTGTCTGAATAGTTTTTTTTTTCTTGCTAATTCATTTTAAAATCCAACTCAAATATTTTTGTTTTAATAAAAAAAATTTTAGTGCTAAATTTAAAATATATGTATATTTTAATTTTTTTTTCTATTTTTGTCTTACCAATTAAAATAAAAATAAAAGACTCATAGATTATGTAATTTTGTTTTTTTTTAGTTTAAAGTTGGCATGCAAAAATTTGGCATTATGAATTTATGATAACTTTAAACAGTTGAAGATTTAGTTGTTGTTTTTTAAAGGAAAAAAATTATGATAATAGATTAATGGTGTGTGATTATTGTAATGTGGATGGAGAAAAGTGGAATTTAATGTGTGTACATATTGAAATAGATAATGTTATCTAATTCATGGTCATCCATGTGATTTTATATATGAGGGGAGATGATTAACAATTAGTCTGAATAATAAAAGATACCGTTAAAATTTTTTTAAGATATAAAAAAAAACATTTTATAATAAATACTAAAAAAAATAAAAATGTAATAAATTAGTTATTATTAAAATATGGGGATTATAGAATAAAATAATGTAGCTCATTTTTATTACTAAAAACAAAAAGATTTAGAATGTTAAAACAAATGTATTTAGAATATATAAGTGAAAGAATGTCTGATGGAAAGAGTGTTTAAATGAAGTAATTGAGATATATTAATTAAAAAAATACATCTTAAAAATTAAAAAAAGTCAAGATTTAATTAAAACATATACATTTTGATTTAATTTTTTCAAAAATAATGTGATTAAAAAGGATTAAGATTTTATTTTAATTTCAAAATTGTATTTGTTTTTTTTTGGGGGGGGGGGTAATAGAGTAAGATAAGTAAGTCATAATTAGATAGATCTAATGCAATTTTTACTTCAAGATAAGAATTTAATTAAGTAGATAATTATTGTATATACAGTAGAGTCATGAACTATGCATTATCTAACTGTGTAACCATAATTACATGCTAGCCAATATATATATAAACAAACAAACAAAAGTGTAAATAAATATACAAAAAAAAATTTTTTTAATTTACAAATTTTATGATATTCAAACGGCCTTTTTTTTTTCTCTCTGAACCCCATATGCAATCACAATTTAAAAAAAAGAAGTAAAATTGGTAAATAAATTTTACAATATGCTAGTAACTGTTTTTTCATCTTCAAGTGTCACACACAATTATATATATATATTAATAAATAGCATATATTTTATTCTTTTTTAATTATCCTTTCCAAATTTGATATGCAGTATTTTGCATAATAAAATGTTTTCTGAACATAATGCTAAGTTTTACAAAATTTTAGAACATACTAAAAGTTGATTTTGATTTAAAACATCAAATTAATTAGAGAGAATCTAATTTCTTGCTAACAAAACCATTACTAAGTTTCTATAAGAGAACACAGTTAATTTTTTTAGAAAGGATTTGAACCCAAATTTTTAAGCTTCCTTTAGTCATTCATTCCATTTCATACAACTGATACACATGATAGCATACATGCAAAAAAGATAAATGATCTCCAATATATATATTTTCTGCTGAACCATCACTCATTGGTTGATGCAGATCATCATCTTCCATATATATATATAATCAGTACTTGGTTTATATTAAAATAGCAAATCTTCAAACTTTAATGGACAGTCTTTAATCTCCAAGTCTTTAGCCATTCATATCATTGAAAATCTGATGAAAGCATGTTCAAAGCCCTTGTTTGCTAATTTTGTTGTCATACCCATGTTGACTGAGACCCCTCATATATAGGACCGTAAGCTTATTTAAATACACAGAAGAGGGATAGGCACAATATAAGCTGAATATGTAATATTTAAATACAAGTATAGTATATATATATATATACTTAAACAAGGGCTCTGTACATGCCATCCTAAGATTTTCAATGATATGGATGGCTAAAGAGTAGGAGAGTGGAGAAGATTGAAGCTTGTCCGTTAAAGTTTGAAGATTTTCTATCTTAATATAAACCAAATACTGATTATATATATATATGTGGGAGATAATGATCCGGACCAACTGATGAGTGCTGGTTCAGCCAAAATATGTATATTGGAGATCATTTATCTTTTTTGCATATATGTTGTCATGTGTATCAGTTATATAAGATGGAGTGAATGACTAAAGGAAGCTTCAAAATCAGGATTCAAATCTCCTCTACTTACATGTAGCTTAAAAGTATATATATTATACTTGTATTTAAATTATTTTTTTTTTAAAAAAAAAAGAATTCTATCTAGAGCTATTTAATGGTGAAGAAAATCCAGACATTTTGCTGTATCTTATTTTTAAAATGAAAATATATTTAGTTTTTATTTTATTATTGCTTCAGTGAATATATGCGTGAATACTCTCTCAGTAAAATATATATATAAATGTGTTCCCTCAATATATTAATAATAATTATATGATTATTTTTTTAAATTTTATTTATACTATAAACTTTATATATGCATATTAAAAAGTACTATACACTTGCAGTTTAATAAACAATATGTATTCTATTTTAATCAATATTTGTCAACAAAATGTGAACTATTATATGCTATGTTGAGGGGTGTGTGTTTTGGAACAAAATATGCTATAGTTTGTATCTCCACTATGAAAAAATATATTTTTAATTAAATGAAATTGCAGTTATGAAAAACCTGTGGGGTTACTCAGAACAGATATAAGCAGAAATTTCTTTAGAAACTCTAGCTTATCTCTTAAGCTTACATTCTACTACTGCTCTTTGAAAATCAACACTGTGTTTAATGGTTAAGAAGTAAGAAAAAGTCATCAGCCAGAAGTTTACCTTGGATCCAATATTGTTAACTTGAATATGCTATTTTAAAGAAGTTTCAACTCACAACCACTGAGTATTTATACAGCAACTTTCTTTAAACAAAACTATAACCCAGATAAAGAAAAATTCAATTCTGCCAAGAAAGCTTGTATATGATATTTTTAGATTGGCCTTGAAAAAAAAAGGTACTTGTGAGTTTTAAATAAACCAAGATGGCAGCCCATATTTTTTATAATTGTATAGTTTCAAGGATCTATAGTCTACTGAAGATGTGTTAATTTCTAAATTAAAACAAAATTAATAAATCAATTGTTAAATTTAAAAAATGAAGTAAACTCTGATAAATTTCATTAAGAAGCTTTATTTCAATTTTTTTTTTTTTTACTTATAATATGGAAAGTGATGAGACAGACGTTTTTAATTTCGTTGTACTTTGATTCAATTCATCATGCTTCTTTTTGTCCGCAGTTTTTTTTTTTTTTGGTAAATTGTTCATAATGATAAAAATTTTGTGTGTTCCTGTCACAGAATGTGATGCAGTGGAATATTTCGAAAGATATGTGATCCTGCCCTCTCAAAAGTTATTAATGATCATGATATGATTGTTTGCCACTGACATAAAGTGTAAATATTGTATTTATATATTTTTTTTCATTTTTCTGTTAATAAGTTAATCCCCACCCCCAAAAAAGGAAATAAACTGTAAATTCAATGATGTCTTTTTTTTAAATAACAGTAACAAAAATAAAATGTAATTTCAAAAAAAAAAAATGTAAATATTATATACTTTTCTTAGGAAGCTTTTTTTGTAAATATTTTTTTGGGCACCTGAAACTGTAGATTTATTAAAAATACAGGCTGTCATCTTGTTTTATTTGAAAACTCACAAGTACCAAAAAAAAAAAAAAATGAATACATGGGTATGTCTCTGAGGGAAGCTGCAGTGTCAACTATGAAGCCTTGCAATAAATTGCTGAAAGAATTCCTAAAAATAAATGTTTAACTATATATGTGTATACATAAGTGATATGAATTATTTAAAGTCTCTTTATAGTTTAGATATTTATTAAGAAATTATTTTTGTTCTGACCTAAAAAAAATGTTCATATATATATTTCTTGGTTAAGGTTAGTAATTATTTACATATAATTCAAATTTTTGTAAATTTATACTTGAAATATGACAGGGAAAAGAAATATTTGTTTGTAGTTAATTTATTTTATTATTTAATTTTTTTAAGAGAATATTAAAAAAAAAACAACAAATATTTGTTTTTTTCTTTTAGAATTGGTTTTAAAAATTAGTATTGATTAAAATGTCTATTTCTTTTAAAAGATGTCTCATTTGAAATATATATGGGTAATAACAAAAAAAAAAAATTGTTTTAAATAAAAGTTTTTTAAAAATATTTTACATTTTATATATAAAATACTTACTGTCTGTTATCTAATTGGTGAATGTATGTTTGTTTGTAAGGCTATCATATATCAAATTCACAACCAATTAAAAAAATTACGTTTATGTGAAGAAAATAATTCCATCATTAATAAAAAATGCTAGAAAAAAAATCAGTACATGTACTTTTAACTACAGAAGTATAGTATTTAAATCATGAAGAAAAAGTGATTACAGTACATAAATTCATGTTTGAAATGTAGTATTTAGCGAGGGTGAAAAAATAGATGCTATTGTATTGTATTTACATTTAGTTTTGGTTTGCATGTAAAAGTCGATACGATGGCCTTATTTATATAATATTAGAGTCTTTGGTTTAATTTACATTAAATATTTAAAAAAATTGTTAAAGCAAGTAATTAAAAAAACCACAGCCTATTTAGGCAGGTACATTTGGTTGTTATATATTAAAATTTAGGTAATTTAGCCAGAGAACCCAATAATCATAGCAGTAGAGACACTGTGTTTGCATGTGTGTGTATATCAAAGTTTAGGAATTAGCATTAATGACTGATTAAGAAACACATTACTATCACTGCAGTTTTAAATTAAACTGATAAATTGATTTTTATTTTAAATATTGTAGGTATAACCTTGTACATAGATTTGACCCATGCATTAATTTACATTGTAATTTAATTTTATGTGTGTGAATTTATAATATAAATACATTTATTTAAATTCTTGATTTATATAGTTAAGTATATTCTATATTTATAGTATTATAAAGAGAAGTGTTTAAGAAGTAGTGATGATTATCAGAGATTGTATCCAAAGCTGACCTTCTATATGAAGGATTTAATATAACAAATATTATTGATACAAGGTAGAATCCAATAGCTGTTTACTTCGATAAGTTATGTTTATGGTTCTTGTTTTATCAAATGTAGGACACAAAGAATATCAGCTATAAATTATTAGTTTAAAGAAGATGGGAATGTAGTATACTAACATTATTTTTGATGTGTCTATGTATGTGTGTTTAGCAGCTATGAAATTAAAGACAGTTGAATAAATGAATTATATTTATAAGGGTCAACAACATGTAGAATTATATTTTTAATGCATTAAAGGCATAGGATATTTAGTGGCAAGCAGTACTTGATCATATAATTATATCTTTATATTATACACTAGTTGATCAGAAATAACTTTGGATATTTTTAATAATGTATGAAAATTATTATGTTTTGTATTTGACTTTCCACAAGTGTAGTGAAACATCAATTAAAAGATAACTTAAAGATAAGATTATTAACCATTCATCTTAATCAAATGAATGCACCTGAGAAATTAAGAAATTCAATTTGCAAGTATGATCATCTATTGAAAAATTTGACTATTTTTTTTTCAATCATTAAAGTTTGTATATATTATTCTAATATTTTAATTCAAAAATTTTTTCAAGATATCAGGATAATTGAAAATGCAGAAATTGAAAGCCATTTAAAATCTGTCTTGATAGTTTTCTATTGTTCCTTGGAAGTCATGAACTTTTCAATATTACTTGAAGAAAATATTTCAAATAAGGAAAAAAAATCAGTTTTTTGCTAAGTTTACTAAGATTCATGATTATTTTTGCACAATAATTGTATAATAGTTTGTTAAAAATCAATAATATATATTATTTCATATTTATTTTGTAAGTGAATATTTTTAATTTTAAAAATAAAGGTTTATATTTTTTGCATAGTATTAACAATGCAAATTACTAGGATGGCAGTTAACATTTATTTACTAACACATCATCACATACAGTATGTTAAAATTTATTATAATATTGTAAAAATTATTGCAAATTTTTAAACTTTTAGAGCATAATTTGATAGATTTAGGAGATATTGATATTTATTCATTCATATTTTAAATACAAACATTAAATAGAATGATTTCATTTTTTGAAAATCAATCTGCTTCTTGCAACATCTGAATAATAGAACAGTGCTTTGTTTTAATTAAAATCTAATTTTTAAAATTCAAATGTGAGTTTTTTAGAATTTATTTAATTTTTAAACAAAGATATCTCTCAATTGAAGTCAAATTTATTATATTCTAATATACAATGATTTAATACTAAAATTAAAGTTGAAAATTTGCAGCAAGTAAAAACAAAGAAAATGGTCACCATGCGAGAAGGTTAAAGAAATAACATTACTGTTTATTTAAATTTAATTAGATAGGCATTAACTATATATGAAGAACAATTTTAATTAAAAATATAATTTAAAAAGTATTAATAATAATATTTTTATTGGGTATATAATTTGTAAATATTTTCTAATGAAGAATGCCTGATTGCTTGAGAATAGAACTAAGATAATTTCACTGAAAATTAGATTATTACAAATTTGTAAATATTTATTGTTGTTGTTTATTTAAATATTGTACTGTTTCATTTATTTTATATGAAAATTGTCAGTTTTGAATGTCAATTCCATATTTCATTTCATCCAAGAGTAACTCAGGTAATCCATGATTTGCTAAGTATTATAGATAGAGAGGGTAATGTATTGGTCACTTTAACTATTAAATATGAAGAAAATCTTTTATATAATATTAATATAGAAATAAAATATATCTCCAGAATATCTCCTGATAATATTTATTAAGTGGTGTTGAGTTTGATGATGATCATGACCTCAACCTTGAAAGATAAAGTAAGTATCCATCATTTAGTGGCATTACACTTATTAATGTATCTTACTAGCATGTTTATTATTAGATGTAAAGTATAATTATCTCATATGCATTATCCCAATGATCTTGACCATTACAATATATATATATATATGGTAATCAGATAAAAATGATGATGCCAGGAAGATGATCAATCTAATTTGAATAAAACAGCATGTTCATTGGTCACCATTTTGTAATGGACTATTGATTATAATATGGGATGATAATATAAAAAGCTTTACTATATCTCAGGATTGAAAATCTAACCTAAATGTGAAATGTTATTTTATAACAGTCCTAAAGTTGATTGGGCATTTTATAATAATTGCCACTTGTACATGATTATCATCAGTTAGCATTGGGTAGTTACTTTGTCACAATAATAATGGATTTAGTCTCACTACCTCTCTACATTTATTCAGTCAACATTTGATATAAAGAAATGCCTTTAAGATTTATATTCTTTATCATAGAACAAAAACATGTATAAACAAATAGTAACTTTATTAGAACCTATGTAAAAGTATCTAGCTCAGTTATTGATCACACTAGGCAAAATAACAATATTTACCATATATAATTATTTAAATTGTCCACTACACTATCATAAAATACTAACAATCTCTATTAAAATCTAATTTATTCAGATTATATTAAAAACAAAATAAAGCAAACGAGATCATCGCTTCAGACATCAACAAATCTAGTCACAGTTCCAAATCAAGCTGCAATAAGCAGCGAAACCATATATCATCACCCTAAACAATGGTGTATGATTAAGACATCTATTTGATTGATAATTGAATAGGACTAAATTCAAATCAATAAACAACTAAATTCCAACATACTTTACTAATCTAATATTATTTATAGTAATGCAAATTTACTTTAATATTTAATAACATTCTGTTTAAATCAACTAGTTTCTAAATAATTATAATTACATTTTGAGAACATTTTCTAAACTATACAATATTTATAATGTTAAAATGAAATAAACCTTTGCTCAATTTTATATCTATTTTAATAAAACATTAAATATAATACAAACATTTCATTTATATCCTACATTAGGTTGACATGCAATTATTGCTTCAGTTATATTTTAAAATGAAACACTCCACAAGAATTTATCATCAATAAATACATTAGGTAATTTCATATTTTACAGTACACAATAACATTGTATAAAATATACCGTAGGTTTCTATTGGATATTTACTGACTTATAATCACTGAAATTATTCATCTACTTAAATCTCCAATCAATCCATTATAAAAATGGATTTTATAACAATCAGACTATACATAATGATAATTGGCAGTTATCCAAGCCAAAAATAATATTCAGTTCTCTACTAGTTAATAAAATTTATGATCTCCACTTCAGAGAAATTTAAGAAGGTAATTAAGACAGATCATTTTGACTAATGATAAAATAAAAATCTATTAAGATTTTTGTAACTGGACAAGATAAACAAATAATATTGACTTAGATAAGTAAACAAGATAAACAAATAATATTGACTTAGATAAGTAAACAAATATTTAAATGCAGTAACAAATATAAAATTTATATGTAATCGGTTTTCAAAATGATGTATAAAACATATACATATATCTAATTCTATTTCACTTACCAAGATGGGTTTGATTTTGGATCAAACTTTAAGTACCATTGCACATTCAAAAGAAATAATTAAACAGATTCACCGAATTTTAAATCAACTCTAAATTTATTGGTTTATAATAAAAATTTATAACAGTAATAATAAAAATATAACATAACAATCAAGGTTTGCAATAGGCTAAAATCAATAAAGAGAATAAAATCTATGTGTATGGAACTCCAAAAAGTGTTGTGTGATAATAATACTATATGAAATGGAAGGAGAGATTTGGAATATATACAATGATGAAAAAAAATGTGACCAAATAAAAATTGATCTCTATTCATAAATGTAATCTCTAAACAATTAAACAAGCATAAAGAAAAATCTATTATTTTTTAAACTCTTTTCTATCTGAATCTCCAAGTTAAATCTTGAACATACAGAAAAAAATTAAATATTTGAAAACATAAAGTCAAATTAATTATATCATCAGCTAAGAGTTTAAATAATAAGAATAAAATGAATTTCTCTGACCTTTTCATTGCACGAATTCTATCATACCTATACATATATTATTTATGTATGTTTTTGAAATAAAATGTAAACTCTCCTTTTCTTTTAATAAAAAAATATATATATATACAAAAGCATCTAAGTGAAAGTCTGTCCATTTTCACTCACTATCCATGGATCCATGATAGCTTCTGGTTCTTTATTTTCAATCCTAAGGTGTAGAGATGATTTTTCTTTAAATAGAGAAGATAAACATGAATAGTAGCTAATGTGGATATGAATCCAATTATTTTCGTGTCTAAATTCCGATATTTTTTTATAAACATATAAATGTATCCAAGCATTTAAAACAATAGATACTTATTCGATGTAAAATTATACATCATTGACTTTATTTTTCTTTTCCATTAATAATAATGCACAAAGAGAATTTCTTTAATGACACAATCCAGTTATAATCAAGTGAAGAATAATAAATGTTAACTTTTTCTTTCCAGATTAAGAAAGTGAAAATTAAATTGCCTAATGTCACACATAAGTTGAGTTAATCGATTTTGTAAAATTTTTGGTCTGAAATATAACATCTATAGCCATATATTGGGATTTATATCTATCATAAACAAATGGGTTTAATTCTGGATTTTTAACCACATAATATTTTTACAATGCATTTTGATGGATTTTTCTTTTACATTCTTGCCATTTCCCCTGGAATTTCATCTTCAAGCTGCTCCAATTGAATAGGCAGATAGTTAAAATCTTATTCTTCTATATTTTATAGATTAATTCCTTAAACAATAAAATTTAATAAATTTTCAAAGACAGATTCTGTTCTGGCAATGATAAAATTACAAGAACTCAAATTACAACCTCTCTCTTCTATTTATAAGATACTCTTGATAATGCTATTGTTGTCACAACAACTGTTGAATATTGCTCAAATTTGACTCAATGATGAGAAATTTGTTCAAGAAAATTTTGCCACCAATTAATAATTGAAATGGAATTTAAAAAAATGGATACAATGAAAATGAAATCCTGTTTTATAAGCTCAATATTATTCTTCCATTTTAAACCAAAATAAAGAATTCCTATTATAATTATAATACATTTTAATGTATACATATATTTTTACATATGTTTTTAATAATATTTTTTTATATAACTAATTTATGAACAATATATATGAAACATAAAACATTCAATTTTATAATAGCTGTTTCTATGGTGAGTGTAATAACAGAAAATGAAATGTGTAATACTTAATAATATTGGTTCTTTTCAAGTAAGCTTTTATGACTCAACTATTTCCAAAATCTTTATTCACCTGTTTATATTTTTCTCTGAAATTAATCACAATAGATTTATAAATTGATGCTAAATGTTAATAATAAACAAGAATGTTCTTTGAATAGTATAGTTTTCGTAGTTACCTGATTAATATTAATACTTCAACCATAGATCAAATGAAATAAAAATTAAACAAGACCAACAAACTTCTTTATTTTTTTAAATACAGTGTCATATGCCAATCTGGTTACTTACAATATATATATATATATATATATATATATATATATATATATATATATATATATATATTATGGCATGCACATATTTTCATTTGTCATTTTCCTATAGTTTATACATAGATAAATAAAGAAAACAATTCAAAGTCATGTTTTTAATAAAAATGTGTTTATTTGTTTTAAGTAAATGAATATATGTACCATGACTGAATATGAAAATGTTTCTCTATCACAAAGTAAGATCAATGTTGTATATTTTATTTGTGAGAATGATTTAGAAAATATAGTTTATGGCAAGGGTGCAATCAAGCATGTGATTTGTTATGGATATAGTGGTAAACATTTAATTCTTCATAATGCCTGTATTCATGATTTTATTTGGTGCGGAGATTCCATATTCATTAGAAAGGAAGGGATTACTCTTGTCAATCAGATGCCATACCATTTATATGATGTTATGGATTTGTTTTTCATGTATCCAATTAGGATAAAATATAAGGGTGCCAATGAATATAATTATTGACAGATGTTTGTCTTATTAATTTTAATATGTTTGGGTATAGATATTTTTTAATACATAAGACACATACTTATACATAAGCATGAATTTTATTATTGTGATGGTATCGTTTTGATTAACCATGATTTATTGATGGAATGTTTATTTTGTAGTGATAACCTTATGTTAATTGTTTAGAATTGTGTTTTTTTTTAATTTTTATTAAGAATGGGAATATGTGGCATGCACATATATTCATAAGTCATTTTTCTATAGTTTATAAATAACTAAATAAAGAAAACAATTCAAGGTCATATGTTTAATAAAAATGTGTTTATTTGTTTTAAATAAATGTTCCATTAAATTAGCCATTTATTTATTAAAATAAAGAAATATTTTGTTATGACAACAATGCTTGATTAAGATTGGAAGAAAGAAATCACATGTTAATTTTATTGTTATTTTTCATTTTACTCTATTCATTATTAAGAGTATGATTTTCCTTTACATTTGACTCATGCAACAATTTTTTTTTAAAAAAAAACACTGGTTGTGTTTTAGAGGTTTTTTTTGGCTAGTCTGGTTGAGTTGTGAATTTGGGGTAATTTTGATTATATATATATTAAATTTTCTACTGAAAGCTATATTGGAGTACATTTGAGCATCATTTATGATAGTTTGCCATTGTATGCCATTTGAGATGCTAAAATCATATTCTAGCTTTTTAAATTTAAGCAGCACAAAATAATGTAGTCTTTTTTTTATTTTTAAATCTATCAGTGAATTTGCACTAGACAAGATATATTTATTTTAATAATAAAAATAAAATAATTATACTATAGTTATTATTATTTTTATAAAATAATCATTAATGTTTTCACTGGCTGCAAAAAGCAGTTTATTCAATTACTCCCACAAATCAGTTATTTGAAAATAATAATTTGTTTATCAAATTTATATATTTCAATAGGATTTGACTTGTTCTGACTCTGCATTGATATCTTATTTATTTAATAGTAAGGGAAATAATTTTTTTAAAAAGAAATTATAAATTTGATTATAATATTATTTCTACACAGAGAATCATGATATTTGTTAGAATATCCTGCCAAATACACAAGTTGGAATTTAAATATAGATCAACTTACCATGCAATAAATATATATTCAAAAAATAATTTATGTAATTCAAGCATTGATGCAAGGAATACCCATTCTTTATATTTTTATTGAACATGATTGAGTAATTCATAGAATGTGATAAAAACTTTCATGACTTCATGAAGTGGATATATCTAGAATCAAGAAATTAACTTTTTACAGAACTGAAAAAAAAAAGAAGTGTGAATGATTTATCATGCTATGCATACAATTATTTTAGTGCATTATCTTTAGTTATAATAGGACATCAATATCTTGTAAGAAAAGACTGCAATTTTAGCTTAAAATGCAAAATTAAAAATTATCAAAAATGAGTGAAATATAGATATCACCTATCATTTGGAAATACAATAATGTATAAACATAAGGCAAAAACTTATGACAATAAAATGTGGAAGTTGATAATTATCTGAATCAAAAAATTACATTTACAATTTTGTAAAATAAAAAAACATGGTGTAAGTAAAAATTCAATGAAAATTTATCCAGATAAAATAAACTTGCTCATTACTGAAGGTTATTCTCCAACATGATCAGAGCTAAAAAAAATTTCCAATTGATGTTTTTAATTTCTCAATATGAAAATTCTGCAAAATATCAAAATTTCATTATCAGATATTTGAAAATTAATAATAATATAAAGACCTTCTTCACTTTACTGAAAAAGAAGAGTAGTTTTAAATTTTGAAGTAAATTGCTAATAGAATGAGCAAAAGTATTATTTAATTGTCCTTTTCATTTTTAAAGTTAATATGAAGGGAGAAAGTAAAAATATTTTAAATTCACAATTCAAGCTTTTGTGCTTACTTAGTCCATAGCTTTCTTTGTTTTTAAATAAATATATTTACAGTATAGTACAATATTAATATTCATACTGTAAATATATTTTAAATCAACATGTAAAAATAAATCATGCATTTTATTTTTCCACAGTTTTTTAGCATTGTTTTTATGGCATTTGCTGTATATTAACTCAATCTTTATGCTACTTTGGAATCAGTTAAAAATGAGATCTTTTGTATTATCTCTATTGCTATTATCTTAGGATTAATGATAAATTAATCATGGGGTAAAGTGAAATTGTGTTTGAAAACTTGAATATTTAAATATTTCATAAATATCACCTGATGAAAGCATAAAAATTTGAATATTAAAATCTTTTATTGCCAATTACAGAATTATTGATTATGATTCAGATGAAGCAGAGTGTTTTTAACTCTTAAAATGAAAGTTTCCTTGCTCTCATTTTAATACTTTAATGAATGTTTTGTAAAGTATTAGAAATTGAAAACTGAATTAGCAAAACTTGTGTTTTATTTTATAGCTTTTTATTTTTATCTTTAGTACAATGTTTGAAGAAATAGCTTTTACAAATAATCTGCCATTAATAAAATATAGCAGGTATATTTAGTAAAAAATCCTTCATATTGGACTTTAAATTTAGATGTAATTTTTTTTTACTCAGTATAAAATTTGTTTTTGGGAATGATGCTTTTTCTGTTGTTTTGGTAATTAAACAATTTTATTAAAAGATAATGTTTACCTCAGATGTTGCGACACTAATGTTAATAATAGTAAAGTAGTAATACTAAATCAGGATACACTACACTTGATTCGGTAGCATCATTTTTCTCATTGTGAAGATATGAATGCTTTTGAATCAGGAAAAAGGTCATATTGGCATAAGTTGTTGAATAAATTTGAAACAATATGTACAGTGCAGGTTTAAATTATAATAGCAAACAATCAGGTGCTAATTAAACATTTTGTCTAGTTTTCCTATTTCAAAATACTGCTACAAAAATGTTTGACAAAACATTAAATATCAAATAGTTTTTTTGATCTTAAAATTTTAAAAGAACTAAGGGCTTTATATACGCTTTTGAAATGGAGAGACCTGTGATCCAATATTATTAGATGTTTATAATTTTGTTTATAATAAAATTAAGATAAGCACTATGAAATTTCTTGTTAGTGTACAACAGTGGTAGTCAATTTGGTCCCTACCAGCCACTAGTGGGTGTTTCAGCCTTCATGGTGGGCAGTAGGGGTTTTGTCTGACACCGAAGCACTTTCTTTTTTTTAAAAATTTAATTGACTTTTTAAAAAAAATTCATAGAGATTTATATGCTTTAGCTTGATGTAACTCTGCTTTATAAATTTTATAAAGTAAAGTTACTTTCCTACTTTATAAATCACCATTACTGTGGAATCGGTGAGCGGTTAGAAAATTTTACTACTAACAGAGATACAAAAGTGGGCAGTAGGTATAAAAAAGTTGACTATCCATGGTGTACAACAAATCCCTGTATTGAAATTTCTCTATATACAGTTTCAGTTATCTATTATTTGGAAAATATTAACGAAACATAAAATAATTAGAAATTAATAAAAAAAAAAGATTTAATTTTCAAAATTTTAATTTTGATAGTTCAGAGTTCAACCACTGGATGCTGTGAAAACATTACAAGGGAAATAGGTCTGCTCTTAATTTTTTTAGGTTTGATATTACATTGATTATTCATGATTTCCAAGGAAGCAAATTATTTTATTATGCATTTTAATTGATATAATTATTTATCCTTCCATCACAAAATATATAGTTCTTTTCTTCATTTCAACAAAAAATTTTATTAACAATAAATAGTGATTACATCATGATAAAAGATTTTTTTTTAAAAAAAGATTGTTAACTTGATTATTAAATTATGAATTATAGTTTATTTTTTATTAGTTATTTTTGCTGACATTGTAGTATAGGTGTATATATACAATGTTTATACGTGTTGAAAAAGTCTGTGTTTTAAATTTGTGTTAGAAATATGTGTTAGATATATTCATTATTATCTGTGAGTTTAAGTATCACAATGAAATTTTGAATCAATTGAAGTTGATAAAGGGAATACTATAATAAAGAAAACTATTTCGAAAAAGTCATGAATTGAAGATTTGGTTTGATATGATTTTTTTTTTTTGTTTTTGTAAATATATATTGTCTTCATCTGAATAAAATATTTTTAAAGATGGAAATTAAAAAAAAAGTTTGCATTGATTATTTGATAATGACAATTGAATGTGGCATCTTCCTCTGCTAAAAATTGCTTGACAAAAATGTTTTATAAAAAAACACTAATATATTAAAATAATATAGTTATGTATGCAAAAAAAAATACATATAAAAATTTTGTTGCAACATTTTCTTGTATAATGAAATGTACTTCTGAATGCATTGTTATTTGATCTTTTATATTTTTATATCCTGTAATATTAGTTGTGAACAAAATTTCAGTTTAGTGAATTAGATCAAAACATAAACTAAGAAACTGCTTAGTAGATCATTATTTGGATATGACATTGAGCAGTAACAGTTTCTAATAGATTATTGAGAGAAAAAAATTGCATTATTTGAATTGATTATATGCTCTGCACAGTTTAACATTTTGATGAGAATGATAAAATAAATTTTTAAAAAAAGAAGCTATGTTTATAACTTCACTTACTGTATCATTCTGGTTCTTGAATGATAGCTTGAGTTTCCAAGCAAGTGGTCACAGAATTTTTCCTACTATTAAGAAAGAATCATATGGTTAACTCCTTGAGAAGTCATGTGATATTTGAACAATCAAACACAGATTTAATACAATAAATTACCTTCAGTTGACCAAAATGAGATTTTTTTTCCATATCTGAGAATTTAGCTCTTCGGTTCTCCATACTTACCATTGTTTTAAACAAAATAAGCCATTGTTTATTGTTATTATTTTTATTTAATAAATATATTAATTCACATTTTATTTTAATTGAGATTGAAGTTACTTTAACTTTTTATTTTTTTAAACTTTTATTTACTTTTCTTTAGTTTTCAAAATGAAAGATCATACTCATGAAGTTAAAACTTTATGCATATGAATGGAAAATTAGAAACAATTCTGTGAGACTCATAAGCTACTCTAAAATTAACTAATTAATGTGTTTGTACAAGCATAGTTTATAATAATTAAACAAACCACTTATAAATCAACTCAGCATGATTAAAAAATATAAAACTATTAAAAATAAAAAGTTAAAGATGAGTATTTAAAAAAAAAAGGCAAAACAAAAGATTGCAATAGAATTTCTATATACATAATTAAAAGATGAAAGTATGGTTGCACTTTTCTTAATCTCATTAAAGTGGCATTGTGTGATTATGATGACTGGGATATTAATATTAACAAATGGGTTGGTGGTGGTGGGTGGACAGAGAATGAAAGTGTATGAAATGGAGATAGGAAAGACTATGAGAATGTATTTAGCTTTTTTTTACTAAATCAATATTTGATACTTCAAAGTAATAGGAAATATTCTTCTCTGACTCTATTAATTACTTATTCAAAAATAACTTTCACATCTAAATATATGTTCGCCACCGATACATTGACTTGGTAATCTAAAGTTCAGCACTGGCATATTAAAAAGAAATATATATCCACTTGTGTGCGAAGAGAGAATATAATCTTAAAACGATTACCATCGTTTATAAAAACAATATTCTGAGAAGTAGAATAAAAAGCAGTCGAATGGCTTTATTGTTGGAGAGTTCATAAGAAATTCGAGAGCCGAAAGTGCCAGAACCGGAATTGATACGAGGAATTTGCACTCCAATGTGGCACTATTATTGCACTAAACCACACAGTGCATATACTTGAGATATTTCTAATATATATATATATTATTTTTAAAGAACTTGATATGAATGTTTCATTTTTTTTAAAAAAAAAGTAATTTTTTTTAATATTAGCGTTTTTTTTTTTTTAAAAATAGTTGAGAGGGGGAAAGATAATATAATTTATTCTGCGTGAGTAAATATTACATGATTTAAATGAAAAATTCTAAGATATCACACGCAATACCTTTAATAATTAGCGGATGATCCACTTTTTACAATTTATATGGATTATTTATATAACTAAACATTTTGATTTATCTTTATCTTGCTTCATGAAACTTTAATTAATGTATTAATCATATTTAGAATTTATATTTAGAATCACAGCAAGATTGAATGCAGTGATTTTTATAAAAATCATATATTATGATTATAATTATTTTTGTCAAAATATTTCCTGATAGAATAGAATTAGGTTTGATTTATACATGTATGTATATGCAAGTGATGTATATTGCTGGCAAATATTAGGTGTAAACTACTCTTATAACATTGTGCTGTCACTGACCAATGATTATATTTAACTTGATAGATACATAATATTGTTTTAATTTTTCTGTGCATTTGCTCTGTTTAATACACGTATTACATGTTTACAATGCAGATATTTGAAAAACAGTTTCTCTATTAAAACAAGTATTTTTTTTAGAATTATATTCCAATACAGCTCATCACCCTTTGATTTAAACATTAAAAGTTTTGTGTTTCATATACATTTGCATAAAAATAGATAAAATTTCACATGTGATATTTATGTCATTTTTTATTTATTATTTAAAGGTGAAACTTTCATAAAGTTTTGATTTTATTTTTTGAAATTCATGTGTTTGTAACAATGAACAGGAGTAGATTGTAATATGGATTCTATTTCTTAAATGATCAGATGATTCAGAACTCCACTGAATTATATTACAATTATTCTTCAGAAAAAATATTGCATTACCTGTAACATTAAATAATCAGATTTCTTGCTGAGGAGTTCACAAAACTTTGAGCAGCTCTAAAGTTTACCTTTCTACTACTGTACTAAACCAGCCAGGGTACTATCAATATGGTTGAAAGAACAAACAACCATTTATGATTCATGAGTTATAATTGACTTAGGCTTTTTCTTCTGAACATATTTGAATAAATATTAGCCTTTGAATTTTATTAAAAAACACCCAAGTTTATCTACTAATTTGAGAATTAATCATAATTATAGCATTATTATAAAAATTTCTATCAAAATATATCATGAATCATTTATAGGATATTTGTAGCTCAGATAATATTCTAAAACAAAATTACTTTCTTAAAATTATGATCCATACTAATTTTTCTTTCAATGTATTATTAAAATTGCATTTTATCAATATTTAAAAAATGCTAAATATTTATAGTAAAAATTGTGATAAAGATCATCAAATTAGTATGGTGATTATTATAATGATGACCACACAAAATTCCTGTTTATAAATGCATACAAAACTTTTATCAAAGTGAAGATTTGTTTACTCAATCATAACTACAGTCAGTATGGTTGAGATAGAAAGTTTAAGTAATGAATTACAATTATTTTAGCCTCATTTTGAAATAACTTCCAAATACCCATATTTTGTATTGAAGCTCCATGGCTTTTAGTTTTTTAAAAGTTATGGGATATTTAGATTTTCTGAAAGCTTTGCTAAATAATTCAATTGAGTGCTAAATGTGTTTGGCTTAATGATTTAACTCAGCTTATCTGTTCAAGGGTTCAAATGAATGTCAAAAACAATTCCAATTTTTTAACCATAGTATTCTAGTGAGAAAGTGTTGAATTATATGGGTAAAAAAAGTAAGGAATTAAAGCTATGTTGTCTTTTAAAGTATGGCATAGATAATATGACAAGTGAAGTTTAACCTAATGTATATTCATCAGAAACATTCCAAAATGTAAACAGATTTTTCACTATGAAAGTAATTTCATGCAAGTTTTTATATTTATTATTACAGATAATTCAATCCAGTAGTCAGAAATGAATATGCTGCTTAGGTATTTGCTTCTGTACATACATATATATTAATTTTATGCATAATTATGGAAATATTAATTTTATGTATAATTATTATAATATTCTGTTTACAGTATTGTTTTTGAAATATCAAAATTTATTGCTGTGTATTGGCTAAATTTTGTAAATAAATCAAGTTCAATATATATGTGTGTATATAATTAGTCAATATAAAAGACAGTAGTCACTCTAGAAATAATGAAAATGCTTAATAAGTAACGTTATACTAATTACCAAATTAATCCGGGTATACTAATTTGCAAGAAATTAATAATAAACCAATTTATGCAAATTAGGTACAAAAAACCAAAATTGATTATTAAAAGCAGTAGAGTAGAGTAAATAGAACAATAGAGAGAAATATGATACTTACAAACAAGCAATCTATAAGCAGTGAAATATGCTAAAGAAAGTGTTATAGTGAAAAATTAATGAAGATGACTTAACAGAGTGAAATAAAGGGCTGTAATAAGAAAATTCAGCATTATAACATAAAAAATTGTGCATGCATAATCAAAACTGATTTAATTTACGGAAATTAAACAGGAAGTTGTTTGCTGAAAGACTAACTTGCTACTAATATTATATATTCTGAGTAATAAAGTCATTGTTAAGTTAGTTTTTTTTCCTTTGGGGTATTAGTTCCAAAATAATATAATGAATGAATATCTGCATTAGATCAAACCTAGCCCTCTATACATCAACTGGCACAATCTTACTCTGTGTAATGCAGAGTAGTATGATAATGTCACAATTTGGGGCTATGGTAAATATATGTTACTCATATTGAAAGATACATGATAATTAACAACATTACTGATAATAAGTTCAAAAATGCTACCCTACTATGGATGTTGGGGAAGGATGTGCTGCAACTAACAAATTGTTTCTGTGATTCAAAACCACCTGAAGATATTTTATGTGAGAAGTTGCTGCAGAATTAAATTCATATTTCAAATCAGCAATTTTGAAATAGTGTGACTTCACTGTGGAAACAAAATGCTGTCACCAAATGAAATTATACAGCAATATGATATATTACTGCAAGAAATGTAAATTTAAGACTATCTATAAGTGATGCTATTAGACCAGCTTTTATGGTACATGCAAGTTGGGAAACTTAGATAAATATTGAGTCTACACCAATTTATACTACCATCATTGAATGAGGAATAGCACACAAAACTTTATGGCAAATGAAATTAAGGCAACCACACAAATAAACAAGGTGAAGACATGGAGAATAATAGTAAAAAGGATGTCAGTGTCTGTTATTGTTTCAGAAAGAAAGAACACATAAAAAGAATGTGTAAATTCAGAAAAGACGTGTCATAATTGTGGACTGACAGTCATTGGTCAAGAGTTTATAAAAACGATCGAAAAATGATTAAAATGGATTTACCTACCAATAGTAAATCCAGGGGAGGAGTAACTATGCATGCTGTGAATGTAAAAAATAAAAGAAAATAAAGGTACATCAAATTTATAGATATCAAAATTTATTATTAATCACAAAAAAATGGAAATTGATAGTGAGAAAAGCATATCACTCATTTCTTTTAAGTATTGGACAGCCATTAATAGAAAATAGAACAATAGAATACAAATTAAAAAGATAAATTTAAAAGCTACAGACATAAATGATAATCTTATTAACATAAAAAAAATAGTGATAAACGTATCAAGAGAGCCAAAATGAAAATTATATTAGCTTTCAGTAGCTCCTTTTCTAAGTAAAATGCTTTCTAATTAAATAATTACAAATGGTTTACTTCATACATTTCCATCATGAACATATGTTTGTATAATTAGCTATAAGCATGGAAGAATCTGTACTTAAAATAGTTATATATTATGCTAACAGATGCATTGTTATATATGTACTGTACATATAAGTAGATAATAATGTACACTTACACTAGCAAATGCAATTTTTAAAATTGTATTTAGTAAATAATATTGACAAACTTTATTTTATTTGAAAAGTGATTGTTTTTATATTTATTTGTTGCACAGTACAGATATAAAATTTCTCATCCATTTATTTTTATTATTATTATTATTATTTGTTTATTATTATTATTATTATTTTTTTTTTCCAGCACATGTTTTGATGTAATTTTAAGATACTTCTGATAAATTTTAGAACAAAAATTATCCCTATACATTGAAAAAAAATGCCATTCTAATTATCATTTGTTTTCTGACCTATTGGATGTATTGGAAAAAATAAAGCATGCAAACAAGCATTCATTATTTAGGGTTTTGTGATAATGAATTATATGAATTAGGCATATATGTTTCTAATCAGAATTTTATATGTAATGCAATAAAAATCTATTACTTTTTAAAAATTCAATTTCAAAACATATTTATCAAAATTTAATATTTATCAGCAAATATGACTAGTAATTTTTAATAATTTTGTTTTATTATTATTTATATGTACCTGGATTAATTAGACTACAGGTTACTATGACTAAAAGATAATTCTTGATCATGAGTAATAATGGGCCACTCTCATAATAATATATTTGTTCCAATTGTGTTACACTGAAATTATTATGAAATTGTATCATAAGCCAATGTTCTAGAGTCAGTGTAGTGACTGACCTTTGTTGTCATTTTACTTGAGTTTTAGTTTTTAAACTATCATCTCACTCTCTATTGAAGATTTTTTTTATTAAAAAGAAATATGAAACTTATAATTCATAAACTATAATTAATTTGTTTACAATTATTAATAAAAAAAATCATGGAAGGAGCTTAAGTTAATTTCCATTATTAGTTAAAATTATCTTTATTTTTAAATCAAACAGTGTTAAAATAAACAGTTGTGTTTAGCATGTGATAATTGTGAAGATGATCAATAGATATGTATTAAATAAGACTACTCAATTCAGCTTTCCAGCTATCTGATATTAAATGCATTTTAGATGGAGTAGTGATCCCCCTGCCCCCTATAAATATGAAAGTTTTTTTTTTTAGTAGAGAATATTTTAACAAAGATTGGTCACACATTATAACAATACAAATTATGAAAATAGAATTCCCCAATGGAAATGTGGCATATTTTGATTAGACAGCCAGTGATAAAATAATTTAATTATCATTCATGTTTATGACATAATAAGGATTCAGTTGAAATGAGATTGGTATAAATGATAGATGAAAAGATAAAAAGGATGAACAGTCTTTAAATAGTCCTACAGAATAAAAGCTTATTAACAGATTCTCTGAGAGGAAAAATGATAACAATAACAAAACATCATTTACTGAATGATAAGCATTTGACCAGTTTTTCATTCTTATTTTACATTCTGACTAAGAATAGTTAGATAGCTATTTATTGTACAACTATTTGGATTATGTTGATTGATGGTTAAATAGGTATCAAACATCAAGGTAAAGTCCTGTACAGTTTAGCATAATAGTGAAATGTCAAACTCAATGCTGAAAGTTTCGGGATTAATTTTCAGGGGAATAATGTAATTAAAAAGAAAACTTGATTCAAATTAACTGAATGAAACTGTTAAATCCTTAACCTACCCTAGGATATTTGAATGAAGCATGACCTGGAGGATTTATCATATAATTATTTTTTTTTTTTAGAGTATAAGAGTACAAATTTTTATTTTCTTTTGATGCAAACTATATAATTTTAAGCCGTCATTAATCAAATCATGATCAAAATACCAATAAAAAAATCACATCTTTATTCATCAAGATGAAAGGTCTCAATATAATTGTAAGGTAGCAGTTGTTAAACATTAATTTAGTCAGTAGTAAACAATTATTGCTTCTTTTAGAGTTCGTAATTTAGTGAACGTATAACATAAATGTTATATATATGCACTTCCTGAGATGCGAACTCATATATCATTTAGCGACTGCTTTAACCTAAATAAGTTTAATATGTTTATGCAGACGACATTTTATCATAGTGCCAAAGTATGAATATGTAAAACATTTATATATAAAATGAATTTTTAATATGAATAATAATTTCTATATAGTGTTTTTTTCTCTCTGTACAAAATAGTTCTGATAATTAAATCTTATATAAATTAGAAAATATTTCGATTTGCAGTTGTTTTAAAAATGTTTGCTTTAAGAATTATTCTTAGGATATAAATAACAAAAATATTAGGAGCAGATTTCCTCCTCCACTTTTTTTTGCTTTCAATTGTAGCTGCTAGAAAGAAGAAAAAGAAATCTAAGTTATGTATAAATATTGAAGGAATTTGCTGCTATTAAGAAAATACAAACGATTGAAGAAATATTTGTGAAATTTCTAAAATTTTTGAAATTTATTATTTAATTTATTGTAAAGACCTTTATAGTGGCAATCAAAGGCCATCATAATATTATCTCTCTCTCTCTCTCTCTTTTTTTTTGTTGCATTTATTACTTTTTTTAAAAGTACTACTCAGGGATTTCTTTTTTTTATCTCCCCTTCCTCCCATACACTATTTTTTAATTGCTGTTTTCTTTTGTTGTTGTCGCTGAAAATTAATTATTAAAAAAAAATTGTTAGACATTTAAAATTATCTATTAGAAATTCTCCGACAATTTTAATTTTCTACCTATTTATAGGCAAGATCACTGTTCTCTAGAGTATTTTTCCTTTGCTGACATTTCCAGTTTTTCAGTCAGTACAATGGGGGTTGACACAATGACCATCTCTTCCAACAAAATTTTATATGTACCATGCACATCTTTTTCTTACTAAATTGAAATTCAAACAATTACTGATAAATCATATAACAGCTACATTTTCTAAAGCTAAGCTACTAATTTAATTCACCTAATTTAAATTATCAACTTCACTTCTCCAAGTCATCCATCTTATTATTAGTGCAATATTTGAGATATTTAATTTATTAAACTTAAAGATTAAAAATATCATACAACTTTATAAACTTCAGTATTAGATTGCATGTTTTCTTTGTAAAGAAATGAACAATGAGAAGTGCTACAACAAAGGATTTTAAAGTATAACTAGTAGAACAAACAACTTTTTCTTACTAAGTTAACATTTTTAAAACAAGTGCAAAGGTGTACAATGAACCCTATAATGTCAGGTATCTTTAATGGTAAAACTGGGTACATATTTTGCTTAAAAGTATGCCTTTTTTAAATTGAGCCACAAAAGATAACTGTTGTTTATTTTCCAGTTATGCTATGTTTATTATTTATATTTGATCTTAAACAAATAAATCAATAACTCTGTCTATAATGTAAATTATGTACACAAGTATATTTATGTGTCATATAGAATGGAACAATATTAGTAATATTTAATCAAGCGTGCTTTTGGTATTGCGTACTAAACTCATGGTGACTTAACTAAACTGATTGGTTAATATTCTAGTGCCTGCTCAATGGGACATTGGTGTTTCTTTCTTTGATTGATAGTATTATTAGATTTAGTAATAAATCAGACCTTATTTAGCTTCCTCTTCCTATTGTTAGGCTCATTGCAGACAATATTAATTATTTGAGGATAAAATTTATGTCCATTATTTTTCTCATGATTGGAGAAAACAGAATTAACTTGGGAGTCCACTTTAGATTTTTTGTATTAATTAATATATGTGCTGCCATAAATGCATTGATAAGTGGCATTGGAGCAGATCCTTGGCAAATAATTGAATATATGATTTAGTACTTGTCATCTTTTTATTCTATCTTTTGAGTTGTTGATTAGTCTATTTAGACATAAAGGTGATCTGAATCCAACATTAAAATCTTTACAAATTATTTCTTTTATATCTAGATTTGGCATACAAGCCAAAGAAATCCATTCTTTGTTCATTTTATTTTTATTTATATTTACATTGTGTTTAAATGTAGCTTTGTCATAAAACAATCTTAATTGTCTATATAATATATTTTTGTTATAGCTCACACTTACTAAGTCATTAATAAATTTCTCAATAGTCCTCTTTCTATTTGCCTCATACACAGATGTAAATTATAGTGTAAAAATTCTGTGAAAAATACTGGGCTTGAATTTTACTTTCAAATAATTAATACTTACTGCAATGAATCTAATGATAGAAAAAGGAAGATAAAAGAAGTCTGATTTGTTGCTAACTCCTCTGATAATATTATCAATCAAAGAAACACCAGTGTCCCATTGAGCATGCACTGGTATATTAACTGATCAGTTTAGTTGTTATGAATCAAGTACACAGTATTGAAAGCATGCTTAGTAAATATTACTAATATTATTGAATTATTTAACTGCATATGACACATAAATATACATTGTGTACAATTTATATTTGATCTGCAGATGACACTAGAATAAATTTAGATATGAGCCATAAGAAATAAGTTTGAAATTTAATAATATTGATATAAAAAAATAATTTCAAAATGAAAATCTGATCAAAATGGTGGGTATGTAAATGTTAAAACTAAGTTATCAATTTAGTAAATTTATCTTTATCTATCTTTTTCTATTTTTAGTAGTAAAAATATTGTACTTACTATATTTTTATTTAAAAATATATATACTGTAATAATTTAAAACTTTATCTTAAAAAACGAATTTGAAATTGATAAATATGGTTTTAAAAATAGTGGATATCTAAATGCTAAGCATGAAATCACTAAATGACAAATATGATTGTCTAAATTTTAAAAAAAACCCTATAACAATTGCTACTGGCTGGATATAGCAACACTATAAGACTTTTTATAATGTTTAATCTTTGAATAAAGCAATAGACATTATTATCATATTTTACACATTTTATTTGTGTTTATTTTTTTCTATTGCACATTATTCAACTTTAGAAGTTTTTTGTTTTAAATTCTTTAAATATTAATTTTAATCATGAGCCAGAAAATAGAATTTAAAAATTGATTAGTATTGAAGTGAAAAAAATTCTGAATATCGTTTGATTAAATCAACAGTCTACACCATTTTTAAAAAATAAATTTAAAAGTGTACAAATAGAAAAAAAAAGGATTTTCGTTTGAAAAGTTTGTGCTCTAACATGAAAACTTCTTTGCTAATGTGCCTTAATCAGCAGTAAGTAATGGATGATAATGCCAATGAGGCAATCATTTATGAAAAAGATAAATAATTGTTTGGAAAAATCTCTTAGTACGAGTATTGTTACTGCAAAGAAGTTTATTGTCAGCAAAATATAATTCACTGCCTTCAAGAAAAGAATTGGATGGCATTCTACTATAATGCTGTTGATGATGTGATGTGATGCATTGTGACTTTTCATTATACAGAGTCAGGGATCTCTCAGAAACTCTGCTACTTTACCTTCCATTTCCATTCCCCACCTTAAGTTTTCCCATATCCTGCTCCTCCCCATTTCCACAACATAAACTTTGTCAACTCCATGGCCTTTATATCTAAATCCTCCTTATCTTTTCCCAAACCCAGCATAAAAAATAATAATCCATTTTCTGTATAATCATTTTACTTATATTTATTCTTCCATAACATTATTATTTGTATTCTTTCTGCTTTCAGGCATATACATTCAATTAACAAATGCCTAATATTTTCTATGCCTTCCTTACACAACTTGCAGACTAAATCACTCCCATTTTTTCATTTACATATATAATCCCTGTTGCTAAAGATCCTGTTCGAGCCTTAAACAGTAAACTACTTTCCTTGCTATTATCATAAATTAACTCACACCCAATATTCTGTTTATTTCTATATATATATATATTTAAACTCTTTTTATTCTTCATACTAGTTCTCCATCTCTCCAACTCCCTATTCTTTATTAATGTACCTATTTTTCTATACCATTCCTTACCACTATAACACTCAACAATTCTCCTAACACAATTATCCCATCTTTTGTACAAGTATACTGACATAATTTCTTTATCCAAATCTGCATACCACATTACCTTTCTCATCCATCTTGTTACCTGCCTTTTATTCATAACCCAATTAAATATTATTTTGACTTTTATTATCCATAAACTGCAATCTACCAAATATTTTCATTTTGCTTTTTGCATCCTTCATATAAAAAACTTGACCATCCCATTTCTTCTTAAATTGTCTCCTTTGCCATCCACACATATGCATTTAATGCATGTCTTCTTATTTCTCTTTATACTTTTTCCAAGTAATCTAATACCTCTTTACTACTACATTACACATCATTACCATGTGTTAACCCTGCTACCACCACTCCTATACCATTCTAGCTACATCATATTTATTATATGAAAACACTGTTAATTTCTTTATCAATTCCTTTCTTTTCTTTGCTTCACTTATCAATTTTTTCTTCCATTCATCCAAGCATTTTCTCTGATTATTTAAGACAATTCCCAAATAGTTATATCTATTCACCACACTTAACTTTTTATCTCCCAATAAAAATTCATTGTCTTCTCTTTACCCAGTATTAATCATCATTACTTTTGATTTTTATTTACTAAACTTAATCCCCATCTCTTTACTCACCTTTGTGCATGTCCTCAGCATAACTTCTATATCTTACCTTCTTTCTGTGCACAAAAAGATATCATCCGCTGAAGGTTATATTGCAAGAATGTGGGAGTTTTGAAATGAATAGACTGTGAATTTTTACTAGAATTTTATGTTCTTATAAGATGAATTTTAATTTCTTTTAAGATATAACAGTACAATATTTACAGCAATTAATTTTACTTTAAGTGCTTGGATGCCGTGATAAGAAAAACTTAGAATTTACATATTTTAGATTAAGCTTAGTGCTTTCAAAGCCTATTTATGGTCTCATATTCATAGTGCTAACTAATAGTGTTATGAATATGAGAAGTGCTATAAATATGAGACCATAAATAGCTTTCAAAAGTTACAAAGATTAACCTAAAACATATAAATTCGAAGCTTTTCTTATTGCAGCATACAAGCATTTGAAAATCAAAATTACATTTGTCTAAGAAAAGTTTTTACTTCACATAAAAAAATAATTTTGTATATGCATATAACATTTTAAATGAAGAATTATGCCAATTACATTTTTTATATAAACATTAAATTAACATAGCTCAATTTACATGTAAACGAAGGGCATACACGTAAACAAAGGGCATAAATCATCCTCCTCTGGCTATGGATTAAGAGCACTCTAAATATAGGACAAACAATGAAGAATAGACAAACAATGAAGAATAGAATGAATCCATCTATTCTTGGAGCTCTGATGTTTATAAGCATACCTTTGTCAACATTGTTGGAATTTCAGAGTGAAATTAATATATCAGTCAGACCTTGATTATAATAATTAAATAAGATCTAATGTGTAAACATTAAATTAAACATAGCTCAATATATGTAAACAAAGGGAATAAATCACCCTCTCCCAAGCCATAAATTAAAAGTGTTCTAAATGTTGAACAAAAAATCAAGAATATCTTTGTCAACATTGTCAGCCAGATGGAATATGGCATTTAATTATTATTAAATTAATAAAACAATAATGGGCACAGAATCTATTTCAACACCTTGATTATATAATTAAATAAGATTTAATGTGTAAACATTAAATTAAACATTATTATAATCAAAGTGTTGAAAGAGATTCTGTCTTCAATCTTGTATAATTGATTATTAGTTTAATAACTTAAGAAGCATATTCCATCTGGATGATATATTAATTTCTTTCAGAAATACCAATAATGTTGGCAAAGATAGACTTATAACCATCAGAGTTCCAAGAAAAGATGGATTCATTCTAATCTATTTTATCCTTGAGCCTTTGTTCATAGTCTGAGGAAGGATGATTTCCTCTCTTTATATATATTATATTAAAAAATTAAATACTGCCTACTGCTATACTAGTAATTATAATAATAATACAGTTAAAAACAAATAAAATTATAAGTAAAATCAATAAAAAAATTTAATGATGTAATAAACTTTAAAATAATAAATAAAAATTAAAAAAAAAAACAATTAATATTTTAGATAATAAATACATTCAAAAATATAATGAAAATCCAAATAATGTTATAAATGAAATATATGAAATTAAATGCAAAAATACTAACTTAATAATATTAAAAATAATTATCTTGAAGAAACAAAAAAATTCAACTTACAAAAGATTAATGCAACATAAATATAATAAAAAAGCCACTGGTTTATATACAGTAAATGGAAACATCACATTATTTGAGGACAGTATTAAAATGATTCAATATATAAATGACAAGAAAAAGAAAAATTAAAAAAGCTATTCTTATAAATAGTATCACACCCATATTAAATAAAGATTTTGGCCCAAAACTCTTGATTTAATTAGGACTGCAATAATAATTTCAAATAAATTTATAAAAAATATAAAATTAATTATATAAAAAGTAGAAAAAGAAAGCCATTATATTTAAAACTATTTAAAATTCAAATTGTGATAGTTAGAAAAACTGAATAATAAGATGGGTATTAGTATTAGTTAGGTAAGAATTTTAAAAAATATGTAAATAGATTAAATAATTTATAATAGTTAATAAGTTTAATAATAACAATCATTAAATTAAAAGTTTATACATTAATATAGCAAATTAATAAATAAATAATAAAAAATTATAAGTTTTATAAGTTGGCTACATTTTTTATTTTTTTTTTATAAATATGATAATATTTATTAAATAAAATACTTTATAAAATACTAAGATCTCTAATTTTGACTTTTATTTATTATTTTAAAGTTTATTACATTATTAAACTTTTTATTGATTTTACTTATAATTTTATTTATGTTTTTAATTATATTATTATTAAAAGTTTTTAATTGTTTTTTTTTTTTTATATTGAAGATATTAATAAATTACATAAAAATATTAAGTTTACTGTTGAAAAAAAAAGGAAATAATAAGGGATTTGGATATAATGTTAATTAAATCTTATATAAATGGAAGATGTAAATACATAAAAAAGGTAATATTAATAATAATGTAATAATATTACTAATTAGCACTCTAATATAGATAAAAATATAAAGATAGTGATATTTTGGTAGTGTAATTTTCACTACATCACTGTCATGTAAGGTAGGGAACTGGTTTTTATCTACTTTTAATATTGTAATTAGAAACATATAACCAAAGACATGTGAAAAATATATATTATTCCCAATATGCACATTTTATGCTGAACCAGTACTTATCCGTTGGCCCAGACTACAATCTGTTACTTATATCTTTATATTATTCATCTGTATACAAAGATAGAAAGCTATTACAGTTTAGTTGGTGTCAAACTTACTGCTCTCACAACTATGACAAACCATTTAATGGAAGTATATTAATAATTTTTATTAGTCATTCATTAGACTAGAAATTATCCAATGAGAAATAATATTTCTGTAGTGTACTTTTCACTACACCACTTTCATGCAATGTAAGAACTGGTTTCTATCCACTTTTGATATCTTGTAGAGGGATATAATTAGAAACATATGTCCAAAAACATTTTAAAATGATATGATTTCCAAGATGCACATTTCATGCAGAATCAGTGCTTATCAGTTAGCCGACCACAATATTTTGCACATTTTTATATCATTGTTCAATATATATATAGCAAACTATTACAGGTTTTGTTAAGTGTCAAACTTGTTGCCCTGACAACTATGACACAAGCCATTTAACTCACAGGGCCATGAATTATTGTTCAAATAAAGATAATTAAAATAGACAAAGTTAATGAAGGAGTAACTTTTAAATAATAATTCCCCAATTAAGTTTATAAATAATAATATAAAGTGGATGGAAAGTAAATTTATTTGCAATATTAGTAAGAAAGAGACAAGTTTTAATAATATTAATAATTAAATTAATTATACGTGTAGTTTATAAAAATATATAATAATGTAGTTAAAAATATAAATAAAATTATAAGTAAAATAAATAAAATGTTTAAATAAACTTTAAAATAATAAATAAAAAATGAAAAATATAATGAATATTTTAGATAATAAACACATTATAAAATATAATGAAAATCTGGATAGTATTATAAATGGGTGTATGAAATTAAATGCAAAAATTTCCAACTTAATAATATTAAAACTAATTATATTGGAGAAACAATAATCTCAATTTACAGAAGATTAACACAATATAAATATGTTAAAAAATCAACTTATTTACAGTCAATGGAAACAGAACATACATTTCAGAAGGACAATATTAAAATGATTTGATATACAAATGACGAGAGAAAATAAAAATCAAAAAAGCTATCCTTTTAAATAGTATCAAACACACATTATTAAATAAGGGTTTTGGCTCACATACTCTTTTGATTTAATTACAATTACAATAATAATTTCAAATAATAAATTTATAAAAGATGTAAAATTATATATCTTGTAGTTCTGAGATGATTTTTCTGGTTAATTGAAACTGTAAGATTGATTAATTTTAATAAAATAAGCATTGTAAGTAACAGTAATACAAAAGATGGATTTAAGCATCACATGATCACATCTCCTATATTAGCACATTTATTGTTGATAAACAAAGCAAAACTCTCCATACAGTATTGCCACCTGTGCCAAACAGAGTAATCAATGGATGCCAGAAAACTTGTGCATAAAATCCCTATTTAATGCCTACTCATCCAATATCCCCAGACTAGTTTCTGGCTTGTGGCCTTCATCAATGAGGAGCTTTGGATCTGAGAGCACTGCATCTAGATCTTAGGATCTAATTCAACCCTTTAGCAATCACCTTTTATCTCTACTTAACTATAAAACTATGAGAATGAAATTGAAAACACACAAAATATTTTCAATCTAAGCTCAATAGCTTATATAGTCATATGGGTCTGAACTCAGGTCAGCACCCATACATTTTGGTGTCTTTGGCTCTTTTAAAACCATAGCCACCACTATCCTATTAGACAGGATTGGTGTTAAACCATTAAGCATCACATGATCACATCTTCTATACTAGCACATTAATTGTTGATAAACAAAGCAAAACTCTTCATACAGTATTGCCACCTGTGCCAAAACAGAGTAATCAATGGATGCCAAAAGGCTTGTCCTCACTGACGAAGGCCACAAGCCAGAAACTAGTCTGGGGATATTGGATGAGTAGGCATTAGATAGGGATTTTATACACAAGCCTTCTGGCATCCATTGATTACTCTGTTTGGCACAGGTGGCAATACTGTGTGGAGAGTTTTGCTTTGTTTATCAAAAGATGGATTTGTTTAATATTTTATAATTTTATCAATGCATATAGAAGGATCAGTGCGACTGCCTTACAAGCAGTTGCCCGGGTTGCGGGTTCGCGTCCTGGCCGATGCTATGACACTTGAAAAAAAAATTATTTTTAATATTATTAGAAATGAAATGGTTTTAAATAATATATATATATATTGTAACACAATAAATATATAATAAAAGAATACTAGTGTTCAATGCATTCGCTGTGGCATCAAACCAACTTATTCTAACTTGCAAACGTTTATACATTGATAATGATGAATGCCACACAAGCTAAATATTTTATTTACAAGAATAGGATGCCATTTATTTAACCAATTACAATGACCTTATGGCCTATAGTTAATGTGCAATACATGACATGAGTATTTAAAGTTTTATATTCTAATACTAAAATAAGAGTAGCACAATAAATAGATGTAACAAACTCAATGCAACATCTATCACTGACAGATTTTGCATTAATTTTAAAATTAAAGTATAGGCATAAATCAAATTTAGAGATCAAGGACACCATGGTAATTGATAAGATATTGAGGTTATTATAAAGAATGTACAATATAGATAGTCATAATTAAAATACGAAATAAATAATAAATTAATAATTATACCCTCCTCTATTTTCAATAATAAATTTTATAATCTTATAACGTATATTTCATATCTGTTAAAATATAAATTTTTAATATTATAAAACAATACTATTTCAAACCCTTTTATTATAGTTTATTATTTATACAATAATGATTGCAATAAATATTTATTTGCCATTTAAGTTGAAATTATTTTTGATTTGAATGTTAGAAACCAGAAATAGAGCAGAAGTATATCTCATCAATTATTAACAATATTTAAATCTCCCACATATAATATATATATCTGCTCTGCTTCGAGTTAAAAAATGTCTCATGTATAGCAAATGTTAATCCATATAATTATAGGAAGTTTATTAAATATTTTATATGTCTAGCCTATGAATAAAAATAAAGATTTAACTAAAATAATATACTATACTTCTACTTTATAATGGGTTCACATGTGCATATATCAATCAATAATTAATATACCTTATTTTATTAATATTTGTTAAGTAAAAAGTGTTATTATGATTATATTTTTACACAGAGGCAAAACTTTATACAGTTGTGCTATTCAGTGCAAGCCTGGTAATCAATGGATGCATGAAGAGTGAAGCTATTGTATGGAGTGTTTTGTGTCTATATAAACAGCTTGCGTAAGCATAAAGAATAGTGATCATGTGATGTTTAATGGATTATATTTTTATGTAGAATGCTTTGGGAAATTATAGTTTTTTATTAAGTAAACATGAAATAATATTACCATTTTTTTATTTAACCTGAATGATGTGATATTGAATAAGAACTATCAATTGTTCTTATATGCTTCTTTGGGCCCCCTGAGTAATCCATGTCAAAGCTGATCATGTGATAATGGAGTGGAATTATTATTATTAACCATTGGATTTAAATATCTGACTTTGTTTTTGAACAACAATTTATATATATATTCTTTTTGTTTCCAAGTTGATTGACAAATATTATAAGATATCCATTAATTTTGAAGAGAGATTTGCATTATATAATTCACTTATTCCATATATGCTTTCCATACTATGCCTTTCATGCTAATGCATTCGATCCAATTTGGAAAAATATAATAACAAATGAGGAGTGTAACCTCTCTCAATCTTATTGTCTTAGAAAGTCATGTTTTTGATTTTTGAGTTATTAAAATATGTGATTATTCCACAGTTAATTTTTTTAAATCAGGAGATTTGATGATACATGTTACTGAGTTCAGTGTTTGCTACCTCTCTATTTTATTTAAAAATCATGCCTTTTTACCAATCAGGCAATCATTTCAAGAAACTTTTTATTGATTTTCGTATGTTCTGTTTAACATTCTTTTAAAATCAACTCATTTACATAAATAAAAATAGAAAGAATGATATTTTACAAATTGCAATTTTAATTAAGAACAATAAATAACAGTTTTTATTGATTATAATTAATAACCAATAATAATAACAACAATAAATTGTTGAAACATTGATGTGTGTAATTTTATTTAGTTATTTATTATTGTATGTGCACACACATCACATATTGATCAGGTTGTTTATCCACAGTCAATACAAAAAATAACTCTATTAATTATATTTTATAAATCATTTAACTAATAATAGAGTTTTTATTTTGTCTTTTTTTAAATATTTTTTAAAAAATATTTATTAGCCTTTATATGGCATTCCTAGTTACAATTCCACTTCTTTTTGAGAAAAACAAACAAAAGATACAGTTTTCTTCCAATGTTTTCTTTTATCTGTATGTTATATTGTTCAATTATTCATTATTTTCTGTATATTTTCTAAAGAAAAATATGAACATTTTTACTTTTATATTTAAAGTAAAATAATTTTAATATTAGCAACCATTAAAATGCTTTCTATATGATTATTAAACAACATTTTAACTAATTTTAAAATATAAACAATATACCTATATCTTTATTTATTAATATTATTAAAAAAATGTTTTTTTAAAACAGCCTCTTGTTTCTGGGAAGTTTGGTATATATACATTTTTTTCAAACTGGTTGCCCTTAACAAAGAACACTAAAAATATTACTATTAACCATCTATGTGGAAAGATTTCAAACTTCTGGCGTTGAAAGTACCTTTAATTCCAGCATTTTCCCACATTCTAAGATAATTTTATATGATTCCTCTTTGGAATAAGAGATTCTTGCCATGAGAATCTTTCTAATGAGGTCTTTAACAATTTTTTTGATTCTGTTCAGAATTTATATATGAAGATTTTGATACTGTTTTACTATTTCCTTTGTTTTGTCCTCCTTATTGTGCATCTCTTCTGCCATAAGAATTTCTTTCTGTTTTTGTCTGGTGGAATTTTACCATTTACATCATGACTAACATTATTTCTAGGATTCACAGTATTTGATTTATTTTTAAAATTCTCCTGGGTCCTAGTAAATAACTTATTACTTCTCTCTTTTTCAGCCCCATGTCAATAATATTTAAAATTTCTGCACAATATGGTATCGATTAGCAATTATTAATAATTGCTTTACATTCTTAGGCAAATTATAATGTGTAGTCCTAATAATTCAGGTTTCTGACAAATTAAATTTATTCAAAATTCTGAACTTTGATATCTGCCTATGGAAAAAGACTAATTTTTTTCTTAAACTCATCTACATCTTTCTTTTGATAGGTAGTATTGAATGTTATCTTGTCATTCTTCACTTCAAAATGTTCCAAGTAAGGAGGCTTTATATTCATTAAAGGTTTTAGGCTTCATGAATAATGAAGCTTACCAATTTTTAGCTAATTCATACAAGTTATTACTAGTGGTAGCAACCTTTTCAATTTCCTTAAATGGCAAAGTGTAAATTCTGTCATGTCATCCAGGTACTCTATTAGATTTTTTTCAACTCCTCCTTTAAAAGATTTTATAATTATGAATTTGGTCACTGGGTTAGATTTTCGAGATATATCCTCTGAAATCACTTTTCTTAACTATGGTTGTGGCTCACTACTCACAATTGCAGGACAAATCTGTGTAATACTTTCCCTTTTAGTTAGTGGATTTGGCAGTATAGGATCTATAACTCTCTTTGGTATTACTTCTTCAAAAGTCACTCTTTTAACAGAGCTTGCCTCTGATCCATAAATCAAAAAGTATAATTTTTTTCATTACATTATTATAATAAGATTCTTCTTTGCTGTATAAGATATGATATGTTGAACTTTTTCCATCATTTGTAAGTGAATGTTGAATGTATAGAAAATTTTAAACTTTTATTTAAACTTTCCACATACAAACAACCTGTATTGTGTATTTGGGTGTTATTACTAACAAGTTGTTTGTATTTAGAAAATTTAAATAAAAGTTTAAAATTTTCTATACATTCAACATTCAGTCATAAATGATGGAAATAGTTCAACATATCACATTTTATAATATACCATCATTACAAATCTTCAGATAAATTCTTTGCTGTATAATTCTTTTACTTTATCTATGACTTGATTTTCTATATGCTGATCTGCCTCATTCACTTTTATAATTAGTTGACCCATTTGATTCTTCAAAATATCCAATTCTTGATGTATTTCTTTCTCTGATAGTTGTGATACAACTAACTTCTGCATATCTTTTATGATTATCAAACTGCCTATTTATCTTTATCATTAACTTTTCTTCAAAAGTCTGTTGAGTAATGGATAAATTTTTCATTTGAGTAATTAATCTATCATTAGTCACTTTTATTTCTTTTCAAATGGATAATAATTTTTTCCCCTTTTTTTATGGTTCTTCTTTAGACATTTAACTTGTTTTCTTTCACTTTCAATAATTTGCTGAGAATGTTTGTATATTTTTTAATTTATAAAGCAACTGATTTTATTGAATTGAGTAATGAAAGAAGAAAACATTAATCCATACTTAATAAATTAGTTAGTTGAAAAAATAATTTGAGAAATTGTTTAAAATGTTTTGGTAGTTTGATGAAGTGACTTAATAAGGATATTTAACATGATATTAAAATAGCTAAATCAAATTATTATGTGGAACTTCTATGTAATAAAAATTCTTGAATAAAGTTAATTTTATTGAAAATAATATTAGAAGTATATGCCAGTGAAAAATATGTTGAAACCACTAAACATCACATGATCACCAGGGAGTTTATGCACTAGCCTTCTTGCATCCATTGATGGACTTGTACTGGGTGGCACTACTGTATAGGGAGTTTTGTCTTTGAAAAATATGTTGATCCTTTTAATAATTTCTTTATTATATGCCATAGGTGGAGCCATTTATTAATGATTTGATTTCTAAATGTATTTTTAACTTTTTTTCTCTGATACTCGGCTATCGCATTTAATTCAAGGGTTAAAAAAATTTTGCTTTTGTGGTTTAAATAAGTTTAAGTTCAAAATTTTTTAAAGATAATAAGTTTGCATTTATATCTATTCTAGTCTACATAGTTAATCTTTCTTTATCTGCTGGTATATTTTCTGAGTTTTTAAAAGTTGTTATTATGTCCATTTTAAAAAAAGTTGAATTATTAATTATTAGCAATTATAGGACTATTTTATTATTTTTATTATTGCTAAGCAATGACATGATAATCAAGAATAAATTTTTTTCTTGACTATGGATAAAGTAATTTCTATATGTTTAGTTTTATTACTAGAAAGAGTACTTTTGATGCTCTTTACAGTTATGTATACAATTTAATGACATCATTGAATAAAGGTCTCAAGACAATGACTATTTGTTTGTATTTATCTAAAACATTTGATTCTTTTTATTATACAATTCTTCTACATTGATTATATTCATATGATTTTTGAGGTCATTTTGTTTTCTGGTTAAAAAATTATTAAAACAGGCTATTAAAATAAAAAAAACCCCATGATGTTATTAGTAACTTTAAGTTGGTTAGTCATGAAGTTTCACAGGGTCTGCTCTTGGCCCTAAAGTGTTTTTAATACATAAATGATATTTTTGAGTTATCTTTGAATTCAGTGATTTATGTTATTGCTCTTCTTGTGATGCTGTTTCATGTAATATTCTTGAACAGATGATTAATAAGGATTTGTCATTAATTAGTAATTGGCTTATGCTAAATTATTTTATTGTCAATCATAATAAAACAAGGGGTATTTTATTTTCTTATAAATACTCTACATTAACTTAATATCAGTATTTGTGGTACATAAAAAATTTATTCCAAAAATATTTGTACTTGTATGTTATTTAGGTGTTTTTATTAATTCAAGGTAATTTTGGTCAAGTCATACTACTTATGTTCTTGGCTACACAGGATTAATTATTTATTTTTGTTATTTAGTGAAATTCTTGCCTAGATCTAGTTTGATGACTATCAAAGTATATTATTTTATAATATTTTTATTTGGGGTGATTGTATTGATTACTCATTATGCTCTTCAAAATTATACCATTCATATTATTTTTGGTAGGCTTACATTGAATATACAGTGATTATTAATATATATATATATTGCTGTCATTCCTTTTATATCAATTGACATTGCAATGATTTAATTTAGCAAGCAATCATAGCAATTTAATTACTATGATGTCAAACTTTTTGTTGTTGACTATTCATATTTAAAAAATATTATCAGTAAACATATTTTTAAAAATTATTATTTTAATATGATTAAATGTATATATATATTGTTTTTTATATAATTAATTTTTACATCTATTTTCTACATTATAATTTATTGTTTTATTAATCATTGTAAAGTTATTTTTTGTATATTTTGTATATGATTAATGTATATATATTATATCTTTTTTTTTGTAATTATTTTGGAACACAGTGACTCTTTTCAATAACAAGACTTTGCCCAAGTCCTGCTTGTTTGGAGCTATTCTATTTTGTTTTTTTGTATATTATTTGTTAAATAAATAAATAGATAATTATTATTGTTGTTATTATTATTATTTTTAAAAATTTCAGCATTAGTAAGACTATCTAGATTATATAATAAATATTTTATTGCTATTAATATATTTGAGCCAAATAATGGAAAATTTAGGATTACTGTACAAAAAATTCTGCAAATATTTAATGAATAATATCTGTGCATTTTTATTTGATGTAAAGTCTGTTAAAAATACCAAATTAAATTAAATTATTATTGTTAATTTTAATTAGATAAATTAATTATAGAAAGCCAAATAATTTTTTGTTTAGTTGTTTAGAGTGTTAGCATATTATTTTACTTTTTCCAAAGAAAAACTTTGAATCATACTCATAAAACTATTTATTTATCTTATTGAATATGTTTAGATCATTCAAAACAACATAAACAGCAAAAAAAAATATATATTTTTTGAATAGTAAGCAGACTAACATCTATTTGGGGTATGGTAAAAAGCAACAAAACAACAACAAAGAATTATATATATATTTATTTTATTTTTAGATAATTTTTTATGAGAAGTGTTTATTTTTAAAAAATCTAAAAAAATAGCATTACTTATCCCATGAATGAAAATGATATTAAAAGTCAAAGAAAGCTTTTATTTTAATAAAAAAAATTTGCTTTTTAAAAAAGATTTTACTTTAATATGGATTTTTACAAAAAGCTATATAGTAACTAGATAATTTTGAAAATCATAATTCATCTACTTTTTAAAGATAAAAATGTAATAAAAATACATCATAAAATTGAAGGGAATTTAGCTTATCTAATTATAAATAAAATAAAATAATATCTGAATTACAGTTGCAAAAAATTTGTATGCTTTTGTTGAATTTTTAAAAAGCTATTCTCATAGAGATAGCCAGAATAATAAATAATTATATTCATTATAGTCATATAAATGATTTTCATTTTAAAATATAAATTGAATTTAATTTTAAAATGTTTATAAACTATTTATATATATATATGCATGATTACTTCTATTATTTAATGATGTTATAAAATCAGTATTTTTATCTAGTAATATTGAAAATATTAATTGACCATATTTGTTTGCATCACCAAATCTGCCCTTAGTAACTCCTTAGTAAAAGGAATGATATTACTATTTGATATTTTACTTTCTGCCTAGGAACCAAACTGTATTTCATTTTTGATGTTATATATATTAATCAAATGTATTATTATACTTCTTTTATTTATTATTTATTAAAAGTTTTCTTTAGAAAATATTTTTAAAAATATTCTGATTAGTTTTTGACTGTTATGATTTAAAATTTTACTTTTGTTAAATGATTTTCTTTCTAATTTGGGTATGACATTTAATATCAGCAACTTTTTGTTTATAATATGAGAACCTCCTGGGATATATAGTTAATGAATGAACTAGCGTAATTGAAGAAATTAAAATTGATTTTTAGATCTCACTTAATGTTGAGTTCATTCTGAAATAATTTATTAAAACAGAAATGATTAATATTTTTAATTTAACTTTTTAAATATTATCACAGATATATGAGCCTTCTAGAATCTCATTAGCTCAGTTTAAATTTGCATTTATTTTAAATAAAGTGAATCTTATGATATATTCAAACCTCTTAGTCTTAGTACTACATTCGCAATAGACAATAATAAGAAATCTGCACTATAAAGTCAAAATTTTGTAACATATATGTATAATGCTATTACTATTTATATGAAATCATGTATTGCTAAAATTTATAAACTTATATATAAAAATGAACAAGCACACATAGATATATTAAATAAAAAACAATAAATTGTAAAAAAAAATGATATGGAATCAGTTTAGAATGCTTAATAGTAAATAGTAGAATAAATAATTTCATTTCAAAGAAGATATAGTTGGATAACATAAAAAATAATCTGCTTTATTTTGTTATCTAGAAAAGAAAAAAGCTAGTAATATGGGTGGAGTATGGCCTTTATTAGAATTGTTGAAAGGATGATGATGTTGCTGATAGTAAGATTGTGGTTTCTAATATGTAAAGTAATATTATTTTTATATAGAATAAATAGGAAATCAAAATAATTACAGAGAATATTTAAACTTCAAAATTAAAACATTAAGAATGAAAAATGAAATTTAAAAGCTGGTTAATATTTTTAAATATTATCTTGGGTGGAGTAATGCTGTGGTAAAATGTCAGACTCTAAAATGTAAGGGCCTTGGATTGAAACTAAATCTGACATTTCCAGTTCTCAAAAGTCTTATAAACTCCTGAGCAGTTATTTTTATTTTTGAATTGTTGAAAAGTCATGTCAGTTTAATCTCTATTAAACCCTTCCTTTGTATGAAATATAGAATCAAAAAAAATCAGATTTCTATGCTAAATGTTTATCTTCAAAATATCAGCAGAAAAAGTCATTTCCTGAAATGATCATGCAGTAATTTTTGAAAAAGCATATAGAGAAGTCACAAATGTTACCATAATTTTTTTTTTTTTTTTGCCATTTAGTAATGCAAAATTTCAAGAAAATATAAGTTGGTATAAGATTTAAACATTTTTTTATTTTTTAAAAACCAATATCGAATTATACTTATTAATAAATTAAACAAGTTTTTAACTATTCATTTTGCTATCACTAATATATTACACAAAAATAACTTTTACTATTTAGTACAAACATTCTTATTTCTGCCATTTACCAATGCAAATTTTTTCTTGGTCAAGTGAACATAAATAACGAAATTAATTATTTTATTTTATTTATTTAATTAATTTTTTAGTAAAATATTTAATAGGTTCATTTGAATTTTTTATTGTTACAACAAATGTCTAGTAAGAACATTGATGCTAGAATTAGTAGAAAAACATTAATGTATTAAATCTGAAAATATTGACCAATTGAGTGAAAAATCCTTGCATACTATTTTTTTTTTTCCAGTAAAATATTCAATTTTTTTTAAAGATTTTCAGCATCATTATTAGCAGTCATTTATAAAGGAGTATAATAAGCATTCTAATTATAGAATAATTAAAAATTTTTTTTATTAAGAATACAAACCCTCGGTAAAATAAATATATCCACATGTATACATTTTTCAACTTCTGCAGCAAACATTTCTGAAAAACTTCAACACTTTGCCTCATTGAATTCTATTTGTAGATATTCAATCTCAGTGAAAGCAAACATTAGTGCTCTTCTTTAGAATGTCTTTGAGATAATCTTTATAATGTAAATACAATTATCAATTCATGAAATTAGTGTCATAGTAATATGTATTATTGTTTCATAGATCCATCACTTTTTACATTCCCATTTTTTCCATATACATCAATGACAAATTATGATCTGAATAAAGGATTTTTTCACTTGATTATTTTTTTTAAATTTCAAATTACATTTTTTTTATTTTATTAAAAAAATAATCTTTTTTTTTCTTTCTTTTAATTTTTATAATTTAGAGCTAACTTTATATATACATTGAATTAAAAATTTCTTTAAAACAATTTACTCTCAGTCTTTTCTCATTCTGCTAATCAATCTTTGAAAAGAGTGTCTTTTGTTATTTATGTGAATAAAGAAATACCTGGCAATTACATATTTTTTATAATGGAAAACAAATTTCCTTTCATAATAAATTTATGATTACATAAGATTATTTAATTAAAAAAGTAGTCTTATCTAATTACTAAAATTAATACGAACCCTGATTTTTTAGACATATGTAATTATTGTGATATCAAAATTATATAAATGTGCTATAAAAATAGATTATGCAAGTAATAAATTGGGAAATAACTGAATTGTATTTAAAGCTAATGGTTAAGTTGCACTATATTTTTAATAGGATTTTGTTGTATTATTTTTACATATTTATCACCCCCCCCCTCTGGTCCCTTGAAATATAGTGGATTAAAAATTCTCTGTATTTAATTTTTTTATTTTTATAAAATAATAAGTGATCTTTTAGGATTAAAAACAACAAATTCCAAAAGTTGTTTTAAGTAATTTAGTCTTTTTAAATTACATTTTCATGATATTTAAAAATTGGAAATTAATTTTTGTTTTAAAGCAATTCTTAATAATTTGAAACTTCCTATGTTAAAACTTCCCGTGCTATCCTAGGAATTATTAAAATAAAAATTTATAAAAATAGAATAGTAATATTTTTTCATGCTGACTGATTATTCTTTTTACTATTTTTGTTAAAGTGAATATCACATACAAGTATATATACACCATTTATTATTTAATCTAACATAAAACTTAAACTAGAAAATATATACTATGGATTAAAGTACTCCTAATTTATGCATTTATTTACAGATTATATGTACACAAGAATTAAAATAATAATACATTCTATTGACTATAATAATACTTATTTTCATGTGTAATATTAAACTTTTTTTGTAGTTCTGTCATTAGTCTCTTGTAGATCTTTTATTAACTCTTACTATTAAAATAAGGTGTGCTTTTGTGGCATCTGTTAACTTAAAATGCTAATTTCCATACATTCAACTTTTAGATGCACAGAGCTCTGATATGCTCTATCTATGAGTTTTTTTACTGAGATTTCTAAAAAAAAAAGACATTTTTATTTTTCAACCATATATTTTCATAAATTTGAAAAATTATTTTTAGTTTGGCAAAATAATATTGGTAAGTTATTATTTTTTTGTGTGTAGTTTATTTTACATATTGAAATATTCAGGATTCACAAAATTTTTAGTATTATTATATATATTTTTTCACACTTATAATATTTTATACTTTTGTTCTATCATCATTTCAACCACTGTTGATCCACTGGAGATTTCCAAATTTAATCTAGTTTTTTCTATCTCTAACGTCTCCATATCACACCAGAAAACTTTCATATTTTATCCATTTACTTCACATGTGCTTTCTTTCTAGATCTTTATAATCTCTTGAGATCCAGTTTAAGATTTCAATTGTCTATCTATTATTTTCTTTTCTGGCAATATGTCTAGTTCAAATCCACTTCAGTCTCTTTAATTCTTTCAGTGATATCAGTAATATCTGTTTGTTCTCTCTCCCCCAAATATTTCATTTTTGATCCCTTTTTGTTACTTTCAACTTTCAATACTTAGTTGAATAGTCTGGAAGTTTCAGATCTTATAAGTAAAAATTGGTTAAGGTATTATTAATTTTAATTCTAAGTTATTTCTATTTAAAAGCATTTCATACAAGTTTAATTCTATAATTAAATACATTAGAAAGAGTAAGGTTATAACCTTTTTCACTAATGCCTTTCTCTTTCTAATTACAGACTTTCTATACATTTGATAAATAATCAGAATGTTAAATTAAATATATTTCCACATGTATTATCTAGCCAAGGTACTTATAGTTATTAACTTCTTTTAATTCATCATTATCAATTTTTATTTCTTTTTTTTTTTTTTTGAGTAAATCCACTGAACATTATTTTAATCTTTTTATCATTTATATTTTGTCCTAATTTCTTACTTTTATCTGATAATTTTTGTGACATTTCCTAAAGCTCTGAGACATTATTTGCAAAACAATTATATCATCTGCAAAATCTAAATGATTTAAATAATCTCTGTTTACTCATATTCTCTTAGCTTTCCATTTTAATCCACAAAATACTCTTTGTAAAATTGCTGTAAATTGTTTTGGAGATATGGAGTCTCTGTGTCATACAACCATCTCAATATTAATTTTCCTAATATCACTACAAAATCAAATAAAGTCTGTCAATCATCATCCATGACCCTCTCTGCTGTGTTATAAACAGGGCCATCCCACAAGCTTTATGTAAGCTGCCAGGCCAGCACAAACCTGTCACGCCCCCAAACCCCGCCAGGTTTCGCCCCCAGAGGGTGTCAGGATAGGTTCAGACACTAGATCTAAAACCCAACCCAAAGCCAAGCTTAGCAAGGTTCTATTGAGTGGAAAATCTGAAATTTCAGACATACATGTCTTCAAACCCAGCTATCCAACTCAAATAGCTAATGGGGCGATAGTCTCAGCAATGCCAATAGAGTAGTCATAGCAATATAAAATGCATAAGCTTTGGCAGAGACTAAATAGTCAAAATAAAAGTCATAGATCAATCATACATCACATGACCCTATCCTTAAGCGTAAGTTATAAAGTGAGGATTGCCAATCCTCTACAAGCTTTATGATAAATGCTTAGCCAGAGCCAGCACTTAAAATATCTCTGTCAGGAACCCCTCCCAAACCCTGCCATGGTTTCGTGCTTTGGCACCCTCAGAAGGTGTCAGGATAGGTTCAGACACTAGATCTAAAAACACCAACCCAAAGCAAGCATTAGCTAAAGGTACTATTGAGTGGAAAACTGAAATTTTCAGACATGTACAGTCTTCAACCCAGCTATCCAACCAAATAGCTATATGGGGCTGATAGATCTTCAGCCAGCCATAAGTAGTAGTCATAGCAAATAAAATGCATAAGACTTTTGGCAGAGACTATAATAGTCAAATAAGTCATAGATCAATTCATACATTACATGACCCTATCTCTTAAGCTGTAAGTTATAAACAGTGAGGATTGCCAATTCCCTACAAGCTTTATGATAAAGCTTAGCCAGAGCCAGCACTTAAAATATCCTGTCAGAACCCCTCCCAAACCCCTGACCAGGTTTCTGCTTTGGCACTCCTCAGAAGTGTCAGGATAGGTTCAGACACTAGATCTAAAAACACCAACCCAAAGCCAGCATTTAGCTAAAGGTATCTATTGAGTGGAAAATCTGAAATTTTCAGACAGTACAGTCTTCAAACCCAGCTACCAACTCAAATAGCTATAGGGGCTGATAGATCTTCAGCCATGCCATATAGTAGTAGTCATAGCAATATAAAATGCATAAGACTTTTGGCAGAGACTATAAATAGTCAAAATAAAGTCATAGATCAATTCATACACACAGACCCTATCTCTTAAGCTGTAAGTTATAAACAGTGAGGATTGCCATTCCTCTACAAGCTTATGATAAATGCTAGCCAGAGCCAGCACTTAAAATACTCTGTCAGGAACCCCTCCCAAACCCCTGACCAGGTTTCGTGCTTTGGCACTCCTCAGAGAGGTGTCAGGTAGGTCAGACACTAGTCTAAAAACACCAACCCAAAGCCAGCATTTAGCTAAAGGTATCTATTGAGTGGAAAATCTGAAATTTCAGACATGTACAGTCTTCAAACCCAGCTACCAACCAAATAGCTAAGGGGCTGATAGTCTTCAGCCATGCCTATAGTAGTAGTCATAGCAATATAAAATGCATAAGCTTTTGGCAGAGACTATAAATAGTCAAAATAAAAGTCTAGATCAATTCATACATCACATGACCCTATCTCTTAAGCTTGTAAGTTATAAACAGTGAGTTGCCAATTCCTCTACAAGCTTTATGATAAATTCTTAGCCAGAGCCAGCACTTAAAATATCTGTCAAGAACCCCCCCAAACCGCTGACCAGGTTTCGGCTTTGGCACCCCAGAGAGGTGTCAGGATAGGTTCAGACACAGTCTAAAAACACCAACCCAAAGTCAGCATTTAGCTAAAGGTACTATTGAGTGGAAACTGAAATTTCAGACGTGTACATGTCTTCAAACCCAGCTATCCAACCAAATAGCTATAGGGGCTGATAGTCTTCAGCCATGCCAAGAGAGTCATAGCAATATAAAATTGCAAGACTTTTGGCAGAGACTATAAATAGTCAAATAGTCGATCATCATACATCACAGACCCTACTCTTAGCGAAGTTAAACAGGAGTGCCACCTCACAGCTTATGTAAGCTGCCAGCCAGCACTAAAAACCGTCAGACCCCCCCAAACCCCTGACCGGTTCGTGTGGCACCCGAGAGGGTCAGGATAGTCAGACACAGATCTAAAAACCCAACCCAAAGCCAAGCAGCAAGGCAGAGGGAAAATCGAATTCAGACATCAGTCTCAAACCCAGCTACCAACTCAAATAGCAAGGGCTGATAGATCTTCAGCTATGCCATATAGAGTAGTCATAGCAATATAAAAGCAAAGACTTGGCAGAGACATAAAAGTCAAAATCCCCGCCCGCAGGAGCAATAAAATTAGTTTTGGGGAAAGAAAATAAAGTCAAGATCAACATACACACAGACCCACTTAGGTAGTTATAAGTTGCCATCCTCTACAGAGTAAAACGCCAAAACCGTCAGACCTCCCAACCCCGACCGGTGGTTGGCACCCCAGGTCAGGTTCAGACACAGTCAAAACCCAACCCAGCCAGCTTTAGCAAAGGTATCTATTGAGTGGAAACGAAATTTTCAGACTACGTCTTCACCCAGCTACCAACTCAAAAGCAGGGGCGATAGCTCAGCCATGCCAGTAGTAGTCTAGCTATAAAGCATGGCGAGACTATAAAAGTCAAAATAAAGTCAGTCAATTCATACACACATGCCCTTCTTAGCTGTAAGTTATAACGTGATTGCCATTCCCACAGTTTAGATAAAACCGAGCCCTTAAAATATCTCTGTCAAACCCCTTCCCAAACCCTGACCAGGTTCGGCCCTCAGAGAGGGTCAGGATAGGTTCCACAGATCTAAAAACACCAACCCAACCAAGCTTAGCTAAAGGTATCTTGGGGAAACTGAAATTTTCAGACAGACAGTCTTCAAACCCACATCCAACTCAAATAGCAGGGCTGAAGTCTCAGCCATACCATATAGTAGAGTCAAGCAATATAAAATTGCAAAGTTTGGCAGAGCATAAAATCAAATAAGTCAGTCATCACCCAGACCCACCTAAGGAAGATAAAGATGCCAATCTTCTACAAGATGATAAAGCAGCCAGCCGCACTAAAAACCGTCACCCCTCCCAAACCCCGACCTTGGTGGCCCCTCGAGAGGGTCAGGAAGGTTCAGACACAGTCAAAAACCCAACCCAAAGCCAGCAGCTAAAGGTATAAACTGGAGGTGGCATCCCCTGTTTATAACACAAGCTTAAGAGATAGGGTCTGTGATGTATGATTGATCTAGCTTTTTTTGACTTTTAGTCTCGCCAATAGTCTTATGCAAAATGTATGCACTATATATGGCTAGCTATCAGCCCTATGGAGTGGATAGGGGTTTGAAGCAGTCAGCTGAAAATCGTTTTCCCTCAATAGTACTAGTAGTGGGGGGTTTAGCAGGTCTGAACCTATCCTGAATCTCTGAGGAGTGCAAAGCAACCTGGTCGGGGTTTGGGGGGGTTCCTGACAGAGTTTTAGTGGGCCGCTACTAAAGGGGGTTTCCTTTTTTCAAGCAAGAGTAGGGTCTGGAGTGATTGTCTATGACTTTTATTTTGACTATTTAAGTCTCTGCCAAAAAGTCTATGCATTTAGTATGAACTACATATGCCTGAAGTCTATCAGCCCCGTGGTGGGGGTTGAAGACAGTACATGTCGAATTTCGTTTTCCCCTAGTCCTTTAGCTAAATGTGGCTTGGGTTGGTGTTTTAGTCTAGGCGAACCTATCCTGACACCCGAGGAGTGCCAAGCCCGGCGGGGTTTGGGAAGGGGTTCCGACAGAGTTTTTGGGGCCGGCTAAGCTTATCATAAAGGAGAGGTTGCATCCTCACTTTATAACTACAAGTAAGAGAAGGGTCTGTGATGTATGAATTGATCTATGACTTTTATTTTGACTATTTATAGCTCTGCCAAAAAGTCTATGCAATTTTATATTGCTATGAACTACTATATGGCTGGCGAAGATCTATCAGCCCCATATAGCTATTTGAGTTGGATAGCTGGGTTTGAAGACATGACATGTCTGAAAATTTCAGATTTTCCACTCAATAGATACCTTTTAGCTAAATGCTTGGCTTTGGGTTGGTGTTTTAGCTAGGTCTGAACCTATCCGACACCTCTGAGGAGTGAAAGCATGAAAATGGTAGGGTTTGGGAAGGGGTTTGACAGAGATATTTTAAGTGCTGGTCTGGTTAAGATTTATCATAAAGTTGTAGAGGAATTGGCATCTCACTGTTTATATAAAGTTAAGAGATAGGGTATGTGATGTATGAATTGATCTATGACTTTTATTTTGACTATTTATAGTTCTGAAAAGTCTTATGAATTTTATATTGCTATGATATACTATATGGCATGTGAAGATCTATCAGCCCCATATAGCTATTTGAGTTGGATAGCTGGGTTTGAAGACATGTACAGGTCTGAAAATTTCAGATTTTCCACTCAATAGATACCTTTTAGCTAAATGCTTGGCTTTGGGTTGGTGTTTTTAGATCTAGTGTCTGAATATCCTACACCTCTCTGAGGAGTGAAAAAAAATGTAGGGGTTTGGGAAGGGGTTTGAGAGATATTTTAAGTGTGGTTGTACATTTATATAAATTGTAGAGGATTGAATCTCACTGTTTCTAATATCACTAAATCTAATCATTGTGGTTGCATTTTGATAAATATTCTTCAGAATATGACAATATCCTGATATTTTGATGATACAATGATTTAATCTGTATTAAAATGCTTATATAATCAGATGATCTTTTCATAATCTACAAACATCTGAATAATAGCAACTCATATTCATTGGTTCATTCTACAACTTTTCTCAATAATACTGTGCTAAAACCACTTTTAAATTCAACTTGTTTTTTTTTGTTTGTTTGTTTAGTTAAAATCCAAAGTTCACTGTAGACTAGTAATAATTATCTTCATAAAATTTTTGTATAGAATTGATAATATGGGCTCATAGATCTGTAATTTTTAATATCTTCTTATCATCTTTTTTAAATATCAATATCACTATTGCATTCTTCCAATTTATCTGGTTCATCTTCATCATTTAGACATTTGGTAATATAACTTTGCCAACAATTTTTCTATTTCTTCATCTGCTACTTTTAAGTTATTAATTATAATGCCTTCATTATCTGGAGCTTTTTTTTTCTTTATAGATTTTTTTGCATGTCTCACTTTATTTAAATTGATGGATAATTCAGATGTAATATTTATAGGGATACTTTTCTTAGTTTTTTTTTTATATTGGTATATAATTAATTCTTACAGAACATTTCCACACATTTTATGATTTATACTTTTTAAACTTTTATTCTTTTTTATAAATTTTTTTGCTAATTCACAATTATATATTTTTTATATCATTAATTCTTTTTTTTTTATCATCTTACAAAACTCTAAATATTTGATTATTCTTAATAGATTATTTTGTAATTTTTTTTATTTCATCTTTCCTTCATACATTATCTTGTCTCAGTAGAAAATTTACTGGTTATTTGCATTTTTTTATATCAGCTATCTTTCTTGCAGGTCTTAATAATGTAGCTGTGTCATCATATTGATTTCATTCAAATTTAAACTATCTTAAAAATTTATTAATATTTTAAACAAATTGCAAATTACAATTTAATTCATATTAGAAATATCAACTGTAAATACCATTTTTTATAATAATTTTTGTCTCTTTAGTTTTACAGCAATACCTATATTACATATCATTAATTGATTATCATTTCCTGTGTTGAATTTATGAAGAATATTACAATCATGATATTTCTGTTAATCAAAATTTAATCCAGTTCTGTTGTACCTTCATTTGTGTGATGTCCATTCCTGTTTAGCATTTTTTCAAAGAAAGAATTCATAATATAAATTTTTCTCTTTTTCTGTGAATTTCATAATTGTGAGTCCTTTCGTTTCTAAATACATAATGAAATTTACTCACAGCACTTTCATCTTTTATTTACCAATTCCAGCATTGAAGTTTCCCATGACAATTTTAAAATGTTGTCTACTCAAAAGTCTCTTGTACATCCATATAAAAATCCTTTACTTCTTTCATCACAATGATAATTTGTTGGATCGTATCTGCATTTGGTATCTTTCATTAAGTTGATTAATTAATCCTGACACTATATCTAATACATATGCAATCTCCATAATAATTGTTCTTCCACTTTTTATTTATAATGAATCTCACACCACTTGTGAGATTTGGATATTTGTAGTATAGTATATACCCAGTTGTTAAATCAATTATTTCTTTATCTTTTATTCTAACTTCAGAAAGTTCAACAAGGTTCCATTTAATATTAAACAGGTTTTCTTCTAATTTTTGAAATCGTTCTTCACTTGAAAGTAATATACAGTTGTAAGTACTTGAATAAATGGTCATAATTGAATGGTATCTGGGTGCTCAATCAGAGGATTCTTAGTACCATCTGCCTTTGGCCACCAACTGCTGTCTTGGTTAACAACTTTAAAGTATAAGATAATAGTTTTTTTTATCTATCGTGATTGTAAATATCTATTTTTAAAAAAGTTTTTAAGAAAACTCACCTATCAGGCAACTGAGAAGAAAGACTATGGTGTACCTTGATCTTAAGCTTAGAAGCACAAAGCCCATAAATTCACTATGCTGGATGATGCATGTTGTTGAGTGGTCATTCCCTGTTCATTTACTATACAAACAACCATATAGTAATAACAGCTGCAAAGCAAGGGAAGAATATATGGATAGTAGGAGTTTTCCTGCTTGATTTCTTTAAATCTTCAAAGAGGAATTAAAGGGTCTTTTTTCAGTTAATAGCAGATTTTTTTCTGCATTTTTTTATTTTTTATTTTATAATATATATTTTATACATATATTTAAAAAATTTTATTTTATATTTCATAAGTTGAATTTTTTACATTTATGTTAAAAGATTTCAAAAAAGACTTCCAATATTTTCAATTATATATATATATATTACATATACTTTCAATATTATTATAAAAGTAAATTGAAAATAAATTAAACTATATTCTGTATAATCTGTAAATAGAAAATATATATTTCATAAATATATTGTTTTAGGATTTTTGTTTTATATTTCAAATATTGAAATATTGCTTTCACTTAATATATGTTAAAATGTGTATATACAATATATTTTTTCTGTTAAGAAAAAAAATATTTTTTTCTCCTACACTCATATACAAAAATTTACAATGACAAAATTAAATATAACATTTTACTCAAATCCACATTTTTGTTTCATTAAATAAAAATAAACGAATGGTTGATTCTTCAGAGATCATGTGGTGTTTAAGCACTATAAATGACAGATTGTTTCAGTATAAATAATCTTTATGTCTATAATTATAATTAAGATTTAAAATATCAGGCACTCCTACACCTGGAGCCCAATTGCAAATATAGAGGATTTGATCTCAGACTTTCAAGCCACTTCAACTATCCACACTATCTCATACTACTGACACACATGATCACACAAATATGTATATTGGTGATTATTTATCTTTTCTGCATGTGTGTGGTACATGTGTATCAGTAGTATGAAATAGTGTGGATGGTTGAAGTGGCGTGAAAGTCTGAATTCAAATCCCCTATATTTATAATTATAATTAATAATTTGAATTATGTTAATTTTCTATTTGTTGGAGAAGCATCAATTTTAGTTGTATTTTTATTTAACATAGTAAAGCTGCCTTTTTTTTTTGTAGAAAGTGATTAAATATTTACAAAGAAATAATTTGAAATTGTTGTTATTATAAAGCGCAAGCTAATTCACAAGACCTCAAAAGTAAATATTAAAATTATTCTAGAATTGTAAAAAGGTTCTTTTGTTTTGATTATTTTATTTTAGTGTTCATTAGTTCAAAGTTAAGGCACTGTGATATTTTGACCCTGGACCACCAATTATGGACTTTTGAACATCACTTCTTTGATACTTAACTTACAAGAAATTATGACCTAATAAATATTGAACAAACTGGAAAAAGAGTTTGAATAGTTATATATATTTTCCAGATTTTTTTCATACTAGATATTAGAAATATATCAATTAAAATCTTTGTGGATTTTTAAAGTTATTTATTTAAGAAAAACACAAAAGAACAAGAACTGCTACATTTTGATCAAATTCTCAAAACTTATTAGATATAAGAAATCTATTTCTATATTTTACAAATCCAAAGCATTCAATCATTCTTATGTAATAGTTGTTTTGGGGGGAATTTTTATTATGCTCAAGTTATCAAAATGGACAGTTAGCTGTGTATGAAAGAGCAATTACAAGAAAATTAATCTGTAATTATATGTGAATAAATTAGTATAGTGGCTAGGGGAAAACACTATGATACATTTATTTTATGTTTTACCTTAGTTTGATTGTTTTGCATGATTTCATTTGAGTTTTATAAGAAAGTATTGTGAGCTATTTTATAATTTATTTAGGCAACATAATTGAGATCAAGAATAAAAAAGTACCAAGTCAGATTGCATAGGAACAAAAATCATTAAAAAATGATAACTTTAGTATTAGAGAATGGAAGTGATTTCTAATCACACTTTTTAAAAAATATAAATTAAGTATATATTTTATAAAACTATGGAAGATGTAATTATATTTCTGATACAAGAACATAAATTTTAATTTTAAAAATTATTTTATGATTTTTGTAAAAAGAATCACTATAATAGATTTTAGACCATTTATGATAAAAGTTTTTTCTTTTTAATTCTAAGTGGAAGCATAGTGGAATTTTGGAACAAAGTCTTTTGAGATCCACCAAAAATGATTCATAAAAATATTTAAATCTGAAAGACAAATAAGATTTGACTAAAATTGCTCTGCTTATAAGTCATTTCAGTCAATAGCAAGATAAATTTTGTCTTAATTTAAGAGAAAATAAAGTTTAATATTTGCCTGAAGGTGAGTTATTATAATTAGACAAGGATCAAATGTTAACATGACCATTATTTATGATATTTTACTAGTGGGTGTTCCATCTTCATTAGGTATGAGAAAATTTTTCAATATCTGATGAATTAATGTTGTAATAAGTAATTCAAAATCATTATTTATTTAAAACAATTAATAGTTTTAACAAGGCTGTAAACCTTAGCAATGAGCGTCTGAAAAAATCGTCACTAGGGACCTCTGTAGGTCTTTAAAACACATGCTTACGCTATGAAGAAAAGAGAGAATCCCTTCTTTACTTCGACCTACTTTTTATATATAAATAGGTGAAGCAGAAGTGTTTTGATCTAAGAGTGTGAAGCTATTAAATACTTCACTAATTAAGTCCACAATTCTTATAATACATTAATACTCGCGAAATCTTACGATTTACTACGAGTTAATGAAAAGATCTTATAGTAAGAAATATATTACGATAATTTAAAGTTGTAATTATAAATTTTATTAAACGCTCACTATTATTTCAGTAATAGTTTTAATAAGGCTGTAAACCTTAGCAATAAATATCAAAGAAAATAGATATCCATTGTTTCAATGCGAATGAGCCCAGTTAAAACAGATCACAATATCAGAATTAATAATCATTTGCCAACATACATAAAACTTTTTAGTTTTTTATTTAAATTATTTTTTTTAACATTATCATGATTTTCAAATTGTCTGCTATTATATGTTAAAGTTTGCATGTGTTATTGTTTTTATTTTATATATATTTATTTATGCTGAAATTTTATTAGAATAAAAAAGTCTTAAATGTTATATTAATTGTTCTATAAGATTAAGCAAATTATTAAATACTTTATTTAATAATAATTTCATGTGAAAAATTGCTCTGCTAATGGAAAAAAAAATCACTTCTTATACTTTGACTTTATAAGGACTTGACAGTGTAGTTGTAGTACATCCATATGCCTTATCCACATTTGGTGATTGTGAGGGGTTGAAATTCATTTGGATAAAATTAAATATTTTTTTTTAAGTTCAAACATACTTAAGATTTTTCTCCAGTATTAGTCATTAAATGAATATTTATATTTATTCTCAGCTAAAAAAAAATTAAAGTGGAAAACTATTCAACTCTCTCCAACCAGCAACTGGGAAGTCCAAGTGAATTTTGCCTTCTTCTTTACTGTTATTATATGACAGAATATTGGAGAAATATTTGTCCTGCAATAAGCTATTTAAAAATTAACATTTTTAAAGTCAACTTATATCCATTTGACATTTGTTCATTTGATATTATAAACATGTCATAAATTTATAATATACAGATAATGTACATTACAAATATTTTTACAAGCAATTTCATAACTGTTGGTTACATTTGAGGTCATACGATAAACACAAATCAAAACAAAGAAATTGCAATTCCAATGCTATAACCATACAATTATAGCTATAATAAATAGCTTTTGTTAAGTCTTTTTTTTAATACACATTTGAATGCCTTGGTGTTTTATGATATACTTTATATTATATTGAAGTTACACTAAAATGAACTTAATAGTTATTTCTAATGATTCTGATATTTTTAACAAGTTATTTCTAACCTGTCTATTATATATGTAATTTGATATTTTTTATTTTATTTCTGCATCACTATAAAAATTACTATTAGACATATTCAGTTCATTTTTTAAAATTTTACGTTTTAAAAAATATTTTTGTTTCTCCTTTTGGGGTGACTAATTGATATTCTGAGCTTGAAAAATCTGTTGCATAGTCTATTGCTGGCCAAGTTTTTATGATTATTACAGCACACATATATCTTAACAAAGAGTCCATTAAGTGAGATAGCATGATATTATCAAAGTGGAATTAAAATCATTGTTTGCTCTCCAATAAGTCTCTACAACTGTTCAACATTATCAAATTTATTTGAATCATTTAAGAATATTTTAAAAAATAAGTTATATAATTTAAAAACGTTATGGTGCAATTTTTAGTCCATAAACAGCCATGCTGAGAATTTCTAAGCAAACTAACCCATGGACAGTCTAATTATCCATCTAATAATGATTAGTAAATGGTAATTTACTATTCTTATGTGTGTAAAAAAAAAAACTTGAGAAAAAGCAGGATTAATCAGCTGAATATTTTTGTACTGATTAAAATGAAAAATATGTTTGGAACTTGATACATTTTTAACAATAGGAAAAGAAAATTAAAACAAAATTATGATTTAGATGTGAATTTTAATTGATTATAGATTTATGCATCTCAATAATCTAAAAGCTCATTAACGTTATGATATAGCTTCAAAATTGAAGTTCTAGATTAAATTGTGTTAAGAGAGTCCCAATGATCAATACTTTGATGATGAGCAAGTATTATCGGTAACCACCAGCAATCTATTACTTTGATAGTTTACCTTAAGGTGCATAGTTAAAATTATTATTAAAGAAAATTTTCTGAAGTAAATCTATAAATTAAAGCATAGCCTTAAGAAAATGTAAACTTTTTAATGCTTAATTAATATGCTAATCATGTTCTTTTATAATCAGTTTATTCCCAATGGCTGATAATAAACCACAATAGCTTCTAAAGGATTTTAATTTTAAAAGATTTAATTATATTATTTTTATAGCTATTAGCAAGAAACCAGCTTTATTTTGCAATCATACTTTACTAGAGAAATGATTCCAGAGCAAAACCCCTCCTGGGACTTCAACCAACTTCCATAAGAAGTGAAAAAAATAATCTTGATGTAATAAGACACTAGAGAATATTATTAAAATTACACATGAAATGTAGACAAATATATATCAACAATATATATATTTAAACAAACAAATAAAAAAAATAGTAACTTAATTATATATTCAGAACTTAATAAAATATTTATTTTCATTAAATATATAATTTAAAATAATTTAATTAATCTACATTTCTATTAATTTAACAAGTGTAAAACAAAACATTAATAATTTTAATATGTTATAAAAGTAATTGAATTAAAAACTTAAAAAAAAAAGGTTCTTGCAAATAATTATTACATTTTTAAATATATATGTATTTAAAACAAGGAAAAAACTGGTGTTAATTTGACTGATATTTGGTTATATTTAAGATAGATGAATTCAAACAGGATTTTAAAAAAAATAAAAGCCCATTAATCGGAATTTTTAACAAGTGAATGCATTATTTTATATTAGAGTTCATAATATAGTGGTTAATATTGTCAAGTCTTGTCCAAAATCTGGAATTTGAATTTAAATGGAACTCGATTTTTTTTTAAAAAAAAATAGCCGACAATCTTTAAATAAGTCTAGAGTTTAATTCTAGTTAGTCAATCCATTCTAGCATCCTATTGTTGGTCCTTAAATCTATATTTAATATTTATATAATTAATTTCCCAGATAGTCAAGGGATATTTCTAGCATGCTAGTGGCAGATTGAGCATTCAGTTATTTTCATTCAATTAGTGTGAAGTGAGGTTTTTTTTTTTTTTTAACTTATGTTACTCCAGAGAATTGATCTTAGAACTCTTAATTCAATCTGAAATGCTAATCACTGTACTAAATTGCAAATGCTATTAGCAACAATGTTAACCTGTAATTGTCATATGATGTCCATACATGAATATAAAACATTATAATTGCAATGTAATGCAGCTTTCTTCATTGCCATGGAGATGACACTTTTTTAAGGACTTAGGTGATATTGTTTTTAATTCTAATTTGTTTCAAATTGATTTTTTTTTAAAAGTAAAAATAATTTTTTAATATTTCAGTAAAAAAAAAAGATTATAGAATATTTTATTTTGTATTATCAAGAAATATTTTTTTAATTGAAACAAAAATGAGATATTTTAATATCATTAATAAAAGTTGCACTGCAATTACTCCAGACGCATCTGTTTTAAGATTGAATGATTAATGGACCTAGTGTGATTATTTTCTGATTGTAGCTTTATTAATGAAATATAATAATCAGAAACTAGTGTGATAATTTAAATATAGTACTATTAACCAATATTCATTGATTATTTAATCTTAATATAAATAGTCCAAGAATGAAATGAATAGAGTGAATCATTGTTTCTAATGCATATTGAAAGTAAGACCAGAAAGGTTATGTGATGCTGTGTTTGGCATATTAATATAGTTTTTCATTTATGCATGTATATTACTTATCACAAGTGATATTTCCTCTCTCATATTTTGAATGATTTCATAATATGCAGGAGGGCAGAAAAAACATTTATGTAATTAAATGTATTATTATTTTTTGATATTCTTAAACAGATCAGGAAATATTAAAATAGATCATTTAGCTTTCTATCAGCTATACAAGACATCCATATGGAATCAAGCAACATTGACTAAACATATATATTTTTTCTTGTCACTGGTGTAAATTTTACAAGACATAAAAAGAAGTAAAAAAGAAATTAATATTATATATTATAGGTTTGTCATATCTATATCCAAGGTTCGAGTTTTTTCTTTAAAGTAGGCAATTTTCCCAATATTGTCCATTAAATGAATTTTTAACTATTCTCAGCTAGAGAATAAAACCAAGTTCCCACCACTTAAGAAATAACTATTTTGGTCAAGCATTGGTGGTCGAGAGGTCAGTGACAGCTGCTTTACAAGCAGTTGTCCCAAGTTAGTGGGTTCGCTTCCCGGCTGATGCTATGACACATGAGAAATAACTAGTTTGGTAAAGATCCTTTACTATATCTTTATCAGAAGCTGCTGGATAGTCTTTGATTTTTTTTGGCTATTGTATCATTTACATATGCCTATTTGTATACAAAACTTAAAATCAGGCTATAAAGATTGTTTGTTATAAAAGAAATCAATATTAAGTTTGAAATATCTATCTTTATTACTACTACTATTTTGTACTTTGCTATTTATTAATATTGCATATCTTTCTTTTGCTTAAATAAGTAATCCATCAGACATAATGAAATAACCAGATTTTGTAAAAAAGGCCATTTTAAAATCTTTTCTAGGTTCCATATTTGGGTGAGAGGAAGAGTCAGAAAAGTTATTAAATAGAATTACTCAAGATTATACTCATATGTCAAGTAGCAGAAGATAAAATTTACTCTAAAATGATCCATTATGAATGTACTATCTCATGCAAGTTCTCAATTTGTAGTGTTTTTTTTTTTAAATGTCATAGCATCGGCCGGGACGCGAACTCACAATTCCAGGCAACTGCCTGCAAGTGCAAGGCAGTCGCGCTGACCTCTCAACCACCAATGCAAGACCACAATTTGTAGTTTATAGTTTGAATCTGCTAAGTCTATCCCCATTGTTTATCCCTCAATGTTGAGAATTTTGGCATATTTATACATACTAGTATGTAAAAAAAAGGAAAATAAAGGTTTGAGAATTCCTTTGTCACAGTTAATTCAGAGAGATTATTATTAGCTTGAAAAACTGATGATTATTAAATTTTATTTTATCTTGTGACTGAAGATGGTAAAAAAAAAAAAAAAAGGAAAGAAAGACGACAAGAAAAGAAAATGCTTGTATCTAAAACAGTCTTAGTCTTTGATAAACAAAGCTTAACTATTACAAAGCTCTCATTGAAATGATTTAAATAATATTATATCTTGTCTACTTTTGCAATAAAAACTATCCTATTCTTGATTTTTTTTAAATCATAGCCAGAGGGAGAGTGATTTACTTTCTTTGTTTACATCTACATGGAGTTATGTTTAATTTAAAATAAAAAAAATTATAAAACTATAATATATATATATAATAAAACTATAACTTTTTTTTTTTTATCTTTGAAATGCCTCTAAATTTAAATAATGTTAGGATTCTCAAATAATTTAATATATCTATTGTAATTATTATTTTAGATGCGGTCTTTGGATATATTTTTTTTAATGCATCCCTTGGATTACTTAAGTTTGGATAACCTTATTCTATTTCTTTCAATTACTTTTCTTTAACGAGAATAATAAATACTAGTAAACTTGTCTTAGCTTTGTACTTATTTGATACAATTGATACTTGGTATAATAAATGTAGAATTAATTTTTTTGTTATATTTCACAATATGTATTTAAGAAACTTTTTTTGTAAGAGCAGATTACTTTGAATTTTGAAGATATTATAATATTGTTTAAAAAGAATGTTTGAAAAACTCAAGTGTTTTATTAGACAATAATGAAAAAAAAAAAGACAAACTTTTTATTTGGGATAGTTATCAAATTAAAATATGAATTATTTTAAATATTTTAATAGCTTTTTGATAGAAAAATGAGGCATAATGTGGATTCCAGTGTGCTATTTCTACATTTAACAAGTTAAGCGTTGGTGGCCTAGTCATTAGCATAGCTGCCTTATAAGCAGCTGGCCCGGGTTTGCATCCTGGTCAACACATTTGACATATCGAAAAAAAGAAGGTATTTCATTATAGTGATGTAATTTACAAAACTAATTTAATTGAATATAGGATAGTTATTTTTTCAATTTATTTTATAGAAGTGTCATAGACTTACTATATATATGACATGTAGGCAGTGGAAATAATTTAAGGACATATAAGCAATTGGAACAATATTGTGGAGATTGATGGTGTATTGGACAGAGTGGCAAGATTAGTTATACAACTTAATAGCAGATACCAAATGCAGATAATTCAGGTTTATGCCCCAACAAGTTCTCATAGTGATGAAGTAGTAGAAGATTTTTATATGGATGTACAAAAGGCTTTTGATCAGAGTAAACACCATTTTAAAATTGTTATGGGAGACTTTAATGCTAGAATTGGTAAAAAAAATGAAAGATGAAAGTGCTGTGGGTAATTTTGGTTATGGTAGTAGAAATGAGAGAGGACATAGACTTGTGGAGTTTGCAGAAAAAGAAAAACTTTATATTATGAATTCTTTTTTTGAGAAAAATGTTAAAAGGAAATGGACATGGAAGCATCCAAATGAAGGTACAGCAGAATTGGATTATATTTTGACTAACAGAAAATACATATTTCAAGATTGTAATGTTCTTAATAAATTTAACACAGGAAGTGATCATCGATTAGTAAGGTGTAAGATACGTGTTAATGTAAAACTAGAGAGACAAAAATTATTAAGAAAAACAATATTTACAGTTGATATTCCTAATCTTCAGAAACATTCTAATGAATTTAAATTAGAACTTACAAATCGGTTTCAAGTATTAGTAGATTTTGAACATGATTCAGATTTGAATGAAATTAATATGAAAATAACTGATACACTTTTGAAAACTGCAACAAAGATAGCTGCTAGAAAGAAACAGCAATTGACCAATAAAATTTCTACTGAGACTAGAGAATTTATGAAGAAAAGAAGGAATATGAAGATATACAAAAATGATGCATTAAAAAGAATTGAATATCTTGAATTTTGTAAATGGTGCGGAAAAGAGTTGAAAATGATATAAGGAAGTATAACTGTGAACTAGCAAGGTAAGCTGTAGAAGAAAATAAGTCTTAAGAATGTAAAACAACATTTTGGTATTGGTAGGAAATTTATATCTGCAATAAGAAAAAAAGATGGAATTATTACTAAAAGGAGAGATGACATCATGAAATTGGTAGAAGATTTTTATCAAGAATTATATAGTAATAAAGAACAAGTACCTCCTATATCTATTATATCTTCCAAATTGCCCAGAATTTTAAATGAAGAAGTGAGACATGCAATTAAATGTATGAAGAAAGGAAAGGCTCCAGGTAATGATGGAATTATAATTGATATATTAAAAGAAGCAGGTGAAGAAATAGAAACAATTTTAGCAAAGTTATATACCAAATGTCTAAATGATAAAGATGTACCGAATGGTTGGAAGAATGCAGTAATAATATTAATATTTAAAAAAGGTGATAAAGAAGATATTAGAAATTACAGACCTATCAGCCTTTTATCAGTTTTATATAAAATTTTTACCAAGATAATTACTATTCGTCTACAGAGAACATTGGATTTCCACCAACCAAGAGAACAAGCCGGATTTAAAAGTGGTTTTAGTACAGAAGATCATATCCAGGTATTGAGAGAAGTTATAGAAAGAACAAATGAATATGAGTTGCCATTATGCTTAGGATTTGTAGATTATGAAAAGGCATTTGATTCTATAAACATTTCTTCAGTGATTAAAGCATTAAATCATCAAGGTTTAGATCCAGGATATTGTCATATTTTAAAGAATATTTATAAAAATGCAACAGCAACAATTAGATTACATAATGACACTGGGAAAGTCAACATTGATTGAGAAAGGTGTAAGACAAGGTGACTCCATATCTCCAAAACTTTTTACAGCAGTGCTGCATGAAGTATTTTGTGGATTAAAATGGGAAACTAAAGGAGTGAAAGTAAATGGTGATTATTTAAGTCATTTAGATTTCACAGATGATGTAGTTGTTTTTGCAAATAATGCTTCAGATCTGCAGGAAATGTTGCAGGAATTATCAGATGAAAGTAGGAAAGTAGGACTAAAGATAAATGTTAAAAAGACTAAAGTAATGTTTAATCGATTTGCTCAAAATATGAAAATAAAGATTGATTATGATGAATTAGAAGAAGTTAACAGTTACAAATACCTTGGTCAGATTATTAATACAGATGGAAACATAATGGAGGAAATTAATCATAGAATTAAATTTGGTTGGAGTGCTTTTGGTAGAAATAACTTGATACTAAAAGGAAATATGCCTATGTGTTTGAAAAGGATGGTTTTTAACAAATGTGTTTTACCAGTTCTTACTTATGGATCTGAGATGTGGACACTTAATAGAAGAGCAATTCAGAGACTTCAGACCACTCAAAGAAGTATGGAGAGATGTATGTTGGGAGTAACAAGAAGAGATCGTAAACGCAATGTATGGGTAAGAGAACAAACAGGTGTTACTGACCTCATTGAAAAAATTAAAAGATTGAAGTGGAGTTGGGCTGGACATATTGTTAGAAGAGATGATAATAGATGGACAATTGAAATTTTAAACTGGATTCCAAGAGATTGTAAAAGACCCAGAAAGAGACCACATGTGAGATGGATGGATGAAATAAGAAAGTGTGCAAGGGTGATGTGGAGAAGAGAAGCTAAAGATCGGAGAAGATGGATTAAACTTGGAGAGACCTTCATCCTGCAGTGGACTGATAATGGTTGATAATGATGATGAAGCAATTGGAATGTTTTTCAGCTTGCTAAATATGACGCTATTGGATCTACTATCTTAAAGGCACATCTCCACTGAATTGAACTTGTGTAATATATGATGAACAGTAATAGATATTTTTAAAAAAGGATAGTTTTTATAGAAGTGCAGATTTCATTGATACTCTTAAGTGCAATATTGTTGGCTTTCATTGGCAAGATATGTTTATGGATAAAATACAACAGTAAGCCACAATTAGAAAATGTGTTAGTCATTCAAATAAGAAGGTTTGGTATGGAGTTAAAAAACAGCAGTGTAAGACATCCAATAAACATGTGGAAGGATGTCTAGAGATGTGTGTGTTATATTTATGGCTTATATAATAATCATAAAACTCATTTTTATTATTTTCTTAAATCTTCAAGTGTTAGAATGTCTATATTTAATTAGAAGGGATTTGAACTAAGACTTTTTCCCCTATGTTTGTTAATGGTGATATTATTTTTTTAAACTTTGTCATCAAAAATTCTGAAAATCAAAGCAATATAATGCTAAATGTCTTATGTTGGACAAATTGGCAGAAAAATTTACTGTGATATATTTTTTAAAGAATAATCCTAATTTTAAGTATGTGGCATTTCTTTTAGATACAGATAAATATCATGATAGAAACAAAGTAAGTAACTCTGCATAGCAATATATGGCCATACACATTTATGAGTGACTGCTGTATGCATATAATACTCATGGCAGCTTTATAGTGGATTTTAATTGTAATTAAAAGAATTGATATATAAATATTTAGATATTTTTTTCCATGAATATGTTTGTGTTGAGATAAAAATAAAAAAATCTTCAATTTTATTATATAGTATAAACCAGGGTCCCCAACCTTTTTGCACTTAAGAGCACATTCTATAATACCAGCCAGGTGGCGGGCACCATTTATTTTTTTCAACCAGATGGCGGGCACCATTTATATTTTCAATGTAAATTTATAATTGAATATTGTTAATAATATACATAATGTACAAAAAAATATTTATTTCAAAAATAAAATTTTAACATATAATTAACGTTTATATTTTTACGCTGTAAAAGTATAGTATGCCTTACAATTTGATTACAATATAATACAATAATTTATAAGAAAATTTAAAAATTAAATTTATTTGTATCAGTTAAATAATTTTTTATCATGTTCGGATAAGGGCGGGCACACATAAAATGGTCTCCGGGCACCATGGTGCCCACAGGCATAGGATTGGGGACCCCTGGTATAAACTGAATAGGCCCAATATTTCATCAAATCACATAGCATGTTTTTGTTTTATTGATTACAGTTTGGTGATAATTCTGTTTGAAAATTTAAAAGAATTTGTTTTAAAATACATATTTAGTAGTCTTACTTAGATATATTTTAATCAGTCTTAGTTATTTTAATCAATAAAAGTAATATTTCTGTAGCTATTTGATTGTATTATTGTTTAATAAAGTTTTCAATGAGCAATAATTATTGTTTTCAGTGATGCAAGAGTAATAACACCATTTTCCTATTCACTTAATAAATTTAAAATATTAGACAATATATTTATATTTAAATTATACATTTGTATGCTGATGAATTAAACCCTATCTTACTTTCCTTACAGTTTTTATTTAGTTAGAATGTTTTAAGCTAAACACAATACTCTGCTCCATAGTTTTATTAAAGGCTTATTAATTAATGATAATGTATGGACTTCATTTTCAAATTCAAGACATCTCTTATTGATCACTTGTTCTTTACATTAGACAGTGCAGCAGCAGTGATGTAATAAACTAATATCATATTGGCGCATTTATCTCCTGTTGGCTTGATTGGTTAAGAGCTAGTTACCTGAAAAAAAAATCTGCATTTGCTTAGGAATTTTTTTCAGATTTATTAAAAAAATTTCTAAGCTTCTCTTAAAATCTAATCACATTATAAACATATTTGTCTCTTACACTAACATATATAATGGGGCTTTTATTTTATTAACTGCTGAATAATAAATAGGATTTAAAAGAACCAGGACAAAAATGCATCACAAAACAGTTCTATAATTAGAACACTGTCTGTATGTGGGAATGGGTGAATATAGTGGTGAATATTTGATTTTGTGTGCACATAATTTAAAATTTAAAATATATATTATTATAAGGTAATTATATCCAACATGCAGTTTGCTTCATGGGCTAAAATCTTTATAATTATTCAGGGCGAAGTCAATAACTTTTTTTATAGAATGGGTTTATGTGGAAATGGGAAAAGAAGTATAGAACATTTATTTTGGAAGGTAACATATTGAAAGAGGACAAGTTACATTGTATAAAGATTGAGAGAATCACAGAGAAGAATGGAATAACTAATTTTTTTTTGTTTAGGCTTTTATGATGAAGTAACTTTTATTAAAATGAGATAAAAAAGAAAAAAAAAACATAACGTATTGGTAAAAATGCATATGAAAAAATAAATAAGTTTGCTGTTGTCTAAAAAATTTTATGTAGAAAAGATATTAAACTTGATAGCAAGGTTTTTAGTCATATAGTCTTCTCTGCACAGAACCTTCTGACTTCCTCATTTTACAACACATCTCAGAATTAATGACATAATAGTCCTTTCTATCAATACTCAAATTTTATTAATATTTATTTCTTATATGTGTATTTATTTTATAATTTAAAACACTTTTATATATAACTTGACTATATAACTCCCCCCCCCCTTTCAACCTATAGTTGGTGAAATCATAATTCTTCAGACTCTCTTCATTACCAGATCTTTTATAAATTTATAACACCATTTTCCTCTAACTGCATTCATTTATTCCATCCTAGTTCATCACCTTGATGGCTTTCCCCCATCATTGCTCCTAGCAATAATGTATACCATTCTGAATGTCTCATAAGTCAATCATACTATTTCTTCTTTATGCAATAACTTCCAAAATATTTCTCCAGCCATATTCAGCACTTGATCATTTTTCATTTTGGCTGTTCTGATTCTTCAGACTTCATTCATTGCAAGATATTTTACAAATCTGTAAGAATACTTTCCCATAACTGCATATATACATATTCTGTTCCAGCCTTTCCATTGTTAGTCTTCCTTCATCATTCTCTGCAACAACAATGTACACTATTCTGAATGTCTCAGCAAGTGATACATTGTGTCTTTTTTTGAATGACAACCTCCAAAATACTTCTATCTTCTTCACTCATACTGAACACTTCATCTTTCATTGTAGCTGCTCATAGTATTTTCACCATGTGGCATCAATACCCCACCTCCAAAACTCTTAATTTGTCTTTTTCATATACAAGAAGTATCCATGTACCTAATCCATTTAAGACCACATTCCCGATGTAGCTCTATATGAAATGTTTTTTTTTATTACAGATGAATTTATTTTTAGATTAATAATACTAGTTTCTTTTATATATAATAAAAGTTAAACTTAGTAAAAAATTAAAAATTCCAAAATGATTGCAGCTTTTTTTTTTTTTTAAAATGTAAATGAAAACATTAATCTAAGTTTTAGTTTTTTTTTTAAAGAATTGCTTCTTTATTTTCTTCCCATGCAACAATGAAAAATAACTTTTTCACTGTTAAAAAAATATTGCATGCAATTCTAAATGTTAATATGCATTGCATAACAAAAATAAATAATAAATATTGAAATATATATACTGGAGTTGTTTCCATAGCAATATCTAATTATGATTTCGGGTCTTGTAGATTTCTTTCACTTTTAATTCAGTCAACTAGTAGATATATATATTGTATGTACGTATAGATTCAAGTACGTATCTTTTTAATACTCCCCCCCCCCTTATTTTTTTTTTTTTAAAAAGTTGCTATAAATATTTTTAATGGAAAAAAAAAAAAAAACTAATTCATTACATAGCTAAGATAGACATTGCTTGAAAAAAGTGGCAAAATGTTTGATCATCGCAAACAATGAAAAATTAAAACCATATGACATTCCTAAATGTTAACAAACACGTAAATTGCTCCAACAAAAGAGATTTATGATGTTTCACACACATGCATACGTATACAGTTTACAAATTATCTATGATGCCGTAAAACACAAGAAGCTACTGCATATCTAATAAAAAGTTATTTATTAAATAAATAACAAGCTAACATTGATGACTCAACTCTTGTTGCTAATATACTACGTAGTCAACTTGCTTTTCAATAGATAAATTAAACTATAATTAAACTTTTTTTAAAAAATATTTTTGTATTTCTTATTTAAAGATATTTATTAAATTAAATTTATTTTTTAAGTTTGTGTGTGTGTATGTTTTTATAGTTGCTACACTGAAATGTAATCAGAGGGGATTTGAACCCAGACTTTTACGCTTCTTTTAGTCATCCACTCCATCTTATACAACCGATATTTAATTATTACACTGAAGTATGTGTATTTATGTTAAACGTTTTTTTTTTTGTACATTTGGTTTTAGTTTTAATCATTATTTTTTCATCTGGCAAGTTTTTCAATAAGTTTTAGTAGATTTCTGATAGTGTTGATTGCTAATGTGTATTGACAATATTTAGTATTTTGCACAAAGATGTTATATTGACCTTGCTTAAAGATAAAAGTAAACTGGGAACTTTATATTCGTAGATATATTTTATCTACCACACTAATTATTAAGGCCACATTATATATCAATGGTTTTTTAAATTTATTTTTACAGTCATTGTATCTATCAATCACATGAATTTTAGCTTCCAACCATTTTCTGAGCAATATTGGATGACTAATGGATTGCATGTGGTCATATTCTAAGGAAAAAAGTGTAAGCTTCTTTGAGATTTGAAATTTTTTTTGAAGTTCAGCCAGTCTATAATTAAATCCTAGATTGGGTGCTTGATATGTGAATGTCCTAACCACTATTCTATAAGACCCTTCAATTTTTTAATAATATCCACCATCAACTCTGAAAATAATTTCTCCATATTCATATGAATAGGCTATTTTGAGATAGAGAATGATTTTTTGTCTTTTATTTTAAAAAGCATAATTACATGGTATGCTGTATTTAACTAATTATTCAGAGAACATGGTCTTTAGAGCATTATTGGTAATTTAGAAGTGAATTTAGTAATATGATCTGACAATTGAAAATTTAAAAAACTGGTAGCATTCACAATATATCTTCTGAAAGATGGAATACATTTAAATTGAATTTATGATTGAAATTAAGAAGACTGATCTCATTATTTATTGAAAATCTTTTAAATATTGTTTGAATGTATTCATTTCATATGGTTTTATTTATTTGTTCCATGTTAATGTTGGTTTTATACTTATTGAGATGTTTAGTGCACTTAGTCACCAGATGATTAAAAGAAAATAGATTAGAAATAAAACAGAAAAATAATTTGCCTATTGAAGAAGTATACAATTAGGGTTGCTTTAACGGTGAACTATTGGTAAAATGATTAGTAATTTGTCACTTTTTGTGCTAAAAAATAAATAAAGTAAGCTTTATGTCTGATTGAGCAATCTAAAAAACTTTCTTTTTCAAAAACATATTAATTAAATTCAGTAGTTTCTATTATAACAGTGTTGTTATTAAGTAAGTATTCTAGTTTTTAAGACAAATGTCAGATATAAGATTGTGTAAGTCAGTTTATGCCTGAAAGTGACTATGATGCTAGCTTGCTTGTTTGGAAACAAAACTTAACTCTAACTTAGACTTTGCATTGGTATTTGCTTTCATTTGTTTTTCTCATTTATAATTACTAAAGTAAAGAGAAATTCAAGATCATTTTAATTTATAAACTTTAACATACTGATGTAATAATGACTATAATAAAATATGTCTAAGATTTTTTATGAATGAATCATAAATATTTCAACATTTAATACAAATCTAATTTTTTATCTATTACCAATACCGGAAGTCCAATGCATTTGTAATCATTTTATGCAATTATTTAGATTGTCTAAATCAGTGGTCTTCAACCTTTTCACACCTGCGGACCGTTAAAAGTAAGGATAAGATTTTGCGGACCAGCAGAAGTTTACAGATAAATTTTTATTTGGAGGGGGGGTTGAGAAATACGTTGTCATCACTGAGACAAAAGATAGACACCAAAGTTATTTTTTGTTTGTTTTTATTTTTAAAAAAAGGTAACAGAAATTGGTTTTAAAAATAAAAGTTTTAGTATTTTAACGGTATACAAATAAAGTCAAAAAAACTATTGCCTTATAGGCCAAAAAAAAGTGGGCGTATTTTTAAACAAAAAAAAAAGAAAACGAAACTTGAAAAAGTCAAAAGTTTTGATCTTACTTTATTTTGGGGTGGTGGGGGTGTATTGAGAAATACTTTGTAAAAGTTAGAAACAGAACTTATTTTTTGGTTTTTATTTTTAAAAAAAGGTAATAAAAATTGATTTCCAAAATAAAAAGTTAAAGCCAAAAAAAAAAAAATCGCCTTATAGCCAAAAAAACCCACTAAAAATGAAATATTAAAAGAGAGAGTAGAAAAAATTTAAGAGATCAAAAAAAGTCACGTTACATTTTATTGTTTTAACAATGCTGACAAGCAGCCGTGATTGGCTATCAAAAGACAACTGGAGTTTGTGTAATAAAAAACTTTTTTCTACCCCCCCCCCATAAACATCTATATAAATAGAAAAACAAATTAATTTATGTATGATTGATTAGATTTTGTGGTATTTTTGTTCTGTTTCTTTTTTTTTTAATATATGTGATGAAAAAATAAATAAAAATTGTTCATATTAATTAAAAGTTTAAAATCTTATTATTTTGTTATTATAAACTTTCTTGCCAGTCTAGCTGCAGCCCGAAAGACAACTTCTGCGGCCCGGTACCGGGCTGTGGTCTAAACTATACCCATTTACTTTGTCTATCCCCCAATAAGATTTTGTCTAGGTTGCTGATATTTGTAACTTATGAAAGAAGTTTTATGTATATAATCACTGGAAGAACTTAATGACTGGAAAATACAAAAAAAAAAAAAAAATACTGAAAATATTCTCCATGTTTATTTTTTAAATTTTTTAATGAATTTCAAATTTTTGATGAAAATAATATGATATCCATTATCACAAATAAAATGATCATCCATTATATTTGTATGTAACATTTGATTTTTTTTCAAGAAATTGTTCATAATTAAATTCATTTCATTAATAACATTTTAGAAAATGATTTTTCATCTAATTATAAATATTCTCAATCTATTTATCTAATAGTCAAGAGTGAAATTCAAACATTAAGTTTAAAAAGATTGCATTTTATTTTTGACTGTCTCATTATATAAATATTATGGTATTCAATTGCTCAATTAATTTTCTTCAAGTTCAGTAAGACAAAATATTTACATAAAATCCAATAATTTTTATAAATAGGTATTTAGAGATATATATAAAGAAAATAGTTAATGAGCCACGAGAAAATTTATTTTTTAAAATAAATATTAATAATTTTAAAAATACATTTAAATGTATTTAAATATTTTTTAAATGAATCTTCATGTATTCCATTAATTTTTCATTTACTCATGTACTCTTTAAATCCACTTTTCATTAAATGTGATAGTAACAAATGTAAATATATTAAATTTATTAAGCGCTAGTCGATGATCTAATAATGTGAAAGGCTAAAGCCTTCAACAGAAGCAACTTAAAAATGCTTCTGTGATAGCCAATCAGATGCAATAATGATTGCACATGGAACTCTCAATTCAAGAACACAAGCCAGAACTATGAGAAAAAGATGGGACCCACCTTGTTCTCTACTTAAATTTATATATAAATAAGTCAGACTCAAGCATTCCGAACTAAGAGCATGAAGTTTAAAACACCTCCTTAGTTTGGAATGCTTGAGCTGACTTATTTATATATAAATTTAAGTAGAGAAGAAGGTAGGTCCCATTTTTTTCTTGTAGTTCTGGCTTGTGTTCTTGAATTGAGAGTTCCACATGTAGTCATTATTGCATCTGATTGGCTGTCACATAAGCATTTTTAAGGCACTTCTGCTGAAGGTTTTAGTCTTTCACATTATTATTAAATGTGGTGGCAAAATCAATTTCTTCAGGTAGTTAAGTTTTGAGGAAAATATGATCAATGATGAAAAAATTATATATTTGAAATATAATATAAACATATCTATTACAAAAGTAACCTGCAAAAGGTATGACAACTTTTATTATTATCAAAATTGATGTTTTCTTTATTTTTAAGTGGTGTTATATTTATTATATATCTCAGAAGTGTAAATTATATATAAAGCAAAGAATATAAACTCGTAATTTAAATAATTTAGAAACTTCATGTTGTTTATTTGTGTCAGAGTGATAGACTGAAAGAATTGTTTGTTTGAATATTATTAATTATTAAAGAGAGAAAAATAATACAAGGGATACCCCAAAATAACTAGAATCTTTTTCTGGAGGGCAAGCATTTTATAATACATGCTTTTTTTTACTTAGTGCCTCTTGAAAGCACTTCCTGCATCAGTATGCCATCACTGAGAGTGGTCGTGTTGTGGCATAGTAAATGTTTTTTTGTTAAGTGTGTCTTGATTATTTGTTGATTTTTGTAATGGCTGAAAAGTTAAAACAATGTGAAATTTTATTTTCTGTTAGGGAAAATAACAGTGAAAATAGTTGTAATGCTTGAAATTAGCTTGAAAGCAAGTTACTCTGAGGAAAATACAAGTTTACAAGTAATTTAATGGAAGTGTCAAATTCACTATGGTCCAAAAAAGAGTGGCAAATGAAATCCACTGACAAGATAATGCTGATTTTTAAAAAAAATGCAAATAGTATTGTTCACTCTGAATTTATTCATAGTGATCAGGCATTTAAAACTTACAAGTTCTGAAAAGTTTGTTGATGCATTTTGGCTTAATGGGGAATGTAAGCTTTCCCACAATAACATCCCAGTGCACAAAGCATTGAGTGTGAAACAATTTGCAATTAAATTCATCATGACCTAGCTTATCCATCAGCCATATTTATCTGATCTTGCTCTATATGACTTCTTTTTATTTGCTCAAATAAATAAATGCCTCAAAAATATTTTTTTGTGGGGCTTTAAGTGGAGAAGAAAAAATGATGCGGGCATTAAAGACATCATTTTGCAAGGGTTTCCAGACAACTTTGAAATGTGAAAAACACAGTCTGGTTATTTTATCAATCTGTAATAACTAAAAATAAATACACAATTTTTTATTATAAAATTCCTGCTATTTTTGGGTTCCTCTTTGTAATTAGGTATTGTTGGGAGAATAATATAACATACTAATAATAATAATAATGACAAACATGAATAATTTATTCAAGAAAGTTGAAAAAGGAAAGAAATTACATTGGACATGTTTTTACAAATGAAAAGCAATAAAATATATGTCAGAATAGAAAGAGATGATTGAAAAAGCAAAACCAATATGTATAGAGAGAAGATCTTAAACAAGGAGAAATTTAATGGGATTATTAAGATATTATATAACCAATTATGCAATTGAGTACAGAGTTGTATCACATATTATGAACAAGTGTTTAAATACCCTCAGTTCACTATTTAAGTAGAATATAGATACTAAAAACAGCTAAATTCTGAATTATACACTATTGCAAAACCAGTCCTGTATTATCATAGTTCATAATTCAAAATTGGATTCTTATTTAATAACTTATACCTTAGTTGAATAATAAGCTAATAGAGAATGTTTAAATATTCTCATTCGTAATATTTAAATAAAATTAAGAGATAGTTTTAAATATGATGATCTGGAATGATTTGTGAACCTATTCATAGAAAATAACCATGATAATTTGTTACTATCCATATATAATAATTTATAATATATTAATATCCGTATCTTTAATTCTACTGCTTATGAAATTTGTATGTAATTTGTAAATAAAATTATTTATTATTTTTTTGTTATTTTGAATTAAATGACTTTAATAACTAAAATAACTTATTATAAAATTAATTTTTATTATTTTGTGATAACTTTATGCTAAGAAAACTATTGTTAATGCCATTCACATTTCTGTTATCAATTCTTTACAAAAGAGTTTATTGTGTAAATGATGGGAGGCATTGAAGGAATTGGTGTTTATCTGAACCTTTACTTCTGAAATATTTGAGCTCATTCTTCATCAAATACTGTTGACATTTATATGATTAGTTTGTGTTTATGATTAACATTATATTGCTGAAATAAAAATGTGTTAAGGAAGACTCAAGGAGTGATTACAATTTATGATTTAAAACAAATAATTGTCTACAGAGATGGATAATTAAAAAAAAAAAGGTGAGATTTTTAAGAAATATTTGTTGAAAGTTTAATCTTGTAACCATAATTATATATACATCTTGAAATATAGTATTCGTGATTCTTTAATTATAAAATCATCATCATCAGCTATAATTCTACCATTATAAATTTTTTTTTAAAAATTTGTTATAATCTTTTTTCTTCCTATAAGACTCAGCCAATTTTTAAATGTTGTTTTTCATTGCTAAAACCAGTTTTTATCAATTTATTCAATCAAAAATTATCAGAATTCACCATTTGTTTTTTCTTTTCTTCTATCTTCAGTTATTTATTTCATATTGAAATACAAGTATGAGGTATATACTTAACATAGATGTAATTAAAAGGGATTTGAACCCAGACTTCAAACTCCCTACAGTTATTCACTCTATCCAATATAGCCAATACAGATGATCACATTTTATAGAGCTTACAAATAAGCTCTTAACAAGCGTTGCAGAATATCCTCAATCCCAGACCAGTTTCTGTTACTGGTTTTGTCAGTGAGATGCCAGGATATTCAAGCATTAGAACTATTAAGCAGGAAATCTTAAATTTTCAGACATCCATATGGCTTCCAATCCAGCTATCTAACTTAAATAGTTATCCATTAGATAAAGTTCTAGGCTTGTTCTAGTATTTTTAATCTAATGCTTGAATATCCTGGAACCTCATTGATGAAGCCAGTAGCAGAAACCGATCCACGTTGAGAATATTTTGCAAAGCTTGTTAAGAGTTTATTTGTGAGCTCTTTATAAAACATTTGTAATACAAACTTGTTTAAATTAAGTCATGTGACATCTGACTTGATTTATTTGTAACATGATCACATATATATGAAAAAGATAAATGATCTCCATGCTGAACCAGCACTCATCAGTTATTCCAGATCATCATCCCCCACACACATATATAGTCAGTGTGCAGTTTATATTAAGATAACAAATCTACACACTTTAATGGACAGGCTTCAATCCTCTCCATATCGAAAATATGATGATGCAATGCTCAAAGCTCTTGCTAATGTCAACATTAAAGTTGTATCCATGTTATTCTTAAGTCAATCTGACCACTCATATGTAGGACCTTAATATATTTATTTAAATACATAGAAGATAAATGGGCAGAATACAGGGTGAATATGTAATATTGAAACACAATTGTAATGCATATACTTAACCTAGATGTAATTAAAGGGGATTTGAACCCAGACTTTCAAACTCCTACAGTCACTATCCAGTATAATTAATACACATGACCATTCCTCTTCAATGTATTTAAATGAACATATCAAGATCCTACATATGAGAGATCAGATTGACTTAAGGTCAATATGGGTATGACTATAATGTTGGTGTCATTGAGGGCTTTGAGTATTTGATCATCAGATTTTCAGTGATATGGATGGCTGAAGAGTTGGAGAGTGGAGAGGATTGAAGCTGGTTCATTAAAGTGTGTACATTGCTGTATTAATATAAACTGCACACTGATTATATATATATATGTGTGTGAGAGATGATGATCCAGACCAACTAATGAGTGCTGGTTCAGCATGAAATATTATATTGGACATTATTTATCTTTTTCACATTATGTGGTCATGTGTATTGGTTATATTGGATAGAGTGAATGACTATAGGGAGTTTAAAAGCCTGGGTCCAAATTCCCTTTAATTATTTATTTCTTAAAATCAATTTACTAATAAAAATCTATTTTATAGCTCTTCTTCTGAGTCATTTTAACAAGTATGAGTAACCAGTAAATATTAAGGTAAAAGAGATCTTTAGTTTCTAGATATTGGCTTCTTTGCTACAGCACATTGTTTTTATTTTTTGTATATTAAATGTTGTCTTATAGAGTCAAGTATTATTTTGTTTTAGTGTAAATGATAATAAATTTTATTTTATTTGTTTAACTACTTTTTTTTTTCTAATTTTTTTGTATATATTGTTTTAATATCATTTTCAATTCAATGTTCCTGTTTTATAGCCATTTTTTTTCATTTATAATCCAATTATTATGGGATTGATTTGTTCTATTTGATGATTTTAGATTGTATTTATTTCTTAAAATTATGACCTAATACTTGTTGATTTCTTAATCACTTTACAATTCCCATTAAAGACAATATATGCTATTATACATGACAGAAAAAAATTGTTTTAATTATTAAATATAAATTAAAAGTTTAGCATCATTGATATGCAGACCTACAATCAAAATGCTTTTACATTAATGCATAAACAGAGAATTGAATTTTTTTATGAACACCTTTTGATTTATGTTTTACATCCAACAAAATATAGATAAAAAAAGATAAACAACCCAATGCAAGACAACAAAATCTCATAACTGCAGGAGAATGCATTACTCAATAAACTTGCTAATTCATTGCTGACTGATGAGAGTTAAAGTGACTTGTGATCCTTGCTTTATCTCTCAGTTTTAAAATAGCTAGGTATCCATTTGCTGACTAATTTGGAGATTGTGATCTGGTTACCTGAAAAAAAAACCCCAAGTTTTATAGGAGTCTAACAAACAAAATTCATATTTTTTTAAAGCCTGGATTTAAATTGCATCACTAAACTATAATTATCTTAAAATTATATATATATTATAACAAATATTTATTTATTATAATTACTATTTCAAAATTGTCATTTTGTTATTGAAGGAAATTCTACTTATCTATTTTTTGCTGCAAAATTTTAGCAAAAAAAAAAAAATTCTTTGTCACGCAAATTAAAATTCAGTATCTTAGATTTCTAAAACTGAATGATTGCACAATATTTTATTGATCCAAGTAACTAATATATATATATATTTAAAGGCAAATACAAACAGATTTGACATCTAACACATGCAGGTTTTATATAGAATCAAATCATCATTTGAAAACTTATTTTTTTAACTAATGCAATATAATAAATTAAAAAACTATTTTCTACATGTTCCTAGATGTATTTGTTTAATGAATTAAATCTGATTGTGATGAGTGTTTTTTTACTATTATCTAGTTTGAGATTTAAAAATGTATAGCCACCAATATATGCTAGGGTTTTTATTATTTAATGTTATATAATTTAATCAATAATTATTGCATCTTGTGCAAAAAAATCTGATAAAGTAACATTTGTTTAATAATTATAAAATGTTATTAATCCAGAATGTCTTTAGTAAAGACTAACAAACAGAATAATTAGGGATTAATGTTAATCTAATGAATCAATTTATTTAGTTATTTGTTTCATGCTTCTGCATTTAGTATTCATGCAATATTTTTTAAAGGTTAATTACATTCTTAATCATGAAATGAAAAAGAACTGTTAGGATAATAAAAATTAAAATATGATTCTCATAACAATAATTTACATATATTTACTAAATTGTGTTAGTATTTCTTTAATTTTATTTTTTCACAAATGTATATATACTAATTTATTTGCTTTACTCCATGTATAGAAGTATTGTTATAATTTAAGTAATCCATGTTATATATTTTTTAGTCAAAAATTTTATGAGAAATATAATGAACCTGCCAAAAAATTTTAAAGTTTATCAGTTAAAATTTAAAATTTGTGAATCAAATATAAAAATAATAATTTTTTAAAATATTAAAATCCTGTTGGTTTTTTTTTATATAATGATTATTTTCAGTTTTATTTTTTTTTAGCTGTTTGCACTTTTTAGTAACATATAATTATTTTATTTTTGCAATGTTCAAAATAAAGTTATTATGAAAATTGTATTTAAACTGATTCTCTGTATATATCTTTTAATCAAAAGTTTTATGAGAAATATAATGAACCTGTCAATAAAGTTTAAAGTTTATCAATTAAAATTTAAAATAAATGAATTAAATATAAAAATAATAATTTTTAAAAATATTAAAATCTTGCTGTTGATTTTTTATTTTATTTATAATGACTATATATTTTACTTTAATTATTTTTTTTAGCTAGTTGCATGTTTTGGTAACATAGTTATTTTACTTTTGCACTGTTCAAGGTAAAGTTATTATGAAAATTGTATTTAAAACTGATTGTCTAAAAATTCACCATAACAATCTTGATATTCAAACACTTAACCTAATAGCCACAATTAATGTTTATGGATTTAGTTTATGTTATAATTTGTGCAATAACTTTAATTTATGCAATGCAAAAATATAATAAAGTTAATATATATAAGAAATAATAAAGCTGGAAAAAATATATTTATTATTATAAAATAAAAAACAAAGAATTTAAATATTGATAAATTCTAAAATTTACATTTTTATTAAAAGATTTATTACAATCATCATAAGATTATAATTAAAATAATATGTAAAAGTTTACTTATCATTGTTCATATCATTAGTAATAAAAATATGAAAATGCTTGTATATTTTTTTTAATGTAGAACTCATAAGTTTTTGAATGATATTTTAAGGATATTATTTTTTCCCCAACAAAACAAAATAAATGTTAGACTATATAATAATTTTTTTTCAAATCTTTATTAAAAATAACATTGATAAGTTATGATTTGAAAAATCAAATATATGTCATTAACTGTGTATGTGTGCAATTTATCTGTATATATGTATATGAACAATTATTTGCACAAACTTGCATAAAATTTTAATTTTATTTTTTTAAAGAAAATAATGGAAAATAATTTTCAAATAATAATTCTTTATAAATGTTTATTATATATGTATAATTTATATACAAACAGGAGTGTTAAAAAAGTAATTTTGAAATACTATGCTGGAATATGTATACATTTTCTTAAACTAAAATGAAAAACAAAACAAACTATTTATTGTAATCTCTCACTATTAATTGCTTACAATCATACAATTTCTCTATTCACCTGTGAAAGGTAAAACAATGGGGGGTGGGATTAAAATATATAATTTAGAGAAATTATCAATATAAACCCATATTTTAAGTTAAAATTCATGACTGCTACCATTAAAAAGACATCAAAGATCCAGTTAAAATGTCACATCAAATGCATAAGTATTCTGAACTGTTTTCCATCAATTGAACTAAGGACAAAAAAAACACACTAAATAATTTAAATCAGGTGGTTTAAAAAAATTAAAGAATAACAGTTGTAACTCTTTCTAGAACATTATGAAAAAATAAAATCACTATTGTAATTTTACATGGCCAATACAAATTTTCAAATGATAGATATCTTGCTTAACAATTTTTTACTCATATAAAATATTTTTTAGCAAAAGTCGCCAACTGTTAATAAAACTTAAATTTTATAAAATTGAATTAAATAATTTATATAATGATAGTATGTGCAATGTATCAAAAAGTATTAAAAATTTAAGATCCTTTAAGAATTTCTATAGTATAAAATATGTATTCAAGTACATTTAACATTGCAGTAGATGAATCATGTTATTTGTGACCTTTCATTAAAGAGTGTGAAAAACATTATATTGTATTGAACTTACAAAGAATTGTATGGACAATTGTTATGAAATTTAACTATGTTCAAATATTAAAATGATAGGTTGACACTTTGTTATATTGCACAGTTAGTTTATATATAAATTTGTATATTCAGGTAATTGTTGAACACAACAGTTTCATTCAACTGATTAAAATTATTATTATTGTTGTTCTATTTTTTTATATTGTTATCAAAAGTGTACAAAATTTGTTAGTTAGTTGTTATCAAAAAATATACCAAATTTGTTAGATATAATCTAAAGTATGGTTATTTTTATTGACACCAGAGATAATTATCACATCACATCTCCATATTCACCTAAAGATGATTTAGGAGATTATATTACAATTACAGTTGCAGAGATGAAGTTAAAAATAAGGTATTGTAAAGATGAACATTACATCTTCTCTTATGAAAACTTTCTTTGATATTAAAGATTGCTGAAATTGAAATAAATTATGGAAATGGTTACTGTGTTATATATAAGTGTATTATGCTTAATTTATTTTCATTTTAGAAGGTCTGTTTGTAATAGGCAAAACCATGGACATGTAGATAATTTTATTATAAGTTTATTATTTTACTAATGTTTAGAGTTATATGTTTTTATATTTTATATATGCATATATATCTATATAATTTCTTGAGTAAAATAACTTTTTAAACTTTCTGTGCATTATTTTAGCCCCACATTAAAACATGTATAAAGATACATCTTTTAGGAGAAAAATAAGATCTTAAATAGTTTCAATAATTTTTTTTTTTTCAGGTTTGTTGATTTGCATATGTTTATTGAATCTTCTATTAGGTTAAATGCTGCATAAATACAATCACATTGTGGAATATTTGTTAGCTTTCTTTTCTTTTCATCTACTACAAGCTTTCTTTATACGTGAAAAACTATCATTAATTCTGAAAAGCATTCAATCTGGTTATTTTACCTTTGCTAAAAATTATTTTATATTTGCTAAAAGATCTATCTAACTTTTTTTAGAGTAATTGAAAGAAAAATAATTAGTGCATAACAAGATAAATATGTCAAATTAGATTTACGTAACATTTTAAAATGTTATATGAGAAAAATATATGGAAACACATGATAATGTGATTGAAAACATATAGAAAAGACATTGAAATTGGTGTTAGATTGACATATGGTCCCATAAAAATTGGCTCATTTGATGAGAGTACTATAGTTTTCATAGCTAAGTCTTATTATTCATTTGTTATATAAGTTCTATGTGAAAAAAATTGAAAAATATTAGCATGAATCGCATCTTGGGAACATGTAAAAATACTAGTCAGCATGAATTGCATCTTGGGTAAATGGAAAAATACTAGTTCAGTATGAATTGCATCTTGAGAAAATGAAGAAATATTAGCATGAATTGCACCTTGGCAAAATGGAAAAATACTAATTGAGCATAAATTGCATCTTGGAAAAATGGGAAAATGTTAGTCAACATGAATTGCACCTTCAGAAAATGGAAAAATACTAATTTAACATCAAATGCTTCTTGTGAAAGTGAAAAAATACTAACTCAGAATCAATTGCATCTTGGGAAAATGGAAAAGTGCTAATTCAGCATGAATTGCATCTTGGAGTTTTTGTATTTAACTTTAAATAAAAGCTTGGGTTGTCTAGAAATTAATTAATTCACTCACTAATTGTTATATCAAATGATTGAATTAATTAATTTTTGGACATCTTACACTTTTATTTGAAGTTAAATATAAAACTCCCAATTGTGGTTGAAGAAAATAATTATTTTTTGACTTTTTAGTCTGCAGTAAATAAAAGAAAGCATTTATTATAAAATATTATATATTATTTTTATTTGGAATATATTAGGGCTTATGGAGATGGGATTCCATAAATTATTCAAAAGGAAATTTGAAAAACCTTCTTTTAAAATAATTTTTTAAAATTAAAATGCTACTTTATTGTAATATAATGTTTAAGTGTTTCAGTTAATGAATATTCTAAGTTAAAAATTATAATATTCTGCACTTTTTTTTATTCATGTGAAAACTTTAAATTAAGTTATATAGATATAATTGATTTTTACTTTGTGTATATATACATTAATATGTTAAAACATTCATTTTAATCAACAAATATCTAATTATTGATACATTAATTTATGTTTGGGTTTACTAATTTTTTAAAAATCCTGACAGGCATTTTAAAAATTTTACAAAGTGAATAAATTATAAGACATGTTGATTTTTTTAAATGTAAATTATTTCTTTTCATATTTTTTTATTAGAAAATTTGTTTTGCTTTTGAATTTATATGCATATTTTGAGAATGTATTAATATTTTTGAATAATTTAATAACTATTATATAAAAATGCATTTAGAATGTCTTTAAAAAAATAAAGATGTGTTTATAGCTATGTTGGTGTTTTTTTTATGGATATAAGAGCAAGCAAAACACTAATCATGTCTATAAGATCACTGGCATATGTTCCTGAAAAGGATTTTGATCTCTGTTTTGATTATGCATGATGCCCAATATTGCTTGTTGACATTTCCACAGTATTAATCATTTTTAAGACAAAAGTAAATGAAGTCTAAAGCAGAGGTCTCAGTACAACTTTATCAAGCATTATCAGGCAAGATTGACCAGACAGTTTTTATCATTTTTTTTTAAAAAGTGAAAATAATCAGCCATTTTTGTTCTAATTTTTTTGTTCTGGGCAAAAATTATAACTTATTCCCATGTCAGGAAATAAATTTAAAATAATTAGATGATAGAAGGGTTTTGGATAGTAATTTGTATAACATTTTAAATTACAATTTATTTTAATGTTATGCAAATTATTGTAAAATGAGTAATAATAGTGGTTTTTTTTCTTAGATCATATCTCAGCTTATCTTTGGAATTGAGAGACAATTTGTTCCAAGTCTCCTGATAATAATGTTGCCTACCATGTCTTTTATATAACCCCCCCCCCGTGCACTATCTTATGTTACAATCATTTAAATTTTTTTTTCTTCAAAAACTATAATGCTATGTTTTCTGATTAATAATATGCTTTGTATATTTATTATTAATATAGTAAAATATTATTAGATTTTTTCATTATCTAGAAAGTTTTAATATATTTAATTAAAAAATAATGAGATTAAAAAAGTTAAGGATGCAATTTTATTAATTATGCATTAAAAAAACTCAATAACATACATTTTTTAGTATATTTAATTTTATTCTTTGGTTGATTAATATTGGATTACTATATTTAATCATTAATCTTTGTGCTATTTGATGTAAATATCCTCTTGTGACATTCTATTGTTCACTATGAAAATACTATATATACTCTTCTTTATAAATCTTGTTTTATTATATGAACTATTATAAAATAAATAAATGTCACTTTGTTTTGAGTTTTTTCTTTTATAGACTTTATCAAGGAACAGTTAAAAAGTGATAAATAGAGATGAGAGTATGTTAAGGAATAAAAAAGTTAATAAAATTTTAACAATAATGAGTGGAAAGGGTTATATTGATAAATTGGATGTGTTTAGATTAAAAAGAATGGGTATAAAATGTACAAAAATTTATGGTTTACTTAAAATTCATAAGCCAGATATTCCATTGTGACCTATTATTAGTAATTATAATACTTATTATGAAAATATTTTGTAATGGACTTATAAAAAAAGTTTTTAAAAGATATATAACTTTATATGATGAAAACAGTGTTAATAATTCTAGGCAGTTTGTTAACAAATAAAATGAATTTTTGGAAAATAAAGATTTTAAGAATATGTATTTTGTAAAATTAGATATTGTTAATATGTATACTAATATTGATCTGGAAGTTTCTATTAATAAATTTATATGAAATTTTGGTCATTTATTGTAAGGATGTTATTTTTAAATATGGAAATAGTTTTTATAAGCAAAAAAGGGGGTTTAAGTATGAGAAATAGTTTAAGTAGATTTTTAGCGGAAGTATATATGTATAATTTTGAAAAATAATATTTTGTTTGTAATAATAATAGGCCAATTTTTTTTATACAAGATATGTATATTAATGGAAATAAGAGAAAAACATAATTTTTTCAATATATTAATAGTAAAGAGGATAAAATTAAATTTATTATGGAAAAAGAAAATGCTGATATTATTGAATATATGAATGTTAGAATTAAAAAATAAGTAATAATAATAAAGTAATAATTGAAACTTCTGTTTATAGAAAAAAAACATTTTATGGTCTATTAAATAATTGATTTTCAGATATTGAGGATAATTGTAAAATAATAAGATTCATAGACAATAAATTATGTTCAAATGAAAAATTATTAAAAAGTGAAATTAATATGACAAAATATAAATGTTTTATAAATTATTATTCCTAGAAATATTACTAATGGTTTATTTTATAATAAATATATTGAAAAAAGTGAATAATAGGATAAGATTAAATACGAATAAGAATAATAAGATAATTTATGTTCGTTTTAATGTTTCAAAAGGTTTGTTTGTTAAAATTAGGAAATTATTTATTACAATTAATAAAAAATATGTTATTATTTATCTTGTTTATAAAAAGAAAAAGAGTTTAAATTTGTTAATTAATAATGATACCCATTGCAATAGTTTAGAAGTTATAAATTCAGTTTATATTATAAAATGTTTAGATTATTTTAAAGATAATAAAGAAATATCATATGTTGGAACTACAAAGAATAAATTGGAAAAAAAATTAAAACGACATTTAAATGATAAAAATTATTGAACATAAAGATTTTAAAATAGAATCATTAGAAAGTATAAGATCAAATTATGAAAGAATTATAAAAGAAGGAATTTGTGGTAATGAAATGAAACCTATAATGAATAAGTTGTTAATTGAAAAAAAGAAAAAGAATAAATTGATTTAATTAAATAATTATAAGGAATTATTTGAGAAAGATATTTAAGGAATGAATTTAATGGAAATTTTAGAATGTTTCTTAGAAGAGTTTTATGGCAAGAGTATTTGTTATATGTATCAGATTATTGTAGACTATTTGTATTTATTTATTTTTTATGTATTTTTTTAATTGTTCCTTGATAAAAACTATAGAAGAATATAGTCAAAATGTCAGAGTGTTATTTATTTATTTTATAATAGTTCAAATAATAAAATAAGAATTACAAAGAAGAAGAACACGTGCTTTATTTATATATTGAAATTAATGGGTTATTTTTAAAATAGAGGCCTGTGTTTGTGTTATTGATTTAATTATACAAAAGTGTCTATTTTTATTACAATTAATTATATCTCTAAAACTTCTCTTGTACAAACAGTTATACTTTCATTTTAGCCTTTGTAAGTAGATGGAAATTGTAGTGCAGTAGAAAATAGATATTTAGGTGGGAATCAGTTACTTGTCATTCTAGCAAAAAAAAGCCATAACTACTTGACAAATAAGTTAAAAGGGTAAATAATTTTTATTTTACTTAAAACTGATTTTTATTTAATAATTATAAACATAATATTATTAATTGATGTAATTTAATTTTTTATATAATTTGAGACCATAAAGATGATATGTTTATGGTTTAGTTTGTAATCTGTTGTGTTTTAAATATATTTATTACTTTTTATTCAGCTCATCGTTTTTGTAATAATTGGGTTGCTTTAGATTTAATGTAATTAAACAAAACATTTTAATATTATATATATATAAATTTCTAAATTTTAGTAAAGCTATATTAAAATTTACTATATTTGCTAGAGCAGGGATCAGCAATCTTTTAGTAGTGGGGTGCCGAACCTATGTTACAATGTTATTCCATGTGCCGACATGATTTTACCAATCTTATTATATTATAAAATTGGTTGTTATAATAGGCTTCAAAGTTATATATAATATTATAGTATATGATATATACTACTATATAATATATACTTTTGAAGTTCTTTATAACTGGATTTTATATTATTGGTCATTCAGTATATTAAAATGCTTAGAATCATGTGAAAAGTACCTTTTTTTAAATTTGTAATTTTTAACTTGCTTATTAAAAATTATATTACAAATTATAAATTACAACTTTTTACCTATACAAAATATATAATTTAAATAAGAAAAAAATATCATGAATTCTAATATGATTAATCATTTTTATTATTAAAATAAATTAATGTGAACCTCGCCCTGTACCTCTTTGCTCAATTGCTTAATATCAGGTATGTAATTGGTCATTTTTAGCTTCACGCATGCTTCTGAATGTTCAGGTGTTAGGCAACTTCTTTGTGAACTCAAAATATTTTTCATATGTGAGCAAATTTGTTCATATAAATATGTTGAACCAAATGCCAAAAGCAGAATACTAGCAGTTTTTTTTCAAAGAATTAAATCTTTCAGGCAATGATATCCAACAACTGAGAATGACAGGTGACTTTTCTAAACAGTTCCCATCAAGAGTTTTCTGTAATTCTACAAATTTAGTTTTCCACAATTCTGATGACATTAATTCGATTAATTCCATTTCAAAGCTGTCAATATCCATCCACTCAAAAAGAGATTAATCAAATGGAGTCATCTTTAAATCAATTAAGTCAGGTTTCATAAAGAAAGAAAATATGGGTGTGTGTATTTGGAAAATTCTTCTCTGAGAGCTTCAGTATATTTTTGAAGTTCATCTTTGTTAACCTTAAATTTATTTACATGGTCCTTTACATTTGGAAAGAACTTGTGGGTGTTAGTGGTAATATAATGCCAAAATATATCTAATTTTGATGCAAATTCTTTCCAATATTCAAAAAGTTCTAGTAGTGTTTGACCCTTCCCTTGCAAATGCAAGTTTAACTCATAACTAGTCTTCATCATTTATTTCCAGATAATGTTGTTTTTTTTTCATCAAGAAACATCATGATTTTTTTCAGACATGATACAAACCTGTTCAAGACATTATCTCGACTAATCCAAGAAACATTGCTGTATAGAGGAAAGTCTATATATGCACGATTTATTTCTTGCTAAAGGGATTTAAATTGCCTATGTGTTAATGAAAAATGAAAAAACTATGAAATTAATTATTTTAATGACAGTGTCCATTACAGAATTCAAGCATTGTTATGCAATTTTTGCAACTAAATTTTCCTGATGTATAATCTAATGGAAACTTGATATTCAATGTTTAGTATGATTTTCAAGAAGTTTAACAAATCCCTTTTCCTTTCCAACCATGTTAGTAGTAATACTAAATATTTTATTTATGTTAATTTTCTGTTTTTCTGATTTTCAAAATAATTGAAAAATGTAGTGAAAATATTATGCCCCTTTGTTGTATCAGTTAAAGGAATCAAGCAACACAATTCTAAATAAATATGATTGTTGTCACAATATTGTGCAACTATTGTTAGGTGCACCACATTATTTACATCAATGCTTTTATCAACAGCAACACTGGATGCAACAGCTTGTTGTAAACTGGTTTTCTGTTTTGTTTTTACATCTTTGACCATGTCAGTTATTCTTTGAATTGATTTAGCTGAAGCTGGTATTTCTTGAATTCGAGACAGTATCGTTTGTTTATCTGGTAAATCACCGAATAAGATTTCAGCACTTTTCAAAAATGTTTCTTTGATGAATTGTCCATCTGTGAAAGGCTTGCCTTTTGAAGCTACACAATGAGCAATTGTATAACTACATTCGGTGGCTTTATTTTGGGTTCCAATTATTTGACTAAAATAAGTAGTTTGTTGCTTAAAAGTAGAAACAGTTACTTTTATAGCTTCACTTTTCTCACCTGAGTTTTTAAACATGAACACACATTTAGTTTGATAATGTCTTTGTACACTTGAGGTACGATAAACAATACTTTCACAGCATAATGTACACACAGCACAATATTTTTGCTGCACAAATCCATATTCATTTATCCAAGAGTCTTTAAAAGAGCGAATATCACATTTTTGTCTTTTGTGGGACATTTTGTGGATCTCTCAGACAGTATGCCATGAGAATCTCTTTTTGAAAGAAGTGCCACCAATGAGCATCGATTATTTACCACTCAACTACCGAAAATAGCTTTCTAGAATTGAAAACATTTGGATTATGATCTCATTTTTTAATATTATCAGAAATAAAATGTGAATATGTAGAATTTATTTCACTTGCAAACAAAAATATCTTTTAAATGAAGTCAAGTGTATTATTTTCTGATAAATAATGATTTAATCGTAAATTCAATGTTGAATGTAAAAGCAAAAAAAAAAAAAAATGCTGTAATTAATATATATATATTTTACTATTCCAATTTATTCCTAGTGCCATTGATAATCATTGATATGCCAAGCATGGCACGGGTGCCATAGGTTGCTGACCACTGAACTAGAGCATCCTCTAAATTTGATAGTATCATGACTAATCACAAGTTTTTTTAAGGTTTATTAATAGTTACCATTTATTAATGTCAGAAAACAAAAATGTTAGTCAATTTTGTAATTTTTTTTATTAAATATAATATTTGTAATTTTTTTTTTGAAAATTGGTTTTGCTTTAACAATTTTTTTTTACAATTTAATGTAAATATGTTTTTTATTAAACATTTCTAAGTATGTCACTCATCTGAACTATATTAGGGTATTGATAGACCATGAAAGCATGGAGCACCTTAACATGAATCAGCATTTGTGGCTGTTTCTGAAGCTGGCTGGGAAATGTTATTGTGAAATATATATTATAGCTCTGTAGTTAAAAGCACTCATACCAATTTTTTCCCCAGCATTTTTTATTTAATGGCAAAGTTACTTCCTTCACATAAACATAGGGGTTGTGAATTTGACACATGACATCAGACAAAAATTCATGCATTCACCAATCAGACAACAGAGAAAATACAGATTATATATATATTTAATTTATTTATTTTAATAAAGCTGGATTTATGAAGGCATGGGTATTTATTGATCAAATATATATATTATACGTCCAACGAGTGGGAGTCGCAGCCCGCACTCCAGGCCCCTAGGCTTTGAGCCAGAAATTTAAAGTAGGCGTCGCGCGTTAGGTTCCCTTTTTTACTATTTAGTCGTTAGCCCATTGTCATAGCTCAGTGGAGCGCAGAGATAATAAAATATATAACCTTGGATATAAATATAAAACAATAAGCCACTGCCAGAAATTAACACATAAATTTTTTTATGCACATATAAAAATATTTAAATCCGAGGAATAAGTTTAACATTTAGATTTTTATCTTAATTTTAATTTTACATTTAAAATAGCGCTATAATGTTTAATATTTTATTTAGAGGGTCGAGTATGAATGGACTACATAGGTCGCATTTGAAAGGAAAATTTCTTCCCTGACTTAACCTTAGGCAACAAATTCGCAATCAACGGCCCAATCCATCTGATACATTCAGTATTCAATGTAGCATGATACGACAACACAAAATACATATTGTCAGGAAGTACATCTGAACAATAAGTAGAAATAGAGAGGTTGATCCCACCAACAGGATGTGACATCGTGGCAAGTAGATCAATAAACAAAAACTCCATAGGAATGGACTGGGTCTTCTGCCGACTTACAAACCCATCCATAGGCAAACAGAGGGTGTGTGGCGTATATCTATAATCCTGCCCGTAGCGGATCTCATACTACATTTACTAATTACACAAATATACCAATCCATTGAACCAATTCAACTACGAAATGAATAACCTAAGATTACCCTCCCTAATACAACTTTACAAAACTATATAGCCATCCGCCCGACTTAATTTTAACATTTATATACTTCGCACAGATTTATTTAAAAAGTGGGTATAGATCGATTACACAGATTCCACGGTCAAAAACTTTCAAAATAAACATAAACGATCAAAATACAAATTATTGATACCGACAATCGCAGAGGGAAACTTATAAGTAACCCAATAGTTTACCATAAGATACTGTTGTCCAATAACTTAAAAGAAAATAAATACTTTTAGATCTCACGTAAGGTATCTTTTTATCGAATGTCAATTTTTGATCAAATATAAAAAAAATCTAATTAAGAAAATCAAGCTCTATAGACAACTAAATGTAATGCTTTAATAATTTCTACATAAAATATTACACAAAAAAATATTAAAGGGAATGATTCTTTAAAATCAGGAAGATATAAAATTAACATTATTAATTTGATTTAAAACTACAAAAGTAGATAAGAGTCCATTTTAAATAGTCGGCTTGTTTATATTTGTCACTTGAAAGTTCTTGAATTAAGTTATGATTTTAAAATTTTCAGTTCATTGTTATAGAAAGTCTGTTGTTGGAATTCCAAATTTCCTGGAAGATCTGATGTTTTGGAGGTGGAGTTGTGGTTCTGTCCTGGTATCACAGTCTTTGCATTTTTAAAAAGTGAGTGAGGACAAAGTGCTCTTGTGCCAGACCAAAATAAGTTGGAAAAAGCTCTTTGAACTCAATATTTTTTCTTTTTATATCATACAAGGATTACTGAACAAAAGTCACTAATCTGTTTTTTCGTTATGGTGAAGGCTTAGTGCTTCCATTTGTCAAGCTAAAACCTCTTTCTTCTCTTATCTAACTTTCCATCTGACTTTTTAATTAAACAGCTTTTAGATAATTAATAAACAATCATTTCCTTTTATAGATTACAGGAATTAATTAATACCTGCTTTTATTTTAACTTACGTTATTTTTTTTTATTAAAATATTTTTATATTTCAATCTTGTATTTTTTTATTTAAAAAAAATACATTCAAATACTTTTTTTTTTTTTGTTTATGAAAAAATATTTTTAAGTTTAACATTGTGGAATTATAACGTTTAACAATGTTTTAATTTTAGGTTGAGTTTTTCCTTTTATTTGGAACTTTTAAGTTTTATTTTAATTAATGTAATGACATATTTATATATCGTTACAATATATATATATATATATCATTACTGTAAATTATCCTCTTCTAAATCATTCCCACAATTCCTTAAAAAGTATGGTACTAAATGAAACATATAAATTTTATTTTTATAGAATATACTAATACAAATAAATTATTCAATAGGTATAGCTTTAAAACAGAGACAAAACTCTCCATATAGTAGTGCCACTCAGTGCTTACCAGAGTAATCAATTGATGCAATATTTGTGCATAAAATTCTTATCTAGTGCCTACTCATCCAATATCCACAGATTAGTTTTTAGCTTGTAGTTTTCATCAGTGAGTAGCCTTGGATGTGAGAGCATTGCACCTAGATATTAGGATCTAATGCAATCCTCTAGCAGCCAAACTTTTACCTTTTTAGTCAACTATAAAGCTAGAATTCAAAACTAAAAACAATAATATTTTCAGTTCTAAGTTCATTTGCTTGTATAGTCATGTAGATCTGAACTCAGTTCAGCAACTATACATTTTGGTGTTTTTTGTTCTTTAATAATCATAGTAGCCATTATTCTATTGGGCAGGATTGGTATTAAACCACTAAGCATAACATGATCATCATTTTTTTATACTTGCTCAACAGTTAAAACAGGGGCAACATACAGTAGTGCCACTCAATGTAAACCAGAGTACTCAATGAATGCAAGAAGGTTTGTGTATAAAATTATCTAATTCAAACTCAGATGCACTAGATAGGGATTTTATGCACTAACCTTCTTGCATTCATTGACCACTCTGGCTTACATTGAGTGGCACTTCTGTATTTTGCTTCTGTTTTGACAGCTTGAACAAGCATAATAAATGGTGATCATTGTTTAGTGGTTTAATACCAATCCTGCCCAATAGAATAATAATGACTATGATTATTAAAGAACCAAAAAACACCAAAATGTATAGTTACTGAACTGAATTTAGTTCTATATGACTATATAAGCATAATAAACTCAGAGTGAAATTATTATTGTGTTTTCAATTTTGGATTCATAGCTTTATATGTGACTAAAAAGTTAAATAGTAGCTGCTAAGGGGTTGCATTAGATCCAAAGATCTAGGTGTAGTGCTCTCATATCCAAGGCTCCTTACTGATGAAAGTCACATGCTAGAAACTAGTCTGGGCATATTAGATGAGTAGGCAATAGATAGGGATTTTATGAACAAAATCTTGCATCAATTGATTAATTTGTCTTATGTTGAATGACACTGCTATATGGACAGTATTACCTCTGTTTTAATAGTTTGAGCAAGCATAAGAAATGGTGATAATGTGAAGGTGTAGCTTTCTGATGGATTACTTATTAATATATTGTTATCTTCTCACTTTTGTTCTATTGCAGATGAGTTACAGAAGAAATGTTTTGATTCTAATCTGAATTATTGTAAAGAGGATTTGTGATATTGTTAATTGGTTTACATGAGTTTGATGAATAAAATCACAAAGATTGAAAATGATATGAAAGAATCTGGCATAACTCAATTTTGTTTTATTAAATATAATTACATTGTTTCATTTAATCAAGCATCAGTAATTTAGTTGAAATTCAATATTGTTAAGATGGTAAGCATTTTAAAGTAGTGGTGTAGTCTCCTACTAGAAAAATGTTTTTGGATTGATATAAGACAAAGTCTTCGCTGGCTTGTAAAGGAACTTTTACCATAAACACAAGAACTATAAAAAGTTAAATAGAGAAATATTAGTTAACAGCCAAGTGTACTATCAATGGGATAGGTTACCAAAGATTAACAATAATCACTACTATAAAAAAAAGGATGAATATGGATTGTTTATAATAGTGACTGAAATAGATTTTCCAACTCATTTAGTCTCTGTGAAGATTAATTTTTCTGTAACAAATTGACGTATGCCTCTTTCTACAGTAACATGAAGTTTAGTTCAATTGTTAAAAATCCTCAAGAGTAGAGCAGATATCTCTAAGATTTCATTATCTTATCCCCATTTACTTCATTAGATTTCATATTAACATATCAAATTTTGTGTTTTGGATTCTCAGCCAAAATATCAAATTTAATATTTTGTGATTTTTTTTCTCTGTGTGAGCATGGAAAAGTTTTTATAGGGTTATTGTTTTTCATAAATAATTATACTATCTTGAAATTGAGTATCACAAAATGAAAAACAAATGCAATATAAATAAATGTTTTTCATCAGTATTCAACAATTACATAAACACATATATAATAAATATCACATGATCATCATTTCTTATGCTAGCACATTACTGTTATTAACACAGGCAAAACTCTCCATATAGTAGTGCCTTCTAGCATCCATTGATTACTCTGGTTGGCACTGAGTGACATTACTATATGGAGAGTTTTGGCTGTGTTAAAAGAAATAGCTTGGTGTATGTATGCTAACATGCCCGGAAAGGATATTATTCTTTTTTCCTCCGTTTTCTCATTGTCTTAATGTACTTTTGGTGCTGAGCACTATAATCAGCTATGATTATGGAGCTCAGCACCAAAAATGCACTAAGTGAAATAGAAAACTGATGAAAGAAGAATAAATAATACACTTCACCAGGCATAGTAACATATGTATGCAAAGTTATTACTGACAAACAATGAAGCTAATATGTAATAAATAAGAAATTGGTAGAGTCTCATAGTATAGTGAATAGTAAGTACATCAACTAGCTATACCCATTATCAGGATTTTGAGTTCAGAATGGGCAGTTCTTTTAAAATATTCTCATCACAAACAAGCTCAATAATTTTTTTTAGATAACCACTAATTTATCCAGTATTTATCTGTGAATGGATATCTCATTATTATTAACTAAAGTAAATGAGAATACCTGATTAATCTGGATTGAACAGATGAATATCAATGCATTGTCTGTAAAGGTCTTATAATATGGTGTAACCTTTATCAATAGTGATAGATGTCATAGTTCTATATACAGTTAGCTTATGGCTTATCTTTATTTTTTTTAACTGATGCACTTGAATACAGTATGACTAATTACTGTTTTTTTCATTTGTCAGCCATTATATAGATGCTACTGATATTGTTGTTGTCTTATAGATCTGACTTTAATGCATTAAATTTAATTTTACATATTGCTTTGATCATGTTGTGGGTTATAATTGTGAAACAATAAAGTTATTTGATAAAGAAATTATTTTCTTCTGATTTATTTATATTTCTGAAAAAAAAACATGATGTTCTAATTTTAATTTACTATTCCCTTTTCTCCAATAAAATGATAAATTTCATTAAATCAAAAATCCTATCTTAATTTTAATTATTATAAAATGAAGTTATAATTGTAAAAAAAAAAAGTGTATTTGTAATATATATATATATGTCTGTTTGACATTTATGAAGGAATATCTACTGTTATTAAAGAACATTTAAATATTTTTTATTGCTTAATTGTATTAAATTGATCTGCAGATACTGTTATATAAATTTGTAGTTATTCTTAGTGATCTCTTATAGATATTGCTCAGTATTTAAAAGTTATATCCTGATTTCAGTATTCATTTTGTATTCATTCAGTACAAAATCAGCACAGAGACCTGTTGATTAACAAAGATGAGATTAGCTATCAGAATGTTTTTTAATAATAACTTCAAACTTTATTTAAACTTTTCAAATACTTTCAGTCTTTTAATAATAGCATACAGGCTAGTATAAAACATATTTTTAGTGGTATTCAAATCTTTTCTTCAGATATTATAAGCCTAGCAGTGGTCGTGCTAGCATGGGATATGAACCAGACAGCTTTAATTTGTGAATATTGAATTTAGGATGATGCTCTAACCAATTAGGTCATTCTTCCAAAGTTAACTGTCAATCAAGGGTGATAATTTATAATGTTTGAAAACCATTTATTATCTTTACTCTTAAAAAGATTGTTATAGGTAAGTACATGTAATTTCATTGACTGTTGTCTTTGTCAGAATTATCTACTTAGTTAGAGCACTAATCTTAAATTCAATATTCATGAATCAAAGGTTCCTAGTTCTATTTCCCATGGTAATACTGTCACTGATCAGACTAGCAATACCTGGAGAGGGGAAAATAATATATATTAATTTGTGTGTGATTATAAAAGTTGAATAGATTTAAAAAATTTAAATGAAGTTTGAATTTTTTTAAAAACATTAGCAATTAATATCAGATGATGGAAATCCAATATATAATTATAACTAAAATTTCATCATCACAAACTTTTTGACAAATATTAAGAAGAATTAAATATTTATTTATATTTAATGGAAACTTCTTTAGTTGTAGCACATATAGGAATTTAATTTGTTAGACTTCTTTTTGAATAACTAACTCTTTTTTTTTCCTCTAAAAAATTACATTTTTTTTTGTAATTCTATCAGATATTAACAACTGTTATTTTACTAATCTACATTTCATAATCAGTCATGTGGGTTTTCTTTCACATGAGTGGAAAAAAAATTGATAGTACAGTATATGTTAATATTTCTAAATACATTTATCAAATTCAATTGATAGGAATAATAAAAGTTAAGTTCTCAAACTAATATAATTAGGCAGTAAAATCAAATAGTTTATTGCTTTCGACTTCATAAGAAGTTTGAGCAATTAAAATGAGCCATGATACATGGAGTTTGAGCTCCCAAGTCATGCATCATATTATGTAAGGCATTAAGAAGTGTGGTAGCATGATTGTTAGAGATTTACTTTGTACCATCTCATATTTAGAACATAATATAATTTTTACTATGTTCTGAGTTTTAGAAGAAATTATAAAATAATGAGTCCAACCTATTTGGTGGAAAGTCTTTATGTGAATGCCAAAAATTTATAGATATTAGCACACACTATATAATTTATACTTTTAACTTACATTTTGACCCAAGCCTTTGCAGAGATACTAAAATCATGGATAGTAGTGAATTTCTGTGTTTTTAACATATATGTATATATTCTAGAGACATTTGTAATACTCGGTAATATATATATAATACAATTATTTTAAAAATTATCACATTATTGAATCAACAACAACAAAAAATAGTAATAAAATATTACAGTTATAAAAAATAGTGGAGTAATGAAGAGAGGTCACGGGTACTCCAAGATAGATGTGAACATATGTGAAATTGTTCATTTTTTTCTATTTCAAAAATAAAAATAAACCATACTATTCTTTTTATTCTTATTGTATGAATGTTGATGTTGATAAAATACAGCAATATTGTAACTATGTGTGGTATTTTTGAGTTCATATTAATTTCACATTACCAAACATCATAAAGACTCTGTGCTTTTTGATGATACAATCTATTACTTTATAACACTTCTATTTACTGAAAAGCTCTTTTTTTTCCTCATGTGTCATAGCATCAGCCGGGAAGCGAACCCGCTAATGCGGGACAATTGCTTGTAAAGCTGCTGTCGCTGACCTCTCGACCACCAATGCTTGACATTTCAGATTTTAATTGAATAATATTGACAAAAAAATGTCAGTTTAGTTAATTGAACGGAACAGTTATGTTAATCTGATTAGAGATTAACCATCCTTTATGAACTAAGATCCCCTTCCCATTTGTGATTATATTGATTTTTTTTTTAAACATCGTTTTTATTTTTTGTTGTATTTTTTTTAAAATACTGGCAAAAGAAGTTTAATAGATTTCAATCAGACCTCACAAACATCTCTCCTTGGATAGCACTGAAAGAAATGACATTCCTTATTAGGCAAGCGACTTACCAGTTAAGATTTTTATTATTACTTCTCGGTTGTAACTGTTAGCTAATAATAGCTAGACATCCATTCACTTATCAATAATTGGATGTCTAGCGGAGTTGCTGTTGTACTTAACAAAAAAAAAGTCAAATTTGTTTAGAAAAAAAAATCCAGGTTCTAAGTATATTTAAACTCCAAAGTGTAGGAATACCAGACATATGAACTAACCACTAAAAAAGCAATAAATCATAAACTTATATTAAAATGTTCTGTGTAATTTATTTTACTGACACACTTATTCACTTTATTATAGTTTATTTTTGTCTGCCTTTATATGAGTATATATGCAAAAAATAAACAGCCATTCAATAACGAGAATGGCCATTCTAACTCAAAAAAAAAAAAAAAAAAAGAAGAGAGAAAGATTGAGAGAGATATATAAGAAATAATAAAGGAAAGGAGAAAGAGAAAAAACTGCTCCAGAAATGAGTTTTGCTAATGATTATTCAAACCAATCTGTGAACCACAAATAAATCCACGTATAGAATATGCTGGTCCATTTTATTTTAAGAAAAAAGATATTGTATTTTAATTTCCTTAAAGAGAAAGCGTTTTCTTTATGAAATACTTAAACACCGCAACTAATAATAGCTTTCCCAATATATTCTATTTTTCGCCATATCTTTCCAGTGGAAACAATTGACATTGCACTTCTTTAGAATGTTTTTGAGGTAATCCTTATATGAGTATATATATGTGAAGAAGAAAAAAAAACTTTTTCCAGATGTTATTAAAATGAATGATCATCTTTCTTTTTAGCTGAAATTTCAGTGAATAGTGGGGGAGGAGAAATCTTGAATCAGCTTTTAATAGACTAAATGTTTTGTGAGTAATAAATCCTTTTCAAGAATAGTTTTATTTTTATGACTTGCTAAGCACTTGTATGGCTTGACTTCTTATTGAGAAATCTCTATGTATATTCACCCAAGATCATAAGTAGATTCTCTGAGCGTTGTCATGGCAATATCAAGTTGTCATCCACACAGCTGTAACAAGATTGAGGTTCATTCTGAATCTTATCATTTAAATTAATTTTAAAGCACTTTTATCTTTTTAAAAAAATAATCACGTCTTTATTGTTTTTTGCTCATTTTTTTTTTTTTAATATTATAAATATATTTTTAATAATATCCAAATTACCATCTACTTCTTTTACACATATTCTGATAAAATGCCTTCACGGGTCTGTGTCTTTATATACATATAATTACTTACCATTTATTTCATTGATAATTTGACTCTAGGAAATGCTCAACTGACAACTGAATGAAACAAATTCATGTTCAACAAATGATAGTTGTAACGGGGATGTGAAATAAATGTAGTATAGCACTGGCAAAATAGTTCTCAGAAAATCTTTATGAGAGAAGTCTATTCATTACATACATAAAGTAATTGCTTAAGAGCTACAAGGAAATATTATATATATTTCATGTATTGAATCAAGGATGTTCAGCACCGAAAATACATTTAGGTTAGATTATTTAATGACGGATTCTCTCCATATTTCTGGGATTAATATTCTCTAAATAATGTACAGGATCAAATTGGAGGGAAAAGAATATAGTCACATATGCACTAAAATCATGTCTTGTGTTTGCTTGTCATTATAGGACTTATTCTACTTTTATTTCTAAGTCAATTATTGTATTTTCATGTTATCAACAAAAGTTAATGATCATTATTTCCCTTAAGCTTGGCAAAATTCCATGTCATTAATTATATACCCTGGGGCCATTTTAAACAAATTTTTTAAGAAATTTATCACAGTAGAGATATGGTGATATAGAATAATGCTTTCACTTTGACAGTCATGTGATTGAGTATACTAAATAAAGTAATAGCTGAAAGATGATGTTGCTCATGCTTCTAATTTTTGAATTGATTTATTTTTCAAAACATGAGTTACTGAAATCTTGGAAGGTTAGATTTTGGATATAGGAGTATTTTTATATTAAAATTTGTTTATATAAATATATACACCAATGGGGAAATTGTGATCTCAATATATTTCAAAACATAATGTGTGTCTATGCAGACAGCCAGTATTTTGTTTACTTAAATTAGTTTAACATAAATCTGGATTTGCCAAATGATTGGGCATGTATATAATCAAAAAAATTTTTTAATGTTATGCATAAGTAAACATAGACGTCTGTTTTTGTTGTTTCATGCTGTGTGGATGTTTTTTTAATACATCATAGTTTTTATTTTTATTTTCTAAAATATATATATATATTTTGCACCACAGCTAATGATAAACATATGTTTAAAAGTGAATTTGATTTATGTAAAAATGTAACTTAAGTAAGAAGTGTCAGAATACTTATATAAGTAGAGGTCTTTTAAAAATTAAATAAAATAAATAATTACATTTTTAATATTTGGAAATCATGTGATATTTCAGCACCAATTGATTAGTTTTGATGCATTTCAATTCAATTGTTCATTTTGTACTTTGCTCAGCTGATAATCAATCCTGGAATCTTATTTCTTGAGTCCACCACTAAACTTCCACACTAACCACGTAAAACATTACAAATTTTTATTCTTTATAAATCAGTAAACTGTCATTTATATCACTTTAAACTTAGTCTTTTTGAATTAGATAATGAAACCATTCAGAAATAACTCTTTGAAGTTGATAATAATATTTCTGCTGATATTAAAAAATTGAATAAAACCATATTTTTGCTATAGATATATATATTTCATTCACTTTTGGAATAGCAATGAGATTTTTCATTGTCTATAATGAACATCATAAAGATATTTGCAATAATTATGATGGTCTTTGTCTCTATTATCACAAGTAAAGTCTTGGTATAAGTTATCCTGAAATAGGTATGATAGTCAATATTTAATTTGATAGAAATACATAGATTTTTAAATTTTTTTTGAATAATCTTTACTCTCTTTGTTTATATGCATTAGAAACACTGATAGAAATGTATTAATAATTAGTCATTCATTAGATTATAAATTATCCATTTAATAAATAATACTTCTGTATTGTAATTTTCACTACACTCTTCTCGCACAAGATAGGGATTGTTTCTATACACACTTATTCTGATAGCTCATTTTACCATGAGGCAACATTCAACTATTGTTTTTTTTTTATTGAAGATTACAAAAAGCTAGGATAGTTGTGCCTCACACTTAACACAAAAGCATATTTATATTATACAGACTTGTAACTACCATCTCTCATGATAAATAAGTAGATGTTTATTTGGAGGAAGCAGTTATTATATCTGGATTAGCTAGAAAAAGAGTTTAGGACAACTAAAAATTGACAAGACTAAAGTCATGACTCTATATAAGAGAGTTGTTGGAACTCTTAAAGTCCAGATCTGTATAACATATTCAGGTAAAGCAAATAGATTAAACAAGTTTTTTTAGGCATTTTACAATTATTGCAAACATCAAGTGATGTGTTACAGTAATCAATGTCGAGAATTTGCAGCAAACTCACCTATTGCTGCATTACTTAGTGGCAGAAGACTTAAGGTAGGCAGGTCTGCAAGATGACTGTATTAACCCAATTTTTAAAAAAATGAGATGGACCAAAAATATAATAAAAAATATTTGCAAGATATGTTTGAAAAGTTTTCATACCATCAAACTATAAATCCTTTAAAAAAAAATTACAAAATAAACTAAAAGATATAAAGAAAAACATGGCTATATATGGCATATAGTACAAATGTTTCTGTAGATTTTTTGGTCACCTGCTTTTGAATTGTCTATAAAGATGGGCAAACCATTTTATATAATATATTATAAATTAATAAATAAAAATTATAGCAATAACAATATGCATTTTATATATGCAATTTGATTATTATTTTTAAACTTAAACTAAAAGTTTTGACATCTCCAAAGATTATATTAAGAAACATTAGTTTTTAGATAATTTTTTTCTATAATATTAGTTTTTAGATAAGTTATTGAACAATTAAAACTGCCAGAATAGATTTAAAAATAAACAAATTGCATGTATTGTGTATATATATATGGAAAGTGATTATTATTTTTGCTTATATTTAATATAATATAGGAAGTACAAAAGAAATCATAGTAAAAAGTGGGTTGTTTTATTTCAGAAAATAATTGGTAAAGTATAAACCAGCTACCTCATCACAAATTATTAAAGAAACATAAAGTAATGATTAAAGAAGAAAAACAAATTTGTCTAATGTTGAAGTCTATGAGTGTGCTAATGAAAATATAGGTGGCAAACCATGCTTGCATCATTACCATATGTGATGTGATGTGATGGGATGAAGCAGAATATGGGAAAACTTAGAGTGGAGAATGGAAAATAAAATGACTAATAGGTTTCTCTGGGTATAATTGCTGAGAGATTTCTGACTCCATTTAAGGAGAAGCCACAGTACATCACATCAACATCACAACATATTTATTTGGAAAATGACAAAAATCTTAGAGAAAGAAGGAAAAGTTAAATTTTTTTTAGAAAAGCTGCTCACTTGACAATAGCAAATAATCCCATTAGTCAGCTTAATGTGGTGAACTATAGTGTTTGAAAACCACTCATTAATTATGCGCTTAACAAAAAATGAAAAAATAAAGAGGACCCTCATCGATAAGTATATAAAACTTTTATTGTCTGTTGCTTTCGACAGCATGAATAATCTAATTGGTTAGAGTATTACCTTAAAATTAATTTTATGAATGTAAATATCACTAGTTTAATTCCCATGCTAGTAATATCTCTGGTCAAGTCTTCAACATATGAAGAAGAGAAGAGAATAATAATCCAAACATTGTTTTATATACTAATCTTGTTTTATTTATTAGTTAATGTTTAATGTATTTAGAAAAGTGTAAATAATTTTTTTTTTCTAAAATCATTAGTAATTAGTGGTTACCACTCTTTTCTTGTTAAATCGTTGTCCCAGTGTTTACGATCTGATTGGCTATTAATAATCACAAGCGCTGAGAGACTTGCACTCTCTCGTAAGTTAATTTCAAATCATCTGCGCTTTGAAAATAAATATTAAACTAAATAGTGGAAATAATCTGATATATAATTGCAGATAAAAGTTTTTGGAACTTGAATAAAGTACTACACTTATTTTGATATTTACCATATACAAGTCTGGCACAATGAAGGCTTATAGAGGAATAACTAGTAGAATGAACATTGTCACAAAATTAAGATGATACAACAAATTTAAGAATGGCAGACATCTTTTGTTACATCAAACTATAATTCTGAAACAAATTGCCACCAAATATATGTGTTTTAATGTAAGTTATAGAAAATAGATGAAATCAATTAATAGACTTTTATCATATATACATAAAATTCAGTGATTTCTGTGATTTTTAAAATTTGGTTTTTAAAATTATCATTCTCTTCCATCATCTGCTAACAGGGACCTTTATATATACATATGTTCTTCTTAGATCTTTTTATTCAGTTTATATAAAGAATAATAATGCAGATGTTCTTCAGTTAGCTTAACTTTTGATTATATATATATAAGCCTAAATATAGATAGACAGGAAGTATTGCATCATGGATGCATTTGTTGATTTACTGGTTCTTGTATGATTGAGTTTGAAAACAAATGATTGTTAAAGTGCATAAAATATTTATTATAATTATTTATTTTTAAAATATATTTGAATTTTTTTTTTTTGAATTGGAATATTTATGATAAACATTCTATTGACAACATTGTTAAAAAAAAGTTAATTAAGAATTTTTTACTTTTATTTATAGACTTATTTAGAAAACAATCTTGAATTCTAACATTGTTGGTATATTTATGATAATTTTCAAGTATACTGTCATTAACTGAAATTTTGTTTATTGATATTAGCTATGACAAGTTCACTTCATTCAAATGTTCATTTTGGTCATGAGAAAGATGTTTTCTCTATTTTTTAATTTGTTTACTAGAAGGTATTTTCTTAGTATCAGAAAGAAGATTTTTAAAAATTTTAAATGAATCTGTGGCAATTTAATGTATACTAAATTATTATATAATGTTAAGTCACAGTTACTTCATTGAAAGATTTTATATCCATACAGGTTTCTTTTTGATGATGTTATATTAGTTTTTGAATAACTTATTGTATTTTTAATGAAATCATTATTTTGAAATGCTACTAAAGAATTTGTAATATAATTATTTTTGAGGATTGCTATGTATATATATTCAAAACTCACACTTATACATGTGTATATTCTGCCAAGTTTTCAAAATTGTTGGCACAAAATATCTACTAATATAATGATCAAATGGTAAGAAAAATACTCTATTGGCAGTAATTTTAATTATTATATTCCAAAGAAAATGTCAAATAATGAAACACTTGTCACTGATTACAATAATAAAAATAAGTCAGATGATTTATGATATTTAAGTATTTTTATGATAGTCTGAGCATAACTTCATTGATGACAGCTTTTAATTGTATTCTATTGCTTAGCGAATCAGTATATCTGTAGGCTGTTAATATACATACTTAATTGCTAATAATCATTTGTGTAACTTATTATATAAAAGAGCTGCAATATGTAATATGAATCATTGAAGCATTCTCTAGTTGTTTGTTGTGAAAATTAGATATTAGATCATATATACACACTTTAATAGCTAATTTCTGAAATGTAATATTTTGCATTTCAGGACTTATTTTTTATATATATTTTAATTCAAAGATTGGCTATTACATATATATCATCTAACATTTTATTTTCAAATTTATTATATTTTATGATTCATGATAAAGTCATTAGTTCTTGTATTTATTATAAATACCTGAGAAAAATTATGTCCAACCAAAAAATATTAAAGAAAACAAAAAAAAAAAAAGTTTTTAAAACAAAAGAACCTTATTTAATTTATATTAATGATGCATTTTTTTATATCTACATCAATGTTAAATTCCATATTGAGAATTATGCCTACTTGTGTAACATCATCACTAAAACAATAGTTTTGAGAAAATATTGTTTTAAATGAAATAAATTTCTGACCTTTTTGATAGTGTCTTAGTAAATGAAAGTGAAAATAAATTGTTTTTAAACATTATAAATTTGTCCTGTATTATCTAAAGATTACATTTCTGTGTATTTGGATGACAAATTATAAAAAAATAAAAAATTGGCACATGTTTAAAAAGGAAACTTGCTTAGCTTGCCTTTTTAATTTTATTATTAAATTAGCAATCTATTATCTTTTCAAATAGAACTAATTTTAGCTTTTTCAATAAAAAGTACAAAAAGAGACAATTTTAATGTAATGAATGAAACATATACAATTGACAGTACTCAGGGGATCATATAACAATAGAACACTCAGTTAGCAGATTAAGCATGATAAAAAATATCACAACAGATTTTTGTTTTTTAATCTTGGAACTTTTACCCCATTTTTTTTTTTTTTTAAAGTGTCATAGCATTGGCTGGGACACGAACTGCCTGCAAGTGCAAGGCAGTCGCGCTGACCTCTCGACCACCAATGCAAGACAACTTTTACCTCATTCTTAAGTATATTTTTGTACTACTCTACCAATGAGTTACTATTTTTTGGAATTTCTTACATAATTTTGTTAATTAATAGAGTGAAAGTTTAAATTAAGAAAAAGGCTTAATAAATAATAAATATGTAAAATGTAATATTTATATATTTAAACAGTTGTTTTTGTATGTTGATAAAAAGTACCATTATAGCATTAATGTAGTTTTAAAAATAATATTGTTTGAGATTTGCAATAAATAAATTTTGTTATTCAAATAATTAAATCTAAATCATATAATAAAAGTTGAGAAATGAAAATAAGTACAACAGCCTTACCTTATCTGTGGTATTTTGATCCAAGCCTTCACATGGTTAAACTCAAACCTGTAGACTAATATCAAACCCTAAATAATATTTCTTTTTGACCCATTATATTTAACCTATGTAACCATAACTATGATGCATTTTACTTTAAAAATTATATCACCAAAAATAATTATATAAAAAAAAAAAATTAATGCAGTTATGATAAAGACAATACAGAAATAAATTGAAAAATAGAGAGAATATGTTCAAATATGTATGACTTTTTTTGTTTCATAACTAAAACAATTATTTTTATTTTACACTTTCCATGATTTTTATTCTGTTTGACAAAATTGTCATTATTTAAACTTTAAATAACATTTAAAAAAAATTAATAATTCACAGCATTGATATTATATGTATAAAATGCTTTCTTTATAATAGCAATCATGTGACTGACTGAGTGCTTGCAATGAGGAAATGACAGACTGAGAGATGGATTCATTATCTTTCTGACCATTGTGGATGCATGGAAAATTTACAAATTGAATTTGTAAATTTATAATTTTTTGATTTTTATTTAATTTTATTTTTAACCATGAATTATTGAAACTCAAGATGGTGTGAATTTTGATATGGTGATATTGCTGCATAAACTGATGAATTATTTATTTTCAAATTATGTAAAGTGATTTTCAAAATTAAACTTTTTTGTCATTAAATGTATAGTGCAGGAACAAGAAGACAACATTTGCTACGCTAGTAAATTATTGATTAGTGAGGCATTTTCTTTTTTTTTTATGTTAACTAATTATCATTTACCAAATGATAATTGAAGGGTAAAATAAAAAATTATAAACTTGTTTGAGGATTCACGGGTATCTGAAAAAATTTCTAAGTTAGATTCAGAATTGAAGTCTAGGTAATGGAATGACAGATAGATGCACTGACCATTACTTTAGTAGATCCTCCTTGTAATGCAAGACCACATTTTTCTTATAACAAAATTTCTAAAATTGTTTTTATCTTAATTATTCACTCTTCCTTCAGTTAAAAAAATATACAAACTTTTACCCATGCATATGTATTAATGTTATTGTATAATGTACTTTTTACTATTTGCTTGTACATAATATTTTTTCATTTAACATTAAAAATTTTAATTTTATGCATCATTGAGTTTTGATGTTTCATAATTTAGTCGAACTTTAGGGTGTTTCTTCTAATATATTTACAAAAACTATAATCACATATGTAAATATATGTGAATATCAATATTTTTGATATATAAATATTCTCATGGTTGTTGTTCTTATGATTTCTTTTTCATGATGTACTTTTTTAAAACTAACATGCTGAATTGGAAATATATTTAATATATTGTTAAATTACATGTAAATATTAAAAAAAATAGAAAACCATGTAGTATAAACTATTATAGATATTGATTACGATAGAATGACAGCCTGTTAAGCTAATTGCGCAGGCGCTGTGAGAATGTTATTAATAAATGAATACCTTCGAACAACCACATGATATAGTATTTGTATAAGAGTAAAAAGGAATCCTCTTACTCCTACGACTCAAATGTTTATATATGAGCAAATCTAATGTAGTTGTAACGAAGGCGTGACTACATAATAGTCATTTTAAATTACTATATATAATGTCTGTATGAATGACGCCAATGAAATTTTCTAGAATTTACTAAACGCCACTCTAAACGAAACTAAATCATATACATAAATAAGCATTTATTTTATAACATCTTGCGTGCGATTATAATTACGATAGAATGATAGCCTGTTAAGCTAATTGTGCAGATGCTGTGAGAATGTTATTAATAAATAAATACCTTCGAACAACCACATGATATAGTATTAGAGTGGCGTTTAGTAAATTCTAGAAAATTTCATTGGCGTCATTCATACAGACATTATATATAGTAATTTAAAGTGACTATTATGTAGTCATGCCTTCGTTACAACTACTTTAGATTTGCTCATATATAAACATTTGAGTCGTAGGAGTAAGAGGATTCCTTTTTACTCTTATACAAATACTATATCATGTGGTTGTTCGAAGGTATTCATTTATTAATAACATTCTCACAGCGTCTGCGCAATTAGCTTAACGGGCTGTCATTCTATCGTAATTATAATCGCACGCAAGACATTATAAAATAAATGCTTATTTAGATATTGATTAATAAAAAGTATGCAAAGCCAGAAAGTCATTACTTTATGCATTTTCAAATAGAATGGTTTTTAAATTCTTACAATTTATAACTTATGATTATACTTTTGCTTAACACCATTAAAAATTCATTTTATAATGTTTTGTTTTTTATTTAAATTTTAAATAAGATAAACATATTGTTGTTTTTTATACAATTTTTAATTGCATTTTATTTTTCTATTTTTTAAAAGATTAATGAATAAAAGAGATGTTTTGAAATACATTAAATCTAAAACATTACTGAAAGCAAAAATATCCAATGCATTACATGGGAATTCTGTGCTACTATAGACTATAAGTGATTTTATGCAATGATAATAGACTAGCAAAAAAATATGTATTTGGATAATAACTTAAATCTTTTATTAATGCCAACAATTCAGCTTCCATTAAAGAAAGAAAGTATCAGTCTAATATCACTTAAATTATATATATTATAAATCAAAGTAAAGATTTTTACATCAGTATAATAAAATGCCAAAATGTTAATTCTCCTTCATACCATAAACATTTAATATGATTACTACTACATAATTAGATCGATATTTATAACTTAAATAATATAAATCACAAAATAATAGAAGATGCATAGCAATAAAAAGAGTTCGAGATAATACATCAATAATCAAAATTTTTTTTCTAAAAAATATATGCATATAGTCATTCCTGCTATTCATTTTCACTGTGGTGCATGATATAATCTCAGCAAAAATATTCCTAAATGCAAATTTGAGAATGAATCTGAATCCAACATGTTCAATGTGCCATAGTAAAAAGAAAAGATTTCTACATTTATTTGATGATTGCATAGCACTTAAAAATGAAGAAATCAAATATTCAAAAATGGTACTTGAGTATTAAAGCTGCAACATAGAGTATGTATCAGATCTACTGTGCCTGTTCACATTTTGTCATCTGACCAAAATAACATGTACATGGATCTTGTATACAACTTTCTTCGGCAAAAAAAATGTGTACACGGATCTTGTACATGGTATTTTGGCAAGAATTACAAAGTAATCAGGAGCTTGATATGAATATCAACAAGTGCAGTAGGTCTAAAACATGCTCCATATTGCAGGACTAAAAATAAGTAAAAGTAAAAAATAGTAAAACTTACAACATTAACAAAAAACTTTTAAGAACATTTAAAATAAATGCGACTTGTATGACTTTTAACATATTTAAAAACTAACAACTTTAAAAAAATAACTTTTAAAATAAAATAATAAAATGCAATATTATAATAATGACATTGTTAATCAAAAAATAGTTAGTTTTAATGTAGACCAAATAGTAAATGATTTTGATTTTTAAGTAATTTGGAACAACTTTTAAAAACTAATAACCTTAGAAAACTAACAACTTTTAAGAATGACATTTAAAATAAAAAATAAAATGTGATATTACAATAACGACACCATTAATCAAAAAAATAGTTAGTTTTAATATACACTAAACAAACTATAAATGATTTGGATTTTTAAGCAATTTGGACAAAAATACATTAACTATATTTCTACGACACTTACCATGTTATATATAATAGGAATTTACAAGCTAGAACCAAACTTTTTATATTTACTATTACCACAGAAAATGGAGATCTGCAGTAAACATTTTCACTCCAAAAATAAAACCACATGATTTCAAAATATATTGGGATTTTTATAAAACTGCTATTTTTTTATATAAAGAAATTAAACCAAAAACTATAAAAAATATATATATTAATTATTATATTTTTATTAATTCATCTGTTTCCCTACATAAGCCACCAAATATCCATGTCCCATTGCGAATGCCAATTTTAGTGTTGCAACCTTGGACATTACAACACCATTGCTTCTTGTACAAGCTCATATTATGTCCATTTGAATAGATTTTCACTGATGGCATTGCATCCATTTCAGTAGTTGGTAATTTCCAAATATTCATCATTTTTGAAAATGCAATGAAGAAAAATTCAAAAAATAACTAAAAATGTCAAAGTATTACAAAAAAAAAAAAAAAGATTGCATTGAAAAAAAAAATATTGTTCATAAAAACAAACATGTTTTCATGTATACTCGCAGAAATTATTTTCTTTCAATTTGATGTCATTGTGACATTACACATTTATTGTAGGTTAGAAAAAGTTTTCTATTTCCCCTATGTTGCAGTTTTAGTACTCAAGTACCTCAAAAACACTTATCATAAATCTAAAGGAACAATTGAATAAAAAATTTGGAAAGATTTAAGCATCATAACAATTTGATTTTATTATATACTCTGGTTTATTTACTGATGTTCAAAAACTCAAATTCTTAATCAGCTAATCTTGGAAGAAAAATTTATACTTGTGTAATGTGCTTGCTGTTAGATTTTTATTTTAAATAATTCATTTTCAGAAACTTCTAATACCTGGTGAAAACAGTAAGGCTGATTCTAAGTTATCATATTCACTATTTATTTGTTTTTGTTTTTTTTATTTATTAAAATGATAAAGAAACAAAATTCTAAAGGGTTGTAATTAAAATTTTATTTAATGTAAGTGCAGTAAAGAAAATAAAACACCATTGAACAAACTATAACAAATGTGGTTATTCGTGTCAGCAGATAGACATTGTTTTTTTCAGGCGAGCACTATCCCATAATTTTGTAAATATTCTACTGCATCTTTTTTCAATGGAAGATTCCAAATTTTAATTATACTTCCAAAAATGATAAAGCAAAAAAAAAAAAGAATGTTAAAAAAATAATTTCAGTTAACGAATGTTAAAGAAGTCATGATAATTTTAGCCACATATTAACTGTTAACCATGTGTTAAGGATTCGCCATGTGTTAACATTTTAACATTATGTTGTGAATGGAATTTATTAAAAAATGTATTCAAATTTTTTAAAATTAACATTCAATTTAAAATACATTTGTTAATATTTTTTTAAAGTTAACAAGTTACACGTTTCAAGAAAATAATTTCGAGGGGAAAAAAATGTAAACAAATACTTCGACCACGTTCGAGAAAATATTTTCCTCAGGAAAAAATGTAAATAAATATTTTGACACTGAAAATGGATTATTTAAAATACGGTAGTTATGTATTTTAAATTGAATGTTAGTTTAAAAAAATTTGAATATATTTTAAAATAAATTCCATTCAAAACATAAAGTTCAAACATTATGATATGGTGAACCCTTAACATGTGGCGAACCATTAATACATAACTAAAATTATCATGATTTTTTTAATATTTGTTAATTGAAATTATCATTATTTTTTTAACATTCCTTTTTTGCTTTATCATTTTTGGAAGTATGATTAAAATTTGGAATTTTTCACCGACAGAACAAGGGACTGTGGAATATTTTCAGAATTGCAGGATATTGTTCACCTAAAAAGTGATGTCCATCTGTCAACATGAATAACTACATTGTTATAGTTTGCTTAATCATGTTTTATTTTTTTTACTGCATTTACATTTAAAAAACTTCTTGTTTCTTTATCATTTTCATAAAGCAAAAAGTAAATATTAAATGTGATAAGTCACAGTCAAGCCACTGAAAGTGGATTATTTAAAATAAAAACGGATGGTAAGCTTCTGAAAAGCAAACTACATACATACCAAAAAATTCTCAGCAACTTTGGTGGTTATGAAGATGAGAATGTAAACCTTGATGGTTTTATATTATAATCTAACTTCGTTGCTATATTCAACGTGAAAATAAAACAAGAAAACATTTACTATTAATTAAAATAGATGCAAAAAACCATTATTTTGAATAAAAATTTATCTGAATATTGGATTTGTTATAAATCAAATTTCTAGCTGTTTCAATTTTTGATTGCATTATCAATAATATAAGAAAATATTTTTACAAATGATCAGCTTTAACTGCATTTATTCCAATTTAATTAACAAATATTATTTACTGAACTTTTAGAAAGTATTCCTTTTTTAAAAAAAGTGTTAATGTAGATTTCCTTTCAATAAATAAAATAAAAACTTCATTTAAATTATCGGTGACAAAAATTTATTTATTGATAAATTAATCTAGAGTATGCTCTATAATTTGTAGTTTAATTAGTTTTCTATTTGGGTCATTCCTTTTAAAATTAATTTTTATAGCCTTAAGGATTAAAGTAGACAACTTTTTTTTCCTCTGTTGACATTTCAAATTATCTATCATGTAATAAATTATATCACGGTATGAGAATGTTCAAAATCTTATGTTTACTGATTCTTTTTTTTTTTTAAAAAAGCTTTATTCGTCACAAAAATCTATAGATGATCACTTTGTAGCACAGAAAGTTTATTGCTATATGGGTATATGTGTGAGAAAGGTTTAAAGTACAAATTTATACTATTTATTTGTGACTAAAATGTATTAAACATCCCTCTGTGTAAAATTAGTCTAAAAACAAAAAAAACATAAAAACTTAAGTTATAATTATTTGTAGGTAGGTCTGCAGAATTTAGTTCAATAATACACATAAGAGCTGAAGGTTTCTGGGCTGAAACCAAACTAATCCTCTGCTGCTTGAACATCACATAAGCAGTGAGCAATAAGCTATTCAATTACTGCTACTTAAGAATGGTATATATATAAATAATATACCATAGCATAAATTACTGGTCATTCATGTATGAAGAGTCAGCCTAAAATTGTTAATACAAACTAAAAAAGCAGTTGATTGAACAGATGAAGTGGGAAGTTGGGCTTTCAGGCTTTGAAAATCAAGATAAGAACAACTAAGTAATAAAAAATATGTCAGTAATAAGAATGTCATAAAAATAGTATTAGTAATAAATATCAGTCAATGAAGATATTATAATTAAGGCAGGAAAGGTGAATAACTATAGTGTGAGCACATTCAATGTGGAAAAACACCCAAAAAGATTTGTAGAGAAAATGTTTAGAATAACTTCAAGATAAGAATATGAACTTTGGATAAAAAGACACAGGTGTTAATAAAAACAATATAGTATAAATAATGTAGTCATGTTGTGGTATAATGTTCAAGGATAATATGATAAAAGATAATTTATGTGTAAATAATAATTTGCATATAAAACACTAAGTAATTGTAGTTATAAATATTTCTTCAGTAAATAATTAAAATCTATACCTAATGATTTTGTTTAATAGTAGAATTTAAAATTGTAAGTAAAAATTAAGGTATAAGTTAATAGGTAAAGTAAAAAATCTTAAATATTTCAACATATGAAATATAAAATAGAATACTAATGGATAATTTATAATAAAAATATCAAAAGTCTGATTATTGTTTACTTATTTGGCATATGGTTATCAGCACATTAAAATTCAACATCAATAGTTCTTAATCAAGAAATGATTCCTTTAAGCTATGTAGAGCAAAGTGTCCAAAAGAGGCCTGGTAAATTGGATAACCTCTGTAAATATGTACCATAGTTTATGGATTTCCACACTCACAGTTAGGAGAGCCTATAAATCCTCTCTTATGCAATGTATAATAGCAGTTAATCTGTCCTGTTCTGATTTTGTTAAACTTCAACTAGCATTTTTTTGGAAGGGAGAAGCCGGGTACCCAGAGACTATGTTTCTCTCAAAATAAGACATGGTCTTATATTAATTTTAGCTCCAAGAGACAGTTTAGAGCTTATTTTCAGGGCATACATTATTTTTTTCATATACAAAAATATATTTATTCAAATACAAAAATCTTCATTTATTTAAGTACAAAAATCTACATTTATTCATTATTATCAATTTCAACATCATGTAAATAACTTTTACTACTGCTTGAATACGTTATGTTTAGGATTATAATCATATCACAGAACAGTCTTATTACATATGAGAATATTAAAAATTATTTACATGTTGGAATTAGTAATATTTAATTTAAAAATAATATGTGAAATATTAAGCTGGCTTTATTAATTTGTGAACTGAGATCACTTGCTAGTAATAAATTTCAGCCTTTTTGGATATCAATTTTGATTTATTTACAATATATGTGGTTGGACATCAGATGAAAGTATAATTCTCATATCAGACTGAATGAAGGCAGGCACATTGATAAATGAAAAAAAAAAATAGTTTGCAAGTTTATTAAAATAATTAGTTATGAGTCTGCCAGAAAAATAATTTTGAGTAATATTTATTCAAATGCAAAAATCTACATTTATATTTATTTATACATTCATTATTTTAATTGAAAATGTTTTTTTATATGCTAGTTGCAATATATATATATATGTAAACATTTTGAATGATGTTATATTCGTTATTTTATGTCCATCATGTGTTTCAGTGGATGAATGATATCTATTCATCAGGTTGACAATCTTAACTAGGTCTTATATTTGGGATAGGGCTTACATTATCAAACTCCTGAAAAATCATGCTATAGCTTATTTTCTGTTAGGTCTTATTGTCAGAAAAAAATGATATTAGAATATGATTATTTATATTGGAGTTATTCCAGTCATGTGTCCACATTTTGTTGATATTCAATGTCAGTGGCTGCTAAGAATTACCAGTAAGGCAAAACACAGTACTATGGGGAATAACCACACTTTGGCTAGAAGAGTGGGAGGAATGGCTACATAAATAATGATTGACTACATGTCTTGGACAATCATGGAATACTCCTTTTGTCTTACTTTAAGAACTCTAGTGACAAATGTCAAGAGAAACATTGGTAGTGGTTTTTCTTTCTATCAATTCAATGTAGAAGGCCTACCAAAAAACAAGGCTAAAATTATTTCAAAAATCCTGATAAAATATATATATATATATATTATAAAACACTTACTTGAAATTTTTCAATATAAATACATTTGAAAGCAAATAGTTCAACTAACAAATATAAAATATAACATTATAAATGAATGTATAAATTCTGTTATAAAACTAAGGGCATAAAATATTATATATAATAAATAATAATACCAAAGCCCAAATTTTTCAAATCTTTCACAACAAGAAATATAAAATATGCAGTATATATATATCTTAAAGTCTCTTATATTTAGATATTTCAATATATAAAGTATAATAATAATAGTAATAATTTAATTTACTTTTATAGTTTTATTGACAGTGAAAATTAATTTTGGATTTAAAAAAATGTGAACACTAAGTAGAAAAAAGAGAACTAATTAGAATATTGTGAACATAATTTTATTTTAAACTGGGACAATTCAATTTTTTTGTGATATGTGAACTATAACTATATAACTTAACAGATTCTATTGAAAAAAATCTTTTTTTTTCATGTGTCATAGCATCGGCCAGGAAGCGAACCTGCTAACCCGGGACAACTGCTTGTAAGGCAGCTGTGCTGACCACTCGACCACCAACGCTTGACTTGAAAAAAGCATTTCTCACTTTAATAGCATGATTTGACAAATTAGCCAGAAACAATTATTACTTTAAAAAAGATGGAATAAATATGAAAGGATTAATTAGTATAAAATAGAATCATAGAAAAAAAAAACTTGATGATAAAACTTTTAGATATTGAATTATAATGAAATGAATTTAATGAAAATTTTTTTTGTTTAATTTAGTACAGTATATTTTTTTCATATGCTGAATTCAAGATAGTAATTCTTTATATTTTTTTCTTTATTAATGCCTAATAATGTGCCAATATTTTTATTAGCATTTATTTTATATATTATAGTGGCACAGGGATTGAGGTGTTCCTCTAAAAAGAAATAATATTGGTTAGAATGCAAGTTTTTCACCAAAGATCAAAGTCTAATCATCATCAGGTTACACAGTTGACTTGCTAATAATGTAATAAGATAAAGAATAAAATATCAATGAAACCTTTTCAAAATATCAGTTTTTGTTTGTTTATATGGAAAATATAAAACAACCATATTAAACTTACTTTGATGGGTATGTGGCAACAGAGATTGACTGCATACAAATTTCTTAGTTGAATATGTATACAAATAAAAAACGACAACAATAACAAAACAAAAATTAACAAATTACAATATATTAGCTATAACTAATTAAAAGGAAAATGTTAATAAATCTTTAAAGATATGTTATCAATCGTACATAAGATAAAATAATTGATAGTCATTTTTAATATAGTTACATTTCATATTATATATAATTTTTTTTTGGTAAATGTTCTCGTGGTTGCAAAATTCATCATCAGTATTTAGTAACATCTTTTGGATTTTTCTGTATATATATAAACTTGTATACATTTTCTAGACAATTTGATCTAGGTATAATATACATATTATCCTTTTTTCATGACTCACTTTTTGCTTCATTTATGCTGTCAGATTTTCATATAATGTAGCAGTTTCCTAAGATTTGTGAATGTTTGACGAGATGTCTTAATGTAAGAGCAGAGAGACAAAATTAACTCTTTTTTTGTCTTAGTTGTTTATATTATTGGAAACAATGTTCATTTATTTCAGGTTAGATATCAGAAACAATTAAGATCTTCCATAAAGTTACTCAATGAATAATTTCTGATGATTATTTTTGAGTCTGGATTGTTTTGGATTAAAGTGATTTGAATTCACTCTTGATCTGACTTACTTAATAAAACTGACTCAGCCATTCCAAAATTATTTTATCTCCACTTAGTAATGATTGTTCTGCTAATCACATATTTTATACTTGCCTGTTTATATTGCCATGTTTATTATTTAAAAAATAATTTATGTAATGGTTTTTTTTATTATTATTCCAAATGTCTTATCATCATACAGCTCTCCAGATTGTATTGTTTAATAAATAAGACCTTCTTTATAAACCTGTTTACAAAGTTGTTTTTAAGTTTTGTTTAGTTTTTACAAATGTAAGTCTGATATTTACTTTATTTAAGAAAAATAAATGATTTTTTTTATCTTTTACCCATATTTCATGTATATAATACCTAATTAAACATTAATTTTAAATAATTTGCTCGATTTTATCATGATAATATTAATTTAGCTGTCAATATTTTCTAAGTACATTATTTAATGTGGGTTGCATTTGACAGTTTTTCTAATAATGAGACTGATTGTCTCAATATATTGATAATAATTTTTTTTAGTTTTTTTTTTCATGTTTTACATTTATACTTAAATTAAGACTTTTTGTTTAATAAAGTTTGATGAAATTTTTTTCCATAGATTTTTTTAAAAAAAATGGCATATATGTATGTATATTAAAACAGTAGATTATTAAAATAGGAAGATATTGTTCAGTTGTTAGGGAATGCTAACAACAACAATAAAAATCCACGTAAAAGTATTATATTCCTCTTAGTGAATACCTTATTTCAGGCACTGATAGCCAATAAAAGAAAAATGTAAGAACATATAATCTCAGAGAAAATGATGAATTTATTATTGGAGGTGAAAAAAAGCTTAAATATTGAATGTCAGTAAAATAAAATGGCTATGTTGTAAGAAAAGGAATGAAGTTAGTTTGAAAGTTTATTATTCTGATGAATCAGCAGACATAATGATGAAGAGTTTATACTAAGACAATAAGAAATAGTTATAGATAGAACTTTATGAATGATAGATAATTAATAATTAGACTGAAAGCATATCTAAGCAGTCATAGCAATAAGTATTGATAATAATGGTGTATAAAAGAGAGTGAAAAAATCTAAATTGAAAATGAATATAACAGCATTTGATAATCAAATATTGAATTCTTGTGATAGAATAATAAAAGTTTATAAAATTGTAAAAGATTTTGAAATAGAAGTAAGGAATAAGCAAGATTTTTATCTACAAATGTCAAGTAAATAATACATACATATTGCAAAAATCAAGAGAAAATAATTTACACATGAAAATTCTAGGTAATGATATATTGATTCATATTAACTTTCAGGAACTGTCTTAATAAATTATGTGAATATCTAGATGTTTTTATAGATATAATCACCATTTATCAGTGTTAGAATTTAGATTTTATTTTAAGAGAATAAAAAGAATTGAGCCAAAAATGAAACAGGTTATTGAGGAATTGAAATGTGATGATAATATTTTTTTTAAAAAAAGGAAATTAAAAAAAAAAAAACATCACTTATTGAAAGTAGTTTACAAAAGAAGTAAAAAAAATATCTCGAATTAATTTAAGAAGATTAAAAATAGTAAAGGGGGGGGGGAAATATTGATGCCAGCAAATGTATAGAAATCTTAATAATAAATTTTGACATGAAACTTAGAAAGTTAGATAAGTGTAATTAGAAGGAAATAGCAGAGACAGAGAAATAACACAAAAAAAGTTCAATTTGATTAAATTTATAGTAATATAAAACAATGTGGAATGGAATAAGTTTCATGATAAAAATAATTCTTGAAGAAAAGAATATTAGATTAATATATTGAAGAAGGATGTATTTAAAAATAGGAAGAATATTTACAATTTGTATGATAGAGATAACAAGCTTTTGTTGATACAAAAAACAACTAGTAATTAAAATTAAATAAACTATCCATAATTTATAAAGAGATTATAAAACAATAAATGAGATGAAGTTAAAGAAATCTCAGGGAATTAAAGAAATCTGGTACTTATATATTAGTTCTGCAACATGTATTAGAACTGCTACACCTTTTCACATTTGTATCAATCTGCTGATAATTTTATAATCTTGTGATCTTGTCAAATAACATGTACACTTAGAGATCTTGTATGAAGTTAAAATGAGAAATTTGTCAAAACAGTACATGTGTACATGATATTTTTTTGCAAGATTTACAAAGTTATCAGTGGTCTGAATATGTATTATATATTTTTTTTCCCTAAGATATTTATATATGGTCCCTAGTTGAAATAATAAAAATTTGTCTAATTTCAAGCTGTGATAAACATTATTTAATGGTAGAGCTTAATCAATATTTAGATAATAATATTGAATTTATATAATGTTCATTAATTACAATACTAAAAATATCAATTTCTAACAATACTAAAAATATGAGTTTCAGACAAAAAATATTAATTTATAACGATATTAAAAATATGAATTTCACCCAAAAATGAACTTAACAATACTAAAATATGAGTTTCACACAAAGAATATAAAATATGACAAGGAATATTAATTTCTAGGAATACTAAAAATATGAATTTTACCCAAAAATCAAGTCTTAAAGTATATTTTTAAATATTCTGAAAATATTGATTTGACATGAAAAATGCAAAATGTGACACTCCATTCTGAAACTCCCAAATATAACTTTAAATATGAACAAAACAATCACTAAATTACAAAATCCCCCAAAATATTACAAAAAAATGTAAAATATATACATATGGTACTTACCATGTAATATATAACAGGAATTGTCACAATGAAACAATCAATTTATCTGTTCTACTTTATTTTAAATGGATAATTTTTTTTCCCCAAAATACACACTTATTTAACATGTAATTGTATTTGTGGTTCACATGAAAATGATCGTAACCGGCATTTCATAATTCAGCACTTTATAAACCTTCCAACAGTCAGAATAAATTGTTAATCCCTCTTCCACATTTTGCTTGATGGCTTCTATGAGAGTTGCTACTGTTCTATTATTAATTGTTATGATAAAACACTCATTGGTCTCTCTGTACAAGCCACCAAATATCCACTGTTTGGGAACAATTCATCTAGCTCGGTTTTTCCTTTTTGTTAAAAGTCTCTCATCAATTTCAGTGATTTTGTTAGGACCTCCAATTTTATGTTTTCTCAAGAATATAAAACAGTGTTCACTTCAGTAGTGGGTACATTCAAAATTGTCATCATTTTGTACTGTTTTTTTTTTTTTAAAAAAAGAAATCAATTATTAATCAGCAAGTTATGAAATCAAACTGAAAAGTACATATACTCACTTAAAACTATGATTACAAATGAAGTAAAAATCATTGAATCAAAACTACAAATACAAATGGAAGTGAAAAATTGTTTTAAAATGCAATTCACAGCATTAAAGATTTTGTCAGAGTGAAATCTGGACAATATCTGAGAGGGTGAAATTATCACACAAAAAGAAACATGATATTGGATGAGATTGCAGGATTTATTTGATGTGATCACAAGGTTACACATTTATCATGGATGTGAAAAAGTGTACCATCTCCTCTACATTGCAGGACTAATATATAATTATGATTGAGAAGAGAAGCTAATAGATTTGTTTCCAACCATGATTACATTACAGAAAAAGCATTAATGAAATAATTTCATTGTGATTACTTTCATTTCTTTAATATTGAGAATTTTGAATAGCTACTTATATAATAGATTATAGATATGTTGTTATTGTAGACTTGGATTTTGGAAAAGCTAGAGGGACATACATGCAAATTGTGTAATGAGGTCTATCGATGAGAGATGGATTAAAAAATAAAAAGAAGTTAATGTTTACTGATTTTGAAAAAAACTTTTGATAGTAAATTGAATTGCTTTAATAGATATTTTGAAAAGAAAAAAATATAGACTGAAGAGAAACTAATGATGGGGAAATGTCAATAGAAAATGCATCTACAGAATTGCAAGACAAAAAGGCTTTGGATTTTTCTCTCAGATCAATGACTCATAGTCAAATCAGCTAGTCATCCAATTATTTGCTCAATTATTATCAATTATATGGTAAAGGTGGAAGTAACATTGTGCTGACTGTAAAAATAAAATTAGACTAAAGATATTACCTTCACCATTAGTGAATATCATATTCCTAAAGGTGCTAGACCTAAACTTGGTTTCATTAACCTTTATTTAATAAGAGAGCTTGTATTGTGTTCAACATTTAGAATAATTTTAAGTCATAGCCTGGGGGAGAATGATTTACTCCCTTTGTTTACGTATACATTGAACTACATTTAAAGTTGAAATATCATATTAGTAATATGCATTTAGTTTTCCATGAAAGTAAACCAGCAAAATAATATTCAAATTATGTCATTCTTTTAATTGTAAGCATTGCATCTGATAATATTAAAAGAAAAAATTTTCATTTTGATTTTTTAAAATTTTTTTATTGATATTTTGATTCCCCGAAAATGAATAAATCTAAAATATTTATTGTCTAACTCATTCAGATATAATAAATAAATTGTCACTAACTTCTATTCTAGTGAGACATAAAGACTATCATCATTCTGCAATAATAATTACTCAAACTGCAAAATATTTTTTTAAAATATAATATTAAAAAATGTATTTTTCACTTAATTTCAATCTGTTGGCTATTTTTTGCTTGAATTAAATAAAAATTGATTTTTTAAAATTAGCTGATAACTATTTTATTTGTTCATTAGTTTTTTTTAGGACTACTTCAAAATATAGTTATTAAAGCTAAAGTGTTTTGTATCTCAAAAACATTGAAAATTACTAGCAGCTGTTTCAAATACAAAGTAGTTGTTTCATTATATACTTCTTCCATTTTTAAGGAAGCATTATTCATAGAATTAAATTCTCACAATGTATTTTCTTTAAATTCTTTAATATATAGGGTATATAAGCACAGACTTTCACATGACCCACCACTCTCCACTCTATTTCATAACACTGACATACTTGAACACATATATGTCGAAAAGATAAATAATCACCAATATACGTAATTCATGCTAAAACAGCAATCATCAGTTGGACCAGATTATCATCTCTATACATATATGCAGTAAGTACTCAGATATATATTAAGATAGCCAATCTTCATACTTTAATGGACAGGCTTCAATCCACTCTACACTCCAACTCTTCAACCATCCATCCAATTGAAAATCTGATGCTGGAACACTCAAAGGCCACCCTGAGGCTGAGTGTTTAAGAAGAAACAAATGATATTGAAGCATCAGAATAATAACCTGACCCCATCACTTTTAACACAATCATTTTGCATTGTTTTTTTTATGGGATTGAGCTATGGGAATTTGGAGTTCAAAATCCATAGATTGTAGCTCAGTTCCTGTCACTTTTGATGCGCAAAATTCTTATGAACTCATGAGTAATAAAACCATTCAATTATTATTATAAAATGGTTTATCAGTCAGATGTTCACATCAAGTTGGATCATCAGAATTGATAATTGAGCCATGATCTATAGACATTGGATTCCAAAGTCACCACTGCCCTAAACCACATAAATCATCACTTTTATTCAATTGGTTAGATTTGGATTTTATCCCTTTTTTTTCTTCTTTAGCTCATTAACACTTTTGGAATATTTAGCTTTTGAATCATTCATTCTTTCTATTTGGGTAAGCGCTTATGGCAGAAATTTCAATAGGGAAAAAGGTGACTAGTTTATTTTTTACTGTATTTTTGTACCTTTGATGAAATCATTTTATGTACATTGATAATAAATAGGTCAACTAATTTTCAAAAATAATTTTTGGAATTATATTAAAGCTAGATATATTTTTTGAAAAATTGATTGTATAAAAAGCTCTTTAACGTAGATTTGGTCTAGATTTGAATTATTATATGGAAAGTTTTCTGCTAGAGTAACTTGGCAACAGACTATTGTAAGCAAGGCACAACAGTTGAACATGTTGATGGCAATTTGCCATTACTTACCATCATAAGGGATTTAATATTTCAATTTAGAGCTGTAACATATATTTTAATGAACCTTTACAATAATATGTTGCATTGAACTTATTTAAATGGAAATAAAATATAGCTGGAAACATCAGGTTTTTTTTTCTGGTTTAAGTTTCTCACATATGATTGTATATACAACATGCATATATTCAAAAATAATATACACCAATAGTTTTAAATAAGTATTAAGGCATGCTATAATGAAATTTGTGATTTAAATTGACAGTCTTATCTATAAAGTTTTTGCAACATCAAGAATAACCAATTATATTAATATATATATATATTGCTGTAATACATATTAACATAACTTTCCAGCTCTTTAAGTATTAAAAATTAAAAGTACTTATTATTGATTATTTTAAGTATTTAGCTTAACAATATTATTTTTAAAATAGTTTGATTTTTATAAATATTTGTATTTATACCATTTGTAATATTATTTCTTAAATAATCCACTAGGTTGTGCTTCATAATAGAAGAAAATAGTATGGATAAGTTTAGTAAATTTGGGAATGAATGGAGTTTTAGTGGATCTTATTAAGAGATTGTATGAAAATAATTATTATACATATCAATTAGGAAATATAGAATCAGTTAAAGTTAAAAATGGGATGGGATTAATGCAAGGATGCTCTGTGTCACCTATTTTGTTTTTGTTATATTTGAAAGAAATGGAGAGAGCAATAGAAAGACTAGGAAGAGGGATAGAGATACCATTAATAGATGGCAAGGGAGTATATACTTTATCGGGTTTTTTATTTTCAGATGATATGTTCTTGTGCACAGAAAGTAGGGAAGGTATGGAACTTGTGCTGAAGACATGTTCAAAGGTGAGTAAAGAGATTGGAGATTAAATTTAGTGAAAAAAAAAACAAAAGTAATGGTGATAAATATTGGAGAAAGAGAAGAGAAATAATTTTTATTGGAGGATATAAAGTTAAATGTGGCAAATAGGTATAACTATTTGGGAATTGTCTTAAGTAATCATAGAAATTTCTTGGATAAATGGGAGACAAAATTGATAAATGAAGCAAAAAAAAATAAATAAAGGGACTGATAAAGAAATTAATAGTGATAAATGTGATGTGGCTAGAATTGTATGGAAGGGAGTGGCAATAGTAGGGTTAACTTATGGAGATGATGTGTTAGTGTTAGTAAAGGGGTGTTAGATTACTTAGAAAAAGTACAAAGAGAATTAGCAAGACATGCATTAGATGCAGATGTGTGGATGGCAAAGAAGGCAATTCAAGAAGAAATTGGATGGTTTAGTTTTTATATGAGAGATACAAAAAGTAAAATGAAAATGTTTGGTAGATTGCTATTTATGGATAATAAAAGAATAGCCAAAATAGTATTTAATTGAATTATAAGTAAAGGACAGACAAAAAGATAGTTGAGAAAGGTAATGCATTAGGCAAAAGATTTGGATAAAGAATTTATATCAGTATACTTATACAAAAGGTGGAATGATTGTGATAAGAGAATTGTTGAGTGTTATAGTGGCAAGGAATGGGATAGAAGAGTAGATGCATTAATAAAAAAGGGAGTTGGAGAGATGGAGAATTAGTATGAGGAGTAAAAAGAGTTTGTATATATATATAAGTAAACAGACTATTGGGTAATTTATGATAATAGCAAGGAAAGTAGTTTTACTGTTTAAGATTCAAACAAGATCTTTAACAACAAGGGAATATATACATAAATGGAAAAATATGAGTGATATAATTTGCAAGTTATGTAAGAAAGGCATAGAAAATATTAGGCATCTATTAATTGATTGTAAATGCCTGCAAGCAGAAAGGGTACAAATAATGAAGTTGTGGGAGAATAAATATAAACAAAGAGATTATACAGAAAGTGTGTTCTTGGTTTTTATGCTGGGTTTGGGAAAAGATAAGGGGATTTAAATATAAAGGCCATATAGTTGACAAAGATTATGTTGTGGAAATGGGATGGAGCAGGATAGAGAAAAATATGGGAAAAAACTTAGAGTGATGAATGGAAAGGGAAGGTAAGGTGTCGAACAGATTTCTCTGGGCATACTAGCTGAGAGATTCCCGAATCTGAAAAAGGAGAAGCCACAGTGCATTGCAACAAGAAAGTTTGTTTATAATATAGTTTTGTTAAGCTTTCTTTTAAAATATTTTTTTTAAAATAAACAAAAAATGTCAAACAATTTTAAATAGAAAAAATAGATACTGATTTATTATACATATATAATTAACTATACAGACTAAATATAATATTTACATAAATAGTATACATATTAATTTGCTACAGAAATATCTAATGATATATATACACTATAAGTATGAAATTGATTTAAAATAAAATTATATATATTAAGTGGAAGTTCATTTACAATATAGTTTTAGTAAGCTTTTTTTTTTAAAATATATATTTCCAATCAAAAACAAAAATGTCAAATACTTTTTACTTAATATTTTTAATCATTTATATACACACACATTATTATGTACACTTATACTAAATATGATATATACATAAAAGATATATATATTTTAAATTATAAACAGAAATATCTAGTGATATATATATCAACTATAAGTGTCAAATCAGTTTAAAATATAGTTTTACATTTCTATTTATTGTTCCAATACTAAAAAGTTAAAAATTATAGAGATAAAAATTCATTTTATATTAAATGCTTTTCTTGACTGTGCACTAAAAAAAAAAAAAATGTTTTTTTTAAAACCACAATTGGGGTTTTTAGATTTAATTTGAAATAAAAGCATGGGGAGGGGAAGTCCAGGAATTAATTAAGTCAATTCCTATTTTTTATAATAAGGGATTGATTTAATTATTTTCTGGACTACCATTCTTTTATTTTAAGTTACAATTATGATTGAAGAACCATTTTTTCTTATTTTTAGTACATGGTAAATAAAAGCATTTAATATATATACATAAATATCTCTTATTTAATTGCTTAAAAAAATTATTTTCAATTTTACTAAGTTAATTTTTTGATACACAGCTTTATTCACTTTATGCATATGTATTAGATTAGTATTTTTCAGTCTGTTTATGGAAGGAAGCAAGTAATATATTGTAAACATTCAAAACATATGCTATCACTTTTATAATTTCTCTTGATAATAGACTTAATTTTCATAACATCCCTATATGTCATCATGCTATTGATTTATATGAACTTTTGTATATTAATTGATTATAGATTTTTTTTAGTGAATTATTTTTTTCTTCTTATAATAATTTTTTAAAAAATTAATGGCCGATATTTATTTTTTAAGACTATTTTTGTAATTAATGAATAATATTTCTGTAGTGTAATTTTCACTACACCACTCTCACGAGAAAGGAATTGGTTTCTGTCCACTTAGTGGAAGGATGTAATCATAAAAATATGACCATAGATATGTGAAAAATATGTTTGATCCCAAAGATGCAAATTTTGAGATGAACCAGCACTTATCAGTTGGCCCAGATCACAATCTCTTACAACATCTTTTATAATTGTTGAGTATATATAGATAGCAAATTACTACACTTTAAGTGATAAGTGTCAAACTTACTGCCTCATAACTTCGAAATAGTTTGTGTCAAATTTGTGAAGTCTGCAAGTTTGACACAAATTAAACTATAGTAATTTGATAAACAATGATAAAAGATGTATGTAAGAGATTTTATGATCTGGGCCAACTGATGAATGCTATTTCAGCATGAAGTGTGCATCTTGGGGATCACACATATTTTTCATTTGTCTTTGGTCATATGTTTATGATTACATCTCTCCACAAGGTATTAAAAGCAGATAGAAACCAATCCCTACCTTGCATGAGAGTGGTGTAGTGAAAATTACACTACAGAAATATTATTTATTATTGAATAATCTTTAGTCTAATTAATGACTAATAAAAATTATTAATACCTTTTTTATTGTTTGACACTATTTTTTTTTTCCATTATTTTATGAAATGCTTTTAAAAAGAAAAAAAAAACTACTGCTTTTTCCTAATATAAAAAAACAAACTAGAGACCAATGGTGATATTTATTTTTTGTATTAATATTTTAATAGCTTGCATGTTAAAGATTTGTAGGAAAAAATTGTTTTGACTCTAATGAATGTTTTGGTAACGAATAATGATAATCAAACTTTCACGTAAAAGTTATCTTATTATTATTTTCTACTAGCAATTCAGAATTTTTTACAAAGCAGTGTTTCTTATATCTTAACATGTTTTTTTTATAATATATAACTATCTTGCATTTTGATTACTATTTATACCCTGCGCTTTGGTAGAGCATTTGACTTTCGTTCAAGAGGTCCCATGATCGATTCTGGCGTTCGAATTTCGTATAAATTCCAGAGCAATAAAGCCATTAACATTATTATTTATAATCAAATTTAAGACTGAGGACCTTGTAATGTGACATTGATTGAGTGATTTAATTTGTGACTAGTAATTTTTAAGAAATGCTTTAATTTGTATTAAATTTATTAATTAAATTTATTTTTTGCTTCTAACGAAATAAATATCTTATTAAAATGTAATAATAATTAATAAAATTCAGTTCTCTATTTAATGTTAAATGACTAATATATTTTTATTATTTATAATTAAATCTATTTATTAATATCCCAATAACTGTCATTTTCATTCGTCTTTCGTTTTTATATTTAGATCTATAAATGTAAACTATAATTAAGAGAGAAAATACAATAAAATTTCCTATCTAACTAAATAATTACCAAATGTAAATCAATGTCGAAAACAAACGATAATAATTCTTTTGATGTTATTTATTCAATTAAGTAGGCACTTCTTGTTAAATAATTAACTTCAACTTACTCTTTAGGTTATTGAATAAATCATTATTATTATTTTTAAAAATCCCGTTAAAGTATCGTTATTATTTTACAGCTATGATGTTAATATAGCAGAAACCGATTTAACATGGCCTTGCAGATTTAATAAAGCTAAAAGTTTAATGTGTTCACCATCAGGATTTTCTTGCGTAATTTTATAAAACAGTTTTGGGGTCATGTATCTCATCATCATCATTAGAAGCCACTCATAATTGAGTATGGCCACTTTAACTCTGGAAGAAAATAAATACAGACAGACATAGAATGAGTTTTATGATAATCATACAAACCAATTTGTGAAACACATATATTTCTAACATTTCATATGGGAATAGTGAAGTACAATTAGGTAAGATTTTTAAAGAAGAATTTAAAATAAATGCTCTGTGATGCTCTATAATATGTGTATCTGTGGACTATTATGTAATTATAAATGAATGCATGATTGTGGTAAAGTATCATATTCTAGAATGTAAGGGGTCTCTCAGATCAGTTCTAGCACTGGCACTTCAGGTGTTTGAACTTCTTATGAATTCTTGAGCAATAAAGCCATTTGATTATTCTAATTTAATGAATAGTCAATGTAAAGAAAGAAGTTAGTTTTAACTAGAAAGCAGCATTTCATAATTTGTCCACCCATCAAAATTTTAAATTTGATTCTATTTAGATGACTGTCAGTTAAGAAAATTATAAAGGGATTGTATGTCATGTTAAAATCTTAAGAAAGAATGAATATCATTGCAAGAATAATAGATTAATTTGGAATGAATACATAAATAATGGTTTGGGCCCAAAAGTATACAAGTCAATACCCTGAAACTAATGGAGAAAAAGCAGCTGTTAGAATAGATAGTGACCAATAATTGAAAAGGAAAAGGATATGACTTTAAAAAAGTTATGCAAAGGAATATAAAAATTATAAGAAAATAGCAGCAATGAGATTGAGAAAAATATTTGTATTTTTTGTTAGAAGAGGGAATGTTGATTGTTAGTCATAACAAATTAGAAATTGCTTTGTTTGTACTTAGAAATCAAAGGCAGAGTTATTTCTGATATGAAATGTGATGACATAAAAATATACTACAACCACAAAAAACAAAGCTATTGAATATAACTTTTAAATGTTTGAATTCATATTGAAGAAATATTTTTACTACTAATATTTATTTTATTTGAGACAAATCTAGTGTTACCATCATTTAAATGATCTGGTTTTATGATTCATTCACATTGTTTTTCACAGAATATATCCATAAATTAGATTTTTTAGAAAATACTGAACTTATCAAACAATTGTATAAATATATTATTAGCAACCATTTAATCTTACAAACAAAAATAAATAATAAAGAGAAAGAGAATAAACAGTTTTGCAGTGGTGTTATATTTTATCTTCTTTTGCAGCAATCTTTTTCTTGAAAGACTTAACATTTTGCCTATTTATTGCACCTTATATTATTCTATCCTCAATGATGACTTCCCAATGTAAGTATCCAATAGTGAATATTTTTTAAAATGTCTTTTAGATAATTTTTGCAATGTAAGAGTTTTCATGAAAGATTTGCTTGAGTTTATTATAAAATATTTTTAAAGAATTAATTAACATATTCATTTTACATGTTTAGATAAGTTATGCCTTTACAAAATAGTAGATTTATTATCATCACTTTCACCAAACCAAACTATATATCAACAACTTTTTAATACAAACTGCAAAGAAAGTTTTTTTAATGGATTATATTAGCAGAGAGTGCCAAACAGTTGCTTCTGAATTGGAATACTTTAATTTGCCTGGATTGTTGTTTTTGAATTAATATTTAAGAAAATTTCAACATATTGATACTGATAAATCATGTATTGCATGTTTTCTATAGTTAGTAATATTGTGGTCTTTATGTTTTTACTCACAATCAGTTTTGTTAGTTGCTATGATCAAAAATACTGTATGGATTTTCTAGAAGTTTTCTATATTACCCCTTTTCCCACCTAATTAAAGATCAAAAATTGGTTATAGGAATTTGTTTTGTACTTTTGTGTAGTGTACATTGTTTAAATAGTGTTTATTATATGACTGGATTTGAATATAGAAATCACTAATTTTTGGCACAGATAAGCAAAGCTACTTTAAAGTGAAACATTCTAAATTGTATTCTTAGTAGGATCAAAATTATTTATGTGTAATGATCAATTTCTTAGAAAAAATAGTTCCCATTGTGCATTTATATATAAATATGTTGTTTTAAAAAATTATATGGAAAATTGCTCAGGAGGTTATGTGATCTTTGAACACACTAATGTCTGATTGAATATTTAATAGTTTCAGTTGATTTGAACTATTTTTTTAAAATTACATTACTCATCTGAGAAGAATCGATCCTGGGATCTTCAACTATGCGTCTGACATTTTACCAGTATGCATAAAATGATAATTGAGAAGAAAATATTTTACTTTCTATACAAGTTTTTTAAATGATAAAGCACACCTCACATCTCATGGCTATTCAGATAGATTTGGCATAGCATCATAATGACTTGAATTATATAGCTAGAAAATTAATAGAGGAATTTAAAAAATGGGACTTGGAGATAAGTATAACAAAACAAAAATATGGTATTGAAAGAATGCAACAAGATATAATATTGGAAGATAAATAGTGGATTGGAAAATATTTACTCATAAAGATCACATCTAGGGAGCTATATAAGAAGGAATGTATTAGTAGAAAAGCTATAGCAATAATGAATAAAATATTGTGGATTAGAATGTATCAAAAGTCAATAAATACCAAATATAACACAATAGAGAAAGGTGTTATTATATATTGAAATGAGGTTTGGCAGCTGAAATAATAATTGAAAAAGAAATTGATGGTTACAGAGATAGACTACTAGAAGAAATCTACAGATAAGAATAAAAGAATTAGAGAAATAATGAATATTGAACATGTTATAATAAGAAACATCAGAGTAAGACAACTGCATTGATGTAAACACGCATAGAGAATTTTTTATGAAAGATTACTGAAATAAATATTAGACTAAATATCACTCAGAATGAGGAAGAGAGATTGTCCAAGGAGTTGGAAAGAAAAGAAATTAAATGACAGAAATTTGTAGGAAGATTTATAGATAGACTGAGAAACATCATGATTGGGAATTGAAAGACATCATAGAGTATTCTAGATCAATAAAAAGGTGACCTGAAGATCACATGTGATCTGTAAAATAGATTTATCTAGCCATTGACATACCATACTGTTTGGAATGGAAATGTCTTGTTGTAATCAATAAACAATAAAAGGTTATTTTTCAATTTTGTTATAATTAACAAATGAAGCAAAAAGTTATTTTTCAATTATGTAAATTAAAATTTTTTAGGTATCAGTGAAACTGGGTTAATATTTAGTTTTTGTATAGAAAAACATAAAAATCTTTTTTTTATTTAAAAAAAAAAGGCTAACATTTTTTAAAATTAAAAATAGATTAAAACTGAATGAATGGAACATTTTCTAAAAGAGGTAATGGAAAGAAAATTATTTTTTAAAAAATTTTTTACAAATTGTGTGTACAGACACCGAAAATATTAAGCAGAAAGATCTTAATTATTTTGTAATTTCATAATATATTTAAAAAAAATTAAAAGTTTTTATATCTTTTATAAATTTACCCCTTCAAGTAATTTGATGCAGTATCTCTAGTGATTAAATTACTCGCCAATATAATTTTCATCTCAAAATAATGAAACATCAGAATAAATTAATTAAAAGCAAAACAATTTAAAAAAATATTAGAAGGGGAAGTATTAGTAATAAAAATAACATTATTATTACATTTGTCCCATTCAAATATTTTTATATATGTTGCTTGTGATTTTTATTTGCATATCGCCCTCTTTTTTTTATTGACCCATAAAAAATCTTGTCATCCAACCTTCAAAGAAAAAATTTGTTGCCCCCTGCTATAACCTATTGCAATTGAAGTCAGTCACACCTTTCTATCAGCAAAATTAGATTGTTTGTGTTCAACGCAAACTTTTTCTAATGTATTGAATTTAAGTTGCATCAGTGGATTTGTTTTTCATTAAACTTTTAAATAACTGCTATTTGTAATTAGTGTTTTGCCTACTCATAAGTATATTGATGATTATAATGCATAAGTTTAGTTATATAATAGTGACAGAGTATCCTCTGAATACTTAGTGATTTCAGATTATTTATTCTATACATAAAATTAAAGTAATAGAAAGTTTCACTCTCTAAAATAAATCAGAATAATGTTGATCAATTAAGCTTAAATACCAACAAAGCTAAAGAATAGATTGAAATTATTCTATCTGTTCATATTACACATAATTTAGCTATGAATATTTATTATAACACATTTAATTTGATATTTAGAAATTGTTTAATTGGGACTCTGTTTTGATACCTTGAATATTTAAATAATAATTTCAGATTATTTATACTATACTTAAAATAATAGAAAATTTCACTAATGTTGATCAACTAAGCTTAAATACCAACAAAGCTAAATAATAGAATGGTTATGCTATCTTTTCATAGTTAGTTGAGTTTGCATAACTCAGTGGGAGGTCCAGTTATTTCTATAACTCGGTGGGAGGTTTAGTTACTTCTAATAACATAATTTAGCAATGAATATTTATTATTACACACATATATATATATAATACTTAAAAACCAGTCAACACTTAGACAATCCCAAATATCAATAACAATCAACAACTTCAAAATGTTTTCAAGGCAACCTTTTTTAACAATAAGGGTGAAATCCCACCCTTATTAATTAATGGTCACTTATATAGACACTAAAGATTGCAATTTGACCACAGAGATTGAAATTATTGATACAAAGAAGTTTAAATAAACCTCTTTAAACAGGTCAATAAAACCTATTCTGAATGCGAACTAATAAATAGTCAGTTATAACATTACAAACTGCACCTATAAATTTCAAATTGCACTCAAAATATTACTTAAATAATAATGCTCAAGGCTAAAGGTGTTTATAAGTAATCATTATCAATCAGACAACACTTAGACATTCCTGAATATCATTAACAAACACCAGCTTCAAACCTATTCAGCCTTGAACATTATTACACTTATATATAGTAATAATAAATCATCATAACTTTTTTTAAATATCTGTAATTGAAAACAGAAGTAGCAACCTCCAGTTATGTAATGTCAAACATATATACGTATATGATTGCTTTTTAATGATGTAATAAGCTTTATTTTATAAAACACTAGTATAATGGTAAACTATCATCAGTAGTGATCATGTGCTCTTATTACTTCTCCTATCTAAATTTCTCAATATGTTATATATATAAATAAAATTACATCATATATATTTCAAAATTATGTACATTTTAAAAGTTTATATTAACCAATAATATATATATATATTTAAAAAGTGTTTTAAATCATTTAAGCTAGGTTTACCTGTGAGAAGAAATATTCTAATTACTGTTGTAGATTGAAACAAATTTAATTTAAAAGCTTTTAAGATTATTCATGTGAATCCATCATCGATTGTTTACAAAGTTAATGCAGATCTATATTTCTAAGAAGAAAGAGAACAATTGCATTTCTTTACTTATATTTAAAAGAATATTTCAATATTTTTATAATTATCTTTGTTAGTTATTTCTTTTAATTGCTATAATTGTTTTAATCTGATATCTAGTGAGTGCGTCATTCGCTGAAGTAAGGAACGACTCACCTCGACTGTTTTAATGCTAATTTGAAAATGATTATTATAAAAGGATAATCGCTGCAATTCTTGATAATTGTTTTTATCTTTAGAGTTGTTATTGCCAGTGATGATTACTTTTTTGGTTTCTAATGCTAAAAAACAGCCCTATTTAAGTATTTTCTTTTTGAGATTGCTTACAGAGAAAGTAGAGATTTAGTATACAATAAATGCTACCGGAAAAGGTGATAATTTTTTTTTTTTAATAGCTTTGGGCAAAAGTTAATCGTAACACTCATCTGAACTTGGAAAAACAACTAAGAGAAAACTCTTCTAGTTGTCAATGTCTGATCTATGTTTTGAATAGATTAATTTAATTAATTTAACTTTTTTATTTTTACTAATTTATTATCATTTCACTCATTTAATGGTCAGGATTTGATTTCTAATATAAGTATTTTTACTTTACACTTTTATTCCTATTTTCCTTCATATCTTGACCAAAATATGGTTATTAATAAAGTAAAAATAATAATTAGTGGATAAATTAAAGTTAATAGTTTTTTTTATTTAGTTAATTCTTTAGGCAGATATATAGCTTTGGTGTTACCTATTGCTGACATGATGATATTTTAAAAATGTTAAAGATAAGTGTAAGTTTTATGAACTTTTCAATTACCTAAAAGTTATTTTTTTAATCATAGATTTTTTTTTTTTTAAGATTCAAAGATAACTATAAAAACAATGCAATTAATCTTTCTGTTAAGAAAACATATATTGTTTCTACGTAAAATCCTGTGCCCAAACAATTTCTTTGGATGTCATGATATAATCCATATGTTGATAATTTGAATATTAGTTATAGTGTCTGCATTATAGATTAGTAGTTTATAAAGTATGATTTTGAGCCTTAGTGTTTGATATAAAGGATATTAATTATAATGGGAAATAAGTAGATATAGATTATCAATGTGATGTCAATGTGTAATCGGTATCTTTACTATGTCTCTTAGGAGCCTGTTGATAGATGAAGAGATATAGTATATGAATGGTTCACAGTAATGTGTAAATTGAATTATAATAAATTTCAAACTAATATATTAGACACCACAGTATCAGTATCTACATCATTCAAGTTACTGAATTGCACTAACCATTTATTGTATTACAGTAAGGTATGATGCAACAAAGGTTTTTAGCATAAATATATTATACATTAACATTTTTTCTCACAAAATTACAATGGAGTTATCTTTGTTATGTTTTGTATGTTTGTTATTTAATTGTTCCTTTAGCAATAAAATATTGGAGTTGTTTTTTTAAATTATTCTAATTGAATATTATAATAATATTAGTTATAAACTTGTAAATTAGAGTTAGTAAACTGTTTACTATTGTGATAGGGGGAAAAAATCCAAATGAAAAAACTATACAACTGACAACATATAAAAATATTATGATCAATACATTGGTTAATGTAGGATGCCCATGCAGAAAATATTTCAGGGCCTTTTTGAAAAACATTATTGGAAAAAAAAAAAAATCATAGAAGAAAGTAAAAGTAAAATGCTTTTTTTTTATTAGCTAAGGTTTTAGTTTTTTTTTTCTTTTAGAAAATTGATTTTAATTTTCATTATGAGGCAAAAAACAGTTAGATTGTAGCATCAATTAAAAAAATATTTTCTAAATAAGAAAGTGGAATTTCTGCAAATGATTTGATTAAATCATTGTTCTTAACTTTATATTAAGTTAATTTGTGTTTTTGTTTTATGCTTTTAAAAGTGTTATTTTAGTTTTTATTAAAATAGAACTGAATAGCTATTTTATATTTACATTTATATTTTTGATTTTGAATTTTTTCTATTTAAAGAGTTGTTTTGGATGATGGTTACTTTATTGTAGGTTGTAAACTGGGAACAGATCTTTCTTAATATATATATATATATGTTACACAATAAACAGATAGCATAACAAACAACCTCTGGAAATATTTAATATTTTATAGCAGATCCTACAGCATTTATAATTCAATTTTTGATAACGAAAGAATAAGAAACACTGATGTGATAAAACGTTTAGATTTTAATAGTTATTAATAAATAGGTCTATGATTTATATTTGATAATTATCAACAGATTTAAACAATAATACTAATTAAAGTATAGTAACAACAATAAGTAAAATATTACAAATATTGAAATATATTCCAGTTGCTAATCCTTCTTCTATATAAACATTTTTGGGTAATACATTAATCTACTTAGAAAGAGATCAAAAACTAATATGTTGAGAACCTCCTACATTTTCATTCTTATTTTTATAGTGTGTGTACTAGTTTCTTAAATTTACCTTGTTTTCTTCTTTTTTTAAAAAACATTTTATAAAATATTCGATAATAGATAAATTACCTGCTAGCTTTCAGTTATTTATTTATTTCATTGAAAAATAGCAGTCATTTTTTCCTTTTTTTTTTTTTTCTATTCATTTTTTTGCACACACAATCATTTGGGCATTTTATTAGACTATATATGTTAAGAGTGGCAATATTGAGTTTTCATTATGGGTACAGAGATTTTGTTTTTTTTTGTACCTTTGTTCATGAAATGCTTGTATAGTGAGGCAGAAAGTAGTTTCAGTTTTTGGGTTGGTAGAAGATTGTGATTATGGTGAAGCTAAAATGAGGGTTGCATTGATAAAAAAAGACAAAGGAACTTGGAAAAAAACAGATCCTGATATTATAAGAGCAAACAGTCATATATATCAAATTTAATACAATATTTTTTCTGCCCACTTCCCTTCCGAATTGTTTTGAATAATGTATCACAAGAAAAGTTGGAAACGTATAGAAGGAAAATTATATATATACAATTTCAATGCTTACAAATTTATTCTTTCTGCTTTCATCTATAAAAATTGTTTCATAATATAATCCAATTCTATGCTTTTGATGAATTTGAAAACAATACATTTAAATGTGACAAAAGTCAAATAATTTCCACAATTTCTACCACTGTTTTGTAAAAAAATTAAATTAACTTCTTTTTTATTCAATAACTTAAAGAGAAACTAATTTACACTGTATTACACAATCTGCATTCTTATTCTAACTAAGCCATAATGTTGGAAAAATGGTTAATGTTTAAGAAATATAATATTTTATTCATAATACATACTACTAATATCAGCAATTCATCAAACAATGGACTCATTTGTTATCCCTAAATCATGCCACCCAGGTTGGTAGAGGGCTTATTTGTTGTATGAGTCTCATGCCATTTATCATCTTTTTATCCTATCACAATGGAATTGTGTGCTTGACATTTTGTTCATTAATTGTATACACGGATATTCTAATTTCAATTTCTTTTCTAATTAAATAATGTAAAAGAAAGAGTAATAAAAAATAGCAGTGGGAGAGAGATATTCTTGAAAATGACTGTATGAAGATAAAAACAGTTGAAATGTTGGAGTTTTGTATTTTATAAATATATTTTCAGTATTGATATTAAAAAATAAAGTTTTTGAAAAGAAAAAGGAGGAGGGTTTTTAATTTGTTGATATTTTTGTAGAACATATATATTTTAAAAGAAAAAGTGAGTGAACATTTGTTGTGTTATAATATATGGTAAATTTCTTTTTTTTTTTCTTCTGGAGTTAGAATGATCATACTTGAATGGTAATAATGATGATAAATGATTAGGGAAAGAATTCTGTGAAATGTGAGCTGATTGTTTTAGTAATTCTTTTTAACATTGCAGCCTTGCTAGCCTCTTAACAATTATAATTTATATACATTTAATTAAAATATGCATTTTTGCCAGTATTTTTTATATTATTAAAAATTAATTTCATTAGTACATAATGATCTCCAATGTATTTTTTAAAAAATTAACAATGTAAATAAGTATTGAATTTTTAGGTAATTAATACCACTATACTAAGCCATGCTAATCTATTATGCTAGGAATGTATCCATCCAGACATCAAACAAACATGTAAAATATATATATTTTTAAATCCTAATGAAATTATTGAAGTATAGAAGATGAATTTTATTATTTTAAATACTATTTTATTTAATACTTAAAGATTATAAGATGTGCATATTCCAGCTATTGAAGTTATTTGATTTTAAAATGTAATGCAGAATAAATTATTAACTAAAAATATACATACATGTCATATTTATGTATATATGTGATATGTAATTAAAGTAGTAAGTATGAATTTTTTTTTTGTTCAAGTAAAAACGTATATTTTCTTCAGCACTATAGTTAATTATTATACATGTAGATTTTATAATGTAATATTTAATGTTTAATTGGATGTTATAATGTGAATATAAATTTTCCTTATTCTGTATAATGTGTATAATATGTTAAACAACTTATGTAAGTTTGATTGATTATAAATGTATTGAAGCTGTGCAATCAAACAAGTTTCAGTCACAATATGTAAAGACTAACTACCATCTAGTATGGAATTTAGATATTCAAATCTTTATCTCAATTGACAAGGATAGATTCATATCCGAAATACATGCATCATGAAAGAAGGTGGTTTCAAATTTGTACACATGAAGATAATTTATGATAAAATTGATTTCAAATGAGTGCAATTTAAAATCTGAAATTTGATAGATAATATATATTTTTTTGGTGTAATAATTGTTAATATTTATTATTATTAATGTTTAAATTTAAAACTCTGTTATAAGGATGTTCTAGAACAGGAGTGATATAAAATATTAGACATGAGTTTAAAATAAAGTGAGTGAATAAATATCTGATATTAAATATAAAATGAATATGAATTATAATGGATGAATGAATATTTAACATTCAGTATTTTAATAATGTATATACATAGTTAAATAAGAGATGAATAAATATTGTAAAGAAAAAATGAAAATTCAGAACTTTATGAGATTATTAACAAATTGTTTATCAGCTGCATGATTCTATGCACTACTGTAATAGCAGTATATTTTGCCAGTTTATTTTTATTTGGCAGTAAAAACTGGTACTAAAATATGTTGATTTATTCATTCAAAATAAAATCCAAAGAAGTCAGTATTCTAAAATCAAAAAACTATCAAGGAGTCAAACCTTGCCTATGATGTTGTTGATTAAGTTTTTTTAAAAAAAACTATTATAATTGTTGTTAACAAATGAACAAAAAAAATCTATATTTTTTATAGTTTATTTAAATTTATTTTTGCAAAATATTTTTTTAATAATTATTTAAAAATAAAAATATACTTGATAACATTTTGATTTTAGTCAAATGTTTTATTTTTTATTTTTAAATTATAAGTTAAAGAAATTTGTTTTAATGGTAAAAAGGAAACTAAGATTGATAACAATTTCCTAAACTCAATTATACAGAACTTTTGTGATGTTTTAATAATTATAAATACAATTGTAAATTTTAAAACAGAATATTCATAGAATTAAGATAATTTAATATTATTTTGCTCACATTTTACAAATGAAATTTAATCAGCAAAGAATTCATTAATTTTATGGTTTTTAAACCATTAAGTATCACATGATCACATTTCCTATACTAGCACATTAATTGTTGATAAACAGAGCAAAACTCTCCATACAGTATTGCCACCTGTGCTAAACAGAGTAATCAATGGATGCCAGAAGGCTTGTGCATAAAATCCCTATCTAATGCCTACTCATCCAATATCCCCAGACTAGTTTCTGGCTTGTGGCCTTCGTCAGTGAGGAGCTTTGGATCTGAGAGCACTGCATCTAGATCTTAGGATCTAATGCAACCCTCTAGCAACCACCTTTTATCTCTACTTAACTACTAAACTATGAGAATGAAATTGGAAAACATTGATTACTCTGTTTAGCACAGGTGGCAATACTGTATGGAGAGTTTTGCTCTGTTTATCAACAATTAATGTGCTAGTATAGGAAATGTGATCATGTGATGCTTAATGGTTTAACACCAATCCTGCCTAATAGGATAGTGGTGGCTATGATTGTAAAAGAGCCAAAGACACCAAAATGTATGGATGCTGAACTGAGTTCAGACCCATATGACTATATAAGCTATTGAGCTTAGATTGAAAATATTTTTTGTGTTTTCCAATTTCATTCTCATAGTTTAGTAGTTAAGTAGAGATAAAAGGTGGTTGCTAGAGGGTTGCATTAGATCCTAAGATCTCCAAAGCTCCTCACTGACGAAGGCCACAAGCCAGAAACTAGTCTAGGGTATTGGATGAGTAGGCATTAGATAGGGATTTTATGCACAAGCCTTCTGGCATCCATTGATTACTCTGTTTAGCACAGGTGGCAATACTGTATGGAGAGTTTTGCTCTGTTTATCAACAATTAATGTGCTATTATAGGAAATGTGATCATGTGATGCTTAATGGTTTAACACCAATCCTGCCTAATAGGATAATGGTGGCTATGGTTGTAAAAGAGCCAAAGACACCAAAATATATGGGTGCTGAACTGAGTTCAGACCCATATGACTATATAAGCTATTGAGCTTAGATTGAAAATATTTTTTGTTTTCCAATTTCATTCTCATAGTTTAGTAGTTAAGTAGAGATAAAAGATGGTTGCTAGAGGGTTGCATTTGATCCTAAGATCTAGATGCAGTGCTCTCAGATCCAAAGCTCCTCACTGACGAAGGCCACAAGCCAGAAACTAGTCTGGGGATATTGGATGAGTAGGCATTAGATAGGGATTTTATGCACAAGCCTTCTGGCATCCATTGATTACTCTGTTTAGCACAGGTGGCAATACTGTATGGAGAGTTTTGCTCTGTTTATGGTTTTTCATTATGCACAAGCCTTCTGGCATCCATTGATTACTCTGTTTAGCACAGGTGGCAATACTGTATGGAGAGTTTTGCTCTGATTATGGTTTTTCATTATCATTGTGATAATCATCCAATAAAAAAAAGAGTAATTATTCTAATTAAATACTTTATAATTTTTCTATATTTTTTTAAGATTAAATATTTTTTTTTAGGATGGTTTTCACTTGTAAACTTATATTTCTGATAAATCAAGTACAATGTATTGATTCAAAATATTGAATAAAGATTTTAATACTAAAATATTGAACTATTGACTCAAATTGGTGCTCAGGGATGATTGAAAAGCATTGATCTGCAAAATTGATATTTGAACCAAATTGATACTTTTATATTTAAATGTGTAGAAATTAGTTTTGAGATTTATGAAATTCAATTGAGTTATGACATCTAATATCTGATATTTTAAGACATTTTTATAATCTTCTTTCAAATGAACTCATTCTTTTAAATAATTTTGATATTGACTTTATAGTGTTAATTGAATAAGTGATTCCGTTTTTAGATTGAGCTTAAAAAATAGTAGGTAGATATATATATTAAATGGGAATTTATTGATATCAAATAAATCTATTCAAAGGGAAATGGGAGATATTTATTTTTTAATAAAAAAATTAAATGCATATTCAAAATTTATGAAAGATTTCAATATAATGAATGAAAATATATATAAATACAGTGTTTAATCAGATTATGTGAGGAGGAAATGAACATAGTGGAAAATTAAAGATAGCAAATATATTTTCATCTATTTTTATAGGAAATAGACTGAATAAAATATAAGGGAAAATAAATAAGATAAGAAACAAATATGAATAAAAATTTATGAATAATATTTTTATAGTGTAATTTTCACTACACCATTCTCATGCAAGATGAAGACTGGCTTATATTGCTTTAACAGCTTGTAGAGAAGTGTAGCTTGCATGAGAGTGGTGTAGTGAAAATTACATTACAGAAATATTTATTATGTGGGTAATCGCTAATCTAATGAATGACTAATAAAAATTATTAATATAAATAAAAAATGTTTAATTGTATAAAAATTATATATATATATTGTGCCTACTGAAATTTGAGATGAGTTTCAGTATGTGGTAAAATGTCAGTCATATTTTTTTTTGCTTACTTGATTTTGATGGTGGATATGTTAACTTATGAATCATTGAACTGTGTTGCCATGATGACAATAATATTGAAATAAAATTGATTATTATTAATTGTATTGTGTAAGATTGTAAATTGATTTTATTCATTTTAGAAAGGAAAATGGATATGTGAATAATAAAACATATAGTTTGAATAAAATTCTTATTCTTTTGTTATTATATGGGTTTTTTTTTTTTCATTACTACATTCACTATAGTAAATTATAAATGATATAACTAAATGTTTAATATTTTAATTGAATTTGTCCTCTTTATTTGTGTAATATTATACTGGTAGGATATGTATAAAATATATATTTCCAGGGTAATATATTGAGAAGATGGTATAAATTATTTAATTTATGTTGGAATGAAAATTAGTATTTTTATTATTGAAATGTAAATATTTGTTATATATATATTGATTCTAAAATATTTGTTTTATAATACAATTTTTAGTAGAGAGAAGCTGTTTAAAATTAACTAGAGTTAATTTGGAGCATTACTATAGTTTTCTATGACACAAATAGGAAAGTTATAAATGGGACTGAATTGAAAAAAAAACCCTCTTGTTTTAGTTCCAATAGAAGCTTGTAATATTTATTAAGGCAATAAACCTAAAGTATGTGTGGTTGAAAATGCGAAGGTAGGGACCTCTACAGGTCTTAACCACAAGTTTATGCATTGGAAGAAAATTTCTTTAGAGAATTTTCTTTTATTTATCTTAAAAGTATATGGTTAATTGGACATAGTGTGGGGTGAAAATCAATATTATCTGCCCATGAACTGGCACTTTGTCAAAGATTTATGAGGAGCAACAATTTATTATAAAAACGAAAAGTACTCGAAAATGTTTCATTACATTATAAATCATCTGAATATTTCTATCCTTTAAAATTTATGTTACCTTTATTTTAATAACAACGTATAAATACTAGCAATGTCAGAATGGGTATAGGAATCATTTATCTGCCAGTGTAATTTTATTAGACTGATTAATCATTTTTATCTAAGATATGAATCGATTTAATCTTTAATGTATGTTATCGTTCTGGATAAAGCTAGCATCTATTCATTTCTAATATTTTGAGATAGATATTTGCTCATGAAAGGATATTTTTCTATATCATAACTAGTGTTTGTGTGCTTGTAATGTTATATAAATCAATAAAATTATTTGAAAGGATAATCTGGATATATACAAAATATCGGAATTGGCAAAATGTGCTTGAATAAAATTTCTATTTTAATATGATTGTTATTTGTTTATCGGTATTAATTAAGTAATTAGTGAGGATACAAAATAATATTTATTGAAGATAAATAAAGGAAATCATAGTCAAATATGTGCATGTTTTATTTAAATTGTTAGTCATTGAATAAGTATTATATTAAGCTCATAGTTAGCCAATAATAACTTAATCTTATTCAGTTGGAAAGTTGATAGAAGTATATTGTACTCTGTTACAAATCAGAATAGTTTGCTTTGATTATATTTAAATTTAGTTGATGTAGATCATAAATTCAGTTTAAATATTAAATTTAATATTTATATTTGATTATTCTAAATACTATTAATTTTTATTAGAGGTCTAGCTACATGAAATTAGACATCATGAAATGTGTAGAAGACTTCTATCAAGAATTATATAGTAATAAAGAACAAGTGCCTCCTATACCTATTATATCTTCTGAATTGCCCAGAATTTTGAATGAGGAAGTGAGACACGCAATTAAGTTTATGAAGAAAGGGAAGGCTCCAGTTAATGATGGAATTATAATTGATATTTTAAAAAAAGCAGGTGAAGAAATATAATTTTTTTTTAGCAAAGTTATATACCAAATGTCTAAATGATAAAGATGTACCAGATGATTGGAAGAATGCAGTATTAATATTAATATTTAAAAAAGGTGATAAAGAAGATATTAGAAATCAGATCTATCAATCTTTTATCAGTTTTATACAAAATTTTTACTAAGATAATTACAACTCGTCTACAGAAAACCCTGGATTTCCACCAACCAAGAGAACAAGCTGGATTTAAAAGTGGTTTCAGTACAGTAGATCATATCCAGGTATTGAGAGAAGTTATAGAAAGGACAAATGAATATGAGTTGCCATTATGCTTAGGATTTGTGGATTATGAAAAGGCATTTGATTCTATAAACATTTCTTCAGTGATTAAAGCATTGGATCATCAAGGTGTAGATCCAGGATATTGTCATATTTTAAAGAATATTTATAAAAATGCAACAGCAACAATTAGATTACATAATGTTAGTAGGAAAGTCAACATTGAAAAAGGTGTAAGACAGGGTGACTCCATATCTCCAAAACTTTTTACAGCAATGCTGCAAGAAGTATTTTGTGGACTAAAATGGGAAGCTAAAGGGGTGAAAGTAAATGGAAATTTTGCAGATGATTTAGTTGTTTTTGCAAATAATGCTTTAGAACTACAGGAAATGTTGCAGGAGTTATCAGATGAAAGTAGGATTAAAATAAATGTTGAAAAGACTAAAGTAATGTTTAATAGATTTTCTCAAAATATGAAAATAAAGATTGATTATGATGAGTTAGAAAAAGTTAACAGTTACAAATACCTTGGTCAGATTATTAATACAGATGGAAACATAATGGATTAAATTAATCATAGAATTAAACTTGTTTGGCATGCTTTTGGTAGAAATAACTTGATACTAAAAGGAAATATGCCTATGTGTTTGAAAAGAAATGTTTTTAATAAATGTGTTTTGCCATTTCTTACATATGGATCTGAGACTTGGACACTTAATAGAAGAGCAATACAGAGACTTCAGACCATTCAAAGAAGTATGGAGAGATGCATGTTGGGAGTAACAAGAAGAGATCAAAAACGCAATGTATGGGTAAGAGAACAAACAGGGGTTACTGACCAAAAAAATTAAAAGACTGAAGTGGAGTTGGGCTGGACATAATGCTAGAAGAGATGATAATAGATGGACAATTGAAATTTTAAATGGGATTCCGAGAGATTGTAAAAGACTCGGAAAGAGACCACATGTGAGATGTATGGATGAAATAAGAAAGTGTGCAGGGGTGATGTGGAAAAGAGAAGCTAAAGATATAAAAAGATGGATTGAACTTGGAGAGACCTTCATCCTGCAGTGCATTGATAATGGTTCGTGATGATGATGATTGTCCTTGAATAAATATCCAAGAGAAATTTTCTATTTTTTATATATATTGATATAATTGGACATTATAGATTTAAGATTACCAATAAGTTAATTGATATTACATCATTATTGAGTATTTCATTTTATTATAACTAGCTTAATTAGTAAGAGTAAAATCATTATACGAATATAGCATGGCTGAGTTAGTATAATTTATTATTTTCTTTAATTGGGATTTTAAATTAATTATTGGGCTGTATATTTATTTAAATATTATAGATATTAGGATATATTAAGTTGTCGTCTCAATCTTTCATGAACTATTTTATTTAGATATAAGCAATGTTAAATTTTAGTATAAGTTTATATTGTTATAAGCAATATTTGATTAGTTAGGTATATTAGAGTTTAATTGTTTAATGATTTATTATTAATTTCTTCGATTATAAATGAAATCTATCTTAAGCATATATCATGATTTTGAGACAATGATATTTGATTTAATTGCTTTATTTTAATTTATTTTAAGTGAGGTTTATATTTAGGATATTTGAAACTACAATTTTGTTTGTTTCTATTTAATCAAAATGCTATTTGAATCTCATGATGCTATAATATTTGTCATCACTGTTTGTTTGATATAGTTAATAATCGGATACGTGATTAGATGAAGGATTATTTTAAATACGGAAATGATTACTTATTGATTAGCATTTGTTTAGCTTAGTATATTACATTTATTCTGTTATGAATGATACTATTATTTATGGGCATCCTAACATTAGGATCATTTTTCTTTAATTTACATTTTATTCAGTTACAAATGATATCCAATTTCAGAGCTCATTTTCATTCTGCTAAATAGGGTGACCAACAACTAGACTATTTTTATTTAGGCTATATTAGAATATTATTTTCCATTGCACATTTTGTTTCTGTTACAAATGGTGCCACAATTTTCAGGGCATAATTAAACAACATTACTCTGTCATGGCCCTGGATATCTGATCTCTTACAATGTGTGTGTATATATATAAAGTATAAAAGAATATATAACCATAGAGGAAGCTTATTATTTTTTGGGGTAAGAATAGAAGTACAAAGGAAAGGAGATGAAATTAAGTTATGAGTTTTGAATGTAAATATAGTTTAAGGAGGGAAAATGTATAACCTTTAGTTTTAATATTTTTGAAATATAGGCATAATTCATATACCTAGGAGTTTGAATGTAATCTAAGGGATTTGAATACATACTTTCAAGCTCTCTTTAACTATCCACTCTATCTCATATAACTGATACACATGACCAAGCACATGTAAAAAAGATAAATGAGCTCCAATATATGATTTTGTTCAGCACTCATCAGTTGGTCCAGATCATCATCTTCCACACACACATATATATATAATCAGTGCTTGGTTTATATTAAGATAGCAAATCTTTAAACTTTAATGGATAGGCTTTAATCTACTCCACTCTCCTCCAACTCTTCAGCCATTCATACCATTGAAAATCTGATGGTACACCCAAATCCCTTATTGATGCTGATGTTATTGCTATGTCTATGTTGACTTTAAGTCACTCTGACCCCTCATATACAGAACTTTGTCCATTCATATACACAAAAGAGGGATGGGCATGATACAGGCTGAATCTGTAATATATAATGGTTATATGAGATAGAATGGATAGCTGAAGGGAGTTCGAAAGTCTGTGTCCAAATCTCCTATATTACATTCAAACTTCAACTAATAAATTATGCATGTATTTCAAAAATATTACAGATTCAGACTATATCCTACCCATCCCTCCTCTGTGTATTTGAATGGATAATGTCCTATACATATGTGGTCAGAGAGACCCAAGGTCAATGTGGACATGGCAATAATATTGGCAGCAACATGGAATTTGGGTGTACCATCATTAGATCTTCAATGGTATGGATGGCTAAAGAGTTGGAGGATGGAGTAGATTGAAGCCTGTCCATTAAAGTGTGAAGATTTGCCATCTTAATATAAATTGAACACCGATTATATATGTGTGTGGGAGATGATGATCTGGACCAACTGATGAGTGCTGGTTCAGTATAATATATATATATCAGAGATCATTTCATCTTTTTCACATGTGTGTGGTAATGTGTATTAGTTATATGAGATAGAGTGGATAGCTGAAGGGAACTTGAAAGTCTGTGTTCAAATCCCCTATATAACATTTATTTTTGAAATATAACATGTTAAAAGAAAAACTATTTGATAACTATAAATGTTTAATTTATATGGGAATATTTTTGATAACTATAAAGCTATATCTACTTCAATTTTTAAATAAAAATAACTTTTTTAATAAAAACCAATATTGATTCATAGAAGGAAGATATACCAATATGTTATTGGAGAATTTTGCTATTAATATTAAATAGTACATCGAATGATAAAAAAAATATATACATGTATTTTTTTATATTTTTATAAGACATTTGATGTAATAGAAAATAAGCAATTGATTTACAGTTTCAAAAATTGTGGATTAATAGGAGAATTGCTCAGATTATTTAAAAATTGCTTAAAAAATATATATGTTTTTAAAAAATATCAAATGTAATGAGTAAAGAGCAAAATATACATATATATGGTGGTTTTCAAGGTTCTACATTTAGTGCATTATTATTTTTTATATTTATAAATGACTCAGGAAATATTAATAATGAATAATTAATATTACAGTATGCAGATAATACTATTATTAAGAGTGTAAATAACAATATTGATATTACAATTAAAAAGTGTTGAGACATTGAATAAAATTATCTCTTCTTGTAATAAATGAATTTATATATATGGAGAAAAGATAAAATGTATGTTGATATGTTCTTCTTACATGCAATATAAAAATATTAATATATACTTGCCTTTACATGATTGTATATTATAAAAATACATTATGTAATGATTATAAATGTATAGAAATAGAACAAGTAAAATTTATTTGATATCTTGGAATGAAAGAATGTCTTGGAAATATATTAACATTGTGATAATTAAATTTAGATATTTTATAGCAATGTCTTACAAATTCAAGTATACTTTTCTTTTAAATGTTCTTATGCTACATATCAATCTTTGTATGAATCTTTATTGAATTATGGAATAACACTTTTTAAGGTCTTCCCAGCTTTTCTAATATTAATAGACTAGCATTATTGTAAAAAAGAATAATTAATTTAATAGAAGAATAGTATACAAAAAAAGAGAGACTAAATGATTACAAAATTAATGTTTTACTAAACTTCTCAAATGCATAATTATAAAGAAAAAAAAGTTTTAATATTTTTAAAAAAAAAAACACTTCATATAAAACAATTTAAAATGAGTTTAAGAAAAGGGTATTAAATATAATTGAAAAATATTGTAATAAAGATAAGAGATCACTAACTTCCTCCTAAATTATTTAATAATTTTTTTACTGAATTAAAAAACTTAGGTAAATAAAAAAAAATTAAATTATAATGAATATTAAAGAAAAATGAATTACAGTAATTTAGTAGATAGAAGTATATATATATTTAGGGTATATAATTGATGCAATTGATACTTTATTATATATAATTAAGATATTATTGAAATATAATTGTTTTATTATGATGATTTGTTATATTTAAAATCAAAGAAATTGTAAATATATATACTACTTATGGCAATGTCTCTACACAAAAGCATAGTTAGGGTTTAGTAAGAGAAGAATGACATTTTATATAAATATATTTAATTTATATAAATAAATAAAAAAAAAAGGTGGCAGAAATATAAACAAGAGAGAAACAAAAAAGAAGTAGAGATTTTTGTAACTATGTTTTTATGGTGAGAGCAGAGTGATTATGATGAAAGGACATTAGAACAAACATTTTTTTTTTTTTGAAGGAGGAATGAATGGACAGAAAAGTGTTTAATTTGGGTAAAGACGCTTTTTGCTTTTTAAGTGGGGAAACTGTGGATTTCATCTAAAAAGAAATCATTTTATAATGTGTAACAGTTTATAAAACTATTATGTTATTTAAACATTCTATTAAAATGAGAATTTCAAATCTTAACTAAATTCAGTTTGTTTGTTTTTAATCAGTGATGAGTTTATATACATAAACAATAATATAATATTCAAATGTTTATTTCTATGATTTGCCCTTTTTTTTTTGACCGCATTTTATTTGATTCATATAAAACTTGAATTTATTAAAAATAAATATTAAAAAAAAAAATTACAATCAGCCTCCTGCTCTTATATTTTTTATGTGTATTGAAAAACAATGTTTAATTTTTTATTCTTATTATTTTTTGACAAATTGTATCTAGCATATTATGTATTTAAATGACTAAAGATAACATTGTCAGGCAGAAGCATTAGATTGCCTATATTATCAAGATTTTTTAATATATATATACATGGCACATTGATTACATAAGTAATATTTACTAAGGCTGTAACCTCAAGAATATGCACGTAAAAATGCGATAGTAGGGACCTCTACAGGCCTTAACCACAAGCTGGTTAAGGCCTGTAGAGGTTCCTACGATCACATTTTTATGCGCATATTCTTGAGATTACAGCCTTAGTAAATATTATATACCTGTTTAGTAGCTGTGTGAATGTAGAAAAATGTGAATTTCTAAAATTAATTTTTTGATCACATCTATTGTCATTTACTTAAAGTGACAGATTATCTCCAAACAGAATTTCAGTGTGATCCATTGCTGCCATTAGAAGAAAGTATAATATATAAATATTGTTAAAAAGTTGCCTTGAGAACAGTTTGAAATTGTTGATTGTTAATGATATTGGGATTGCTTAAATGATGACTGGCTTTTAATGATGTATATATATATGCATAATTAACATCAATAATCCATTCTATCAATCTGCTATAGAGCCCTCTATAAAGTTGTATTGAAATTGCAAGTATAAAAGAAGTAATAATGTTTATTGGACACATGTTGAGTCCAATGGTTCCTAATGATTAAAACAAAAATCCAAAAAGTAGACTACTAATACTTGGAGTCCATTGATTATTTATGATTTGCTGGATATCCTCAGAAAATAATAATGTTAAATGTAAACTAGTGTTAAATGATGATTGCTTTATTATCCATTTTTATCAATAACCAAACTACAATACTCCAATTTTTTGCTCTATTTTAAAAATATTTTTATTTATTAATTTTTATGTGTTTTCTTACTCTATCTCTTTGCAATAGCTTTCCATGTCTCTAAAAATATACCAATTTATTTTGTAATTAAAGAATTTTTTAAAAAGTAATGATTTTTTTAAAAAAAAAGTCCTTCAGTATTTGCAAGCATATCTTCTATTCATTTTAACAATATTAAATGTGTAATGCTGAGATATATATGTATAATAATATTTATGAAAAAATCATCTTCAAATGTGAATACTATAAGAATCTTTCACAAACCAGACTTTCTAAAAGTCATTTTAGTCTGACTTGTGACGGATTCTTGTAGTACATGCATTTGAAAATTATTGCTTTAAAATATTATTATTATTAACTTCTTAATATAGAATTATTTCAGGGTTCAAATACATGAAAATAATTTATTATGATTCAGAACAGTACTTTTTATTACAGAACTTATGAAGATTTTATTAATTTTTAATTCTGCAGTTATTTTACACGAGGAATAAGTGACTTAATTCATGTAAAAGTAAAACAATTGCTACCTTTAAATGATAATTTTGGAAAGGCAGTACCTTTCCAACATCCATCTAAAGATGAACAGTAAAGAAGAAAGCATTATTTACTTGATTAGTTAACTTCCAGATAATGAGAATTTTAGAGATTTTTTAATTTATTTTACACTGTAACTAACAATATGTATTAATGACTAATAATCAGATAACTATCTGGGGGGTTCTAGCTTATTTGAAAATACATTAAAAAAAATGTTTCAAGTTTCACCAAGAATAAAAGACTAAGTTGTGGACAGGGCAAGAAATGTTTAACCACTATATCACAATGGCTTTCCATCTATGCAATAATTTCATTAATTTTATTAGACACAAACTTATCTCAGCAATCTATAAGTTTGACTAAAAAAATTGTTTTTCCAGATTATGGATTTCAATTGTCTGAATATAAATAATTAATGGTTTTAACTCAGTTACATTAAAAACTTTGTCTTTTCTATATAAAATTATCTTACTACAAATTCTAAGACTAGCTTGATAGAGACTGTTTTATATCATCATGCCTCAGGGTGGCCTTCGAGCACTCCATCATCAGATTTTCAATTGAATGGACGGTTGAAGAGTTGGAGGGTGTAGTAGATTGGAGCCTGTCCATTAAAGTATGAAGATTGTCTATCTTAATATATATCTGAGCACTTATAGTGTATATGTGTGGGAGATGATAATCTGGACCAACTGATGGTTGCTGGTTTAGTATGAAATACGTATATTGGTGATTATTTATCTTTTCAGCATATATGTGCTTGAGTGTATCAGTGTTATTAGATAGAGTGGAGAGTGGTGGGTCATGTGAAAGTCTGTGCTCATATACCCTATATATTACATATTTATAGTAGTTTTAATTATGTTTATTTAAAACTATTAATAAGAATAATGATTATATTTCTGTATTAATTTCTGGCTGATAAAAATTGTTAAATGAGGAGGACTTAGTTGAATCTGCCAGCATTTTTGGTGTTAAAATTTAGTCTTCTCTTTTTTCCAAGCAGTTGCAAAGATAAATAAAAATATAACATACATACATCTTGTAAAGGTATTATTTATACTTAATGGAAAATCTATTTGTCATAGTAATTTTAAAAACTATTTCAGTGATAGTTTAGTTTTTGAAATATTTCTCTTGATCAGTGGTTTTCAATGTGATGCACATGTCCCACAAAGAACAATTTGTTTTTTAAGAGGGACAATTGGAAAATGAGTTATTAAGTGTGAATTTTTTTTAGTTATTAACAATGAATTTGAAAGCTTGCTAATTGTTTTTATATTCTATTATTCATAAATTAAGCTAAAAATGTTTTTTAATTTTCCCTCTTTCTGCACCATCTTTTTTTCAGTATCTTTTTTGTTTGGATAACCTTTACTCCCTACCTCTCCATTGTTGCTTGGAGCAAGTTAAGTGGCTTAAACAACTGTCCTTTCATTAATAGCCTTTTAGGCTTCCTCCATGTGAATAGGAATTCACTTTTTGAATAATAATATGTCATTTGGGGGAGGGGGCATTAGGATTTTATAGCTGCTTAGATGCAATATGCCCACCCACCCCAAGATTAGTGGACCACTATTCTAGATCAGTGGTCTTCAACCTTTTCACACCTGCGGACCGGTAAAAATAAGGATAAGGTTTCGCGGACCGATAAAAATAAGGATAAGGTTTCATGGACCAGCAGAAGTCTATAGATAAATTTTCTTAAAGATGTAAACAGCTTAGCCTTAGATGAAGTTATATATATATGGAGTTTGTATAATAAAAAACTTTTTTTTTTTTTAATTTTGAATTTTTTTAGAAAAGTAATAAAAAATTTAATTCTATCCCCCCCCCCCCTCATAAACATCTGTGATAACTAGAAAAACAAATTAATTTATGTATGACTGATTAGATTTTATTCTGTTTCTTTTTTTTTAATCAGGTAAAAGTGCGATGAAAAAAAATAAATAAAAATTGTTTATATTAATTAAAAGTTTAAAGTCTTATTATTTTGTTATTAAAACTTTCTTGCCAGTCTATCGCGGACTAGCAAAAAACTTCTACAGCCCGGCACCGGCCGGTGGTTGAAGACCACTCTTCTAGATCATTGATAAGAGTCAGACTAAATGAAATGCATTGGTCTACTAGGTCTTTTCATAAATAAAAAAATATTAAAGATAGATTTTTCAGGATATGAATTGTATTGAAAATGTTTAATGAAATCTCCAAATAAACAGCATATTAATAAAAAAGAAGATACAAGAAATCATGGATATATGAACTATATATATGAAACTCAGTAAACATAGGGCAAACACTAGGATGTCAGGAAAGAATGAATTTATGCAATAAGCATTTAAAGTTGTATTCAACTCAATATATAATCATTTTTGACTATTTTTATAATTATTTTATGAGTTACCAACAGAAATTTTCATAGTTAGAAAGAAATAATACATTCTTCCAATTGATATATAAAGTATTTTCCAATAAAATTTTCTACAGCAGAAACATATCTCTATTACTTCAGCAAATAGTTTTTCAGAAATACAATCTAGAACTATTATAAATAGTGACAATACAAAATTTATTTCTTTTTATTCTAAATAGAATGCATGAAGTTATTTATGACTGCATGAAAAATGCTTAAAGAAAAAGTTAATGAAGCAAACAGAATAATATCAAAATAAAACTGTTTAAATTGCATGAAAATAAGATTTCAGCAATCCATGGGTGTTCTTACAAAAGTTTGGTCTTCAGCCAAAATTATGAGCTAACATATTCTTTCATAAATATAAATGATTCATTGGGAATAAATTATTGTTATTTTTATAAGAATAATTAAAAAAATATAGTATAACAGGCAAATAAATTGGCAAAAAATAATGTATTGATTATATAATAATATTTGGCAATGGCAATTATTAGGTCAATGTTAAAATGCCAGAAACTAAAATATATATATATTATGTTTAAATTAATAATAATAATAACAACAAACATGTAGATCTAATGGGTGCAACTAATCTGAAAGTTCCATTTCATGAATAATATTACAGTAATAATAAATATATATAAAAAATAACAAAAGTTATATAGAAGCCTTTGTTAAGCATTATCAAGAATATATACAATGATATTTCTAAAAGTAAATTTTATTTTAAAGAAAAATTCTGGTTGATACATCATTTTGAATACAATGCAATGTCATGTGATGTGACAAAATGGCCTTTTTTGGATGAAGTGAGAAGTTTTTATTTTAAAAGATCTTACTCCTAGAAACTTTGCTTTGTACTATAGCAGTGTTTCCCAACCTGTGGTACGCGAGTTGCTGGTTGGTGGTACATGAAAAATAATCAATAATGGCGGACATAAAAAAAATTAAATCATAAAAATATAATTCATAAAAATTATTTTAATTAATAATATTATACAGCAAAGTTGTTAATATGTACAGTCAATAACGATCTTTAATGTTAATGATAAAATTGAAAATATGATTAAGAAATTAGATTTTTGGAAACAGTAATACAGTATATATATAAGTATCGAAAACAATCAACTGGAAGTATTTGAAACTCTCTATATTTTTTTGTTTGAAAATAAGGTTAGTCTGTCTCAAGATATATGAGAAAATATAATAGCACATTTAACAGGATTAAAATTGTCTTTCATGGAATATTTTCCAAGACCTGAAAAAACAAATGATAATTGGATTTCAAACCCCTTTTATGCAGAAAATTTAGAAGAAGCTACATCATTATCAATAAAGGATAAACAAAATTTAATAGAATTATCATGTGTCAGAACTTTACAAGTAGAATTCAAATGACACAATCTAATTAATTTTTGGTTAAACATTAAAGAATATGAACAACTTTCTGAGAAAGCTCTTAAATTATTATTACCATTTACTATTATGGAATTAGTAGGAAGAGCTTTTTCTTCATATATTTTTTTAAAAAATAAGTATCGAAACAGATTGAACACAGCTGTAGACTTAAGGGTATACCTCACATCTTTTGAACCAAATTTCAAAAAAATTATGTTGTTCGAAAGAAGCACAAAGATCTCATTAAGTTTATTTTATAAAAATATTTGATTATGATAAGAAAATATACTATTTGTTTTTTTTATAATTTTGTGTTTTTATTAAAACCATTTATATTAGTAAATGAAATATGACAAAATAGTAGATAAATAATGAGTCGGATCAAGGCAAATCAATCTAAATTATTTAATTTGAAAGAATGTATCAGAAAAGGATCATACCCAGAAATTAGACTCTCATTAATTCTTGATCATCTATTGTGGATTATTAGATGTAAGCTAGTATTTAATCATCAAAATTTTAATCCTATTAACTTCATGCTGAACAATATAAAGAAAACAAGAACAAGAGATAGCCTGATAACCCCTGAGGTTATTTTTACCATGACTTGGGACATACTGGATTTATCCTCTCCATGGCCCAACCAATAGCAAGATGCTCCGAAAAAGAGAAAACAGACTCAAATTCAGGAAAACCAAATGAAGGAATGAGAAAACACTTTGAACAAATTATGTACCAAATAACCTTTAATGTAATAATGTAATCTTTAATAAATTATTTTGGAAAAAATATGAAACTTTGAACAAACACATGCATATAAATATGTTACAGTGAGTTTATAATTTCAGTGAGTTTATAATCTGGCATGACATCTGGGCGTGTTTCAATGTAATTTGCTTCATTATGAGATGTGAATACATACATGGTCGCCCTATAATATTTATAATGCAAATAAAATAACACACTCGCAATAACAAATTTCATGAAATGCAATCATTTTTACGAAGTGGTACAATTTAACGTGATATACTAACAAGTGGTACACGAGCCAAAAAAGATTGGGAAACACTGTACTATAGGATACTCACCTATTCTTCCCATTCATTATTCCTGAATGATTTTATTCGATCATACAGTGTTAGACATTAAGAGCTCAATATCTATGGATCATGGATCATTTCTGTCCCTTTAGGGCATGAACTCCATTGGTTACTGGTACATTTTTTTTTGTAGCCCATTTTTAATTAAAAAAAAACTATTCTATCAACTTTTAATGTTATGTAAATGCTTAAAAGCAGAAAGGGTACAAATAATGAAATTGTGGAAGAATAAATATAAACAAAATGATTATACAGAAAGTGGGCTCTTGGTTTTTATACTGGGTTTGGAAAAGAATAAGGGGAATATATATATAAAGCCCATAGAATGGACAAAGATGATGTTGTGGAAATGGGATGGAGCATGTTGTTAGAGAAGAATATAGAAAAAACTTAGGATGGAGAATGGAAAGGGGAGATAATGCGGCTAAACAGGTTTTTTGGAGCATTGTGGTTGGGAAATTTCTGACTTCTACAAAAGTGAAGCTATAAGACATCACATGTGATTTTGAAAGCAGAAACATCTTGCTAAGTTCCAATAAGGAATGAAATTCAGGTTGATATATTAAGCAATTTTTATTTATACTGAATTGTCTGCATTAATTTTTTTTGTAAATTGATTATTTTTAAAAAATAATCTATAACTGTAAATCTTTTTTGTAACTAATTTGTCTATCATTTTTTTCATGCTTCATAATTATGTAATTATAATATATTCTTAATACATTTATTCTATTTTTATATATAGAAATATATATTTTTTAATATTAGTTTTGTATGTGCAAAACTATTATAACCCACCATGTTTGTTGCCCCCTCCATAAAGTCCATGTAAACTTATTTATTTTTATTAATAATAGCTTTCTTTACATGTTAAATGAGCTTTTAATTTCTCTTATCAAAATAAAAAAATCTACCCTTTTTTTTTTTAATAATTTTTTGCTTGCTGCTTATAATTTATCAATCAATGTATATCTATCTATTTTTTTAGGAATTCTATCTAAAAAAAAGTCTCTCCTAACCAATTGGAAGTGCTCCATTTCTAAATATTAAAATAAATATCACTTTCAAAATTATTGTACAAACTGTGGAACTATAATTTGCATATATCTTGAAATTTCTATATAATTCTATATATTTATTATATGAGAAACATTTGTAATTAATCTTTTTTTTACCATTTTGCATTAATTTTAATTGTCACTTGTTCATACATTTCTTTATCTCTTTTAATAAAGTGATTAAACATCTATATTCATCCACTTCAATTTTTTACCCATACTATTGTAACGGTATACATATGCTGTTACATTATTTTAAAATTAATACATAAAGAGGAAAATAAATCTTAATAAAAAGTGCACAGATGGAAAACTTTAAAACTATTTTTTAAAAAAAGTATTTAAAAGTACTTTTTGTAGAAAAGAAATAAAAATCTTAGGATAAAAATTAATATTTTTGTTTAAAAGCAATGAAAGGAAAAATTTAATTAAATTCAATTTTTTTTTTAAAAAAAATCATGTTTTAATCTTAAAATGGAAATGATTGTTTTAGTAATTAAATGCAAAGCACACTAGCCCTTGGGGCACTTAAATAATTAAAAGATCAGATAAGAGAGAAAAAATTAGATTGACCAATGCAAGCAAGAAGCCACAGCATGGACTGAAAATGGAACATTAGAATCAGTGACATCATGTTCGATCAATCTGGGAAAATGCTGATAAGAGGATAATAAAAATATAAAAACCAAAATAATTGAATTCATGGATTGTTGTTGTCTTAGAGCTGATATTAATCTATATGAACTGTAGCGGTATTGCAGACTCCACAATGTAGGAGTCTGCAATAGATTTAATTTCCTGACAACCAGCTGAGGCCTCCCAATGACAGTTCTTGACCAAATAAATGGCAAAGTAGCGGCTTTGTTTCAAAGAAGAACCAACAATCTTTTAAAGTGATCATGAAGATGGACCTCTAAATCTGCAGAATCCATAAAGTATGAACTTGTGTGTTTATCTCATGTGAACTTTTTCAAATTCGCAATTAGTAACTGAAAATAAGAACTTTTATATAACCTAAAAAGGAAAATTCCAAATCAATTATTAATAATAATTTTTTATGCATATGTTTAATTAATCATTTCCATTTTTTTTGTTATGTGTTAATTAAAATGTATTAAATGTAAGTTGGGTGTAGATAGCTGCATAGATTCATTAACGTTATTTTTTTTTAAGATTTTCATATGTGTGAAATATATATATCAGTAAATATGACACTTCATGCTGAGTGTCTAAAGGTATTTACTAGTATATCTTTCCAGTTATAGCTGTCAAGGTGGCATCTTATGATGAGTGCCATTGGGTTACTTTATTGTAAATTTCCCTCAGCAATTTTCAATTAATAACTTTATTTTTTAAAATCGTTTATGTTTATTTTAAAGGGGTTTAATTTCAGACTATTTGTCTCATGGTTAAGTCAATGCTTGTACAGAGATATGTGGGTGTTTATATCAATGTAATGTGAAGTGTGTTAGCATACAGGGCAATGTGCCCAACTGAATGCATGATCCCAAAGATGTAGTCATTGTGTTGCAATGTATGCAGATGTATTTCCTGCGACATTGATTTCCATTAGCTCTATGGATAGGGACTATAAGTTGGCAAAAGTTCTACTCTCCCACCATATGTAGCACTTCTCCGTAATATTTTATATATCTGATTCCCTCACCAGACAGACGCACATTCCTGTACTTGTCGAGGATCATGTCCTTCAAATAATATCATGCAGCAGATGCACATTCCTGCCAGCGTGGTTTTATGCTAGCATCTTCATATTGCATTGGTTGCATCCATATATCAGGAAACAAGTGTTGGTCTGGTTATGGACTTTTAGTCTGAAATTGAATGATTGTTTTGAAAAGTTTTTAACTGAGAAATCTCTGTAGCCTATCTATACTCAACATTCTAAAGTAAAAAAATGTTATTAAAATGTCCATCTGTATGGACTTACTCCAAATAATTTAAAATTAATATTAAAATCAAGATAAATTTATTCCTCAATTGTAAATATTATATATGCATCAATAAATGTTTTTTTGTGTGTTATTACTGGCAGTGGCTTATTTATTTATTTTAATATTAAAACTATATTTTAAGAATATAAATCTTTTTTTTATTAAAACTTATAAGAAGTTATATATTAAATCTCTGTGTCTCCTTGTGCTAGTGGCATGGGCTAACGGTCAATATAAATTAAAATTTGGATCTTAACAGTAAGTATCTGCCTACTATATAAATTTTTCAGGTTTGAATGGCCTGGTGGCACCCTGTATGGCAGATACAGTAAGACTCAAATATCTCTCTGACCATTCTACTATTAATTCTATTATGTTAGTGCAATTTTTTCACTAGATTTAATTTTCATTTTTTCCCTTTTCTAATAGCAGCTTCATATCTTTCACACTATTTACATCAAAATACTATATTTTCAAAAAGAGGACTATCATTTTATTTATCTGGTTGTTCTTAGTATGAGAATCATCAGCAATAATACTCAACATTTACATCTTAACAAATAATAAAGGTGACAATTTCAATCTACTTTTTTGTTTCTAAGCTAATCTATTATCTGGTGGCAAGAAATAGAAACTTACTGTATTTTATTTTGAAAGTATGTCAAAATTAATTCAAAATAGTGCAACATCATGCCGAAATTAACATAAGACAGTTTATTAATAAATCCTCAATCTTAATAGACAAAATTTTTTATAAACTTTAAAATTAAATATTTTTCATTATTATCTGATTTTATTAAACAAAACAGTTATCAAACATTTTCTTTTAGGCTATAATATCTTGTATGTAATATTTTTGCAGTGATTTTGTCAGGTTAGGAAGAAATAATGAGTATTTTAGGATCATGATGGAAAAGGTATTTGATAGATTTTGATATATGGTCTTATATTTTTATTTTGTAGATAATGTGCATCTGAATGCAAAAGATATTTTATAATAAGAGCAAGAAAAGAATAACTTCAGAAGCTTGGGTAACATATAGATTATAATAAATATAGTTATTCTGCTCTTATATGTGATAAAATATTTTTTTACAAGATAGAAAAATAACTACCAGAACTTAATTAATTTATATTAATTTATAATTTAGCTATGGCAAAGTATATTTTCAACATTATGTATCGTAATCAGATCATATAAATTATAGTACATTAGGTGATTGTGAAAATCACTTCAAAGAAATCAAATAGTTTTATATCCATATTCTTTATTGTTGTTATATTTGAATACCATTAGAATGTTGATTAATAATGTTTTTTGAAGGGTCAGTACATCAAATCTTTTTGATCTTTGTTCCTGAGAAACAACTTTGATGTTTGAAAGATTTAAAGGCATGGTCTGTTATTCAAATCATGGTCATGAAATGCATAACTCTAATTTGCATATTCCTTTGACTTTATATATAATTGTACATATGTGTACTAATTTGTAGATATATTTATCTGGAATTCACCAAAACAAATAAAATAACAAAAGGATTTTAAGCATCTATTAATATAAGCTTTGTGCTTTTTTATCATTTATAATTTGAAGTTTAATATTTTTAATAATTCTAATGCATCAAAGCTAATATTGAATTCTTTTTCCTCATAGTTTTTTACACATAAGCCATAGAAATGTAGATCTTATTTTTTATTTCAGGATTTATCCTTTTATTCTTATTACAAATGAATCATTTGATATTATTCAAAAGACGAGTATGTGAATTTTAAGATATTCATATTTTACATTGATTTATTTTGTAAAACACAGATAAATTATTATGATAGAGGTTAGACAAATATAGGAGTAATATCAGGCAATTTAATAAAATCATTAATAATGTGTTCAATTTTGAAGTAAAAAATAAAGCCTCTATCTTAAGATATAGCATATATGGCAGAAGTGTATAAAAATATAAAAAGTTACATAAAAAGGAATTCACAGTTAACTACAAAAGTATCATGTGATTTAAATAGTAATTCTAAAAATAAAATATCAAATCATGAAAAATTATAAACAGCTTATGATATTAAATGCCTGCATTGGTGTGTGTATATGTGTGAATTCTAAGTGACTATATCAACAAGATTGGGTCAACATATCCAATTTTAGAAAATCAAATGTAAAAGCAAATAAAAGTTCCCAAATTTTTTGGCTATGAAAGACAACAAGCCATGCTTTTAATTCTTCAGACACATCAAATTGTTTTCTAGTAGCAAGATGATTGAAAAATAAAAATAAAAAAGCCATGGTATATTACCCATTTAAAAAGCATCAAATATTTACATAATAGAATTTTGATAAAGTAAATATAATTTCTTTGAAGGTACTGCCATTATTTGATGGGTAAAAATCTGCATGGTATGATTGTGATGCATAATACTGAAAGTATATTTAGATAGGACTAAATTACAAAATTACAAAAGATTAATTATGTTCTTGTGGTTGCTTTTCTATCTTGTATAATAATGTTTATTTTATAGATTATAATTATAAGTTTATTTGTTTTAACAATGTTATTATTATTTTATACTTTATAGAATATGATTACACTCATTATATATATATATATATATATATATATATATATATATATATATATATATATATATATATATATATATATATTGTGCCATTACAATTTAGTCACTAGCTAAATTTATAGTAATGTGCATGTAGAAAAGGTAAACCAAAAATCATCATCACAATTTTATATAACCATAAAAGAAGCTGTAGGGCATCCAAGTTCAAACCCTACCAGGTCCAGTTCTAAAAGCTTTAGATAGAAAGAGAGTGGGTCAACAATTATATGCTTTATTTGTTTGTGTGTTGATAGAAAGGTAATACACACATTTAAACTATTTAATATTTAAATTTTCTGTTAAAAAGCAAAGTTGTAATGCATACGTATAGGCAATGTATGTGTAAGCTATTTAATTGTTTTATATTTCAAATATTCAACATTTTAACTTTCTTTAAAACTAACCTATGCTTGATCAATTCTAATATCTTATTCTATGCTTCTATTTTGCTTTTCTTTAATTATAAGTGGGATTTAAAAGTTACAGATTTAATTAAATAATTGGGTTATAATTACTAAGCTAGCAATTATATTATTTAATGTTAGTTTATGAATGATTTGAAAGAATGAAGGATGTGTGTACATTACATACAGAAATTTACATTTCCTAAATATTGAAAGAAAAGGAAGGATTAAATCTGTCAAATTATTTTTTTTTGTACAATTTTTTGTTAAAAGAGGAAATCTGTTTAATCAGATATCGATCTTTGTAGCAATTTTTTTTTGTAAATAATTGTTTGTCACTTTGGGAGCTTAATTTGGGTGGGAACTCTAATTTTGAAATTGTCTTATCTCAAGATCTAAAGAAGGAAGCTCAAAGATTTGAAATGTTACCTGGATGTTAAAAAGAGAAAAAAAGAAAAGAAAGGAAATAAGGATTGAGTCTATTTTTTTTTTAAACAAAAGTGTCTGGAAAAAGGATTAAACTTTTCAGTTGAAAAATAATTTAGTTGAAAATAAATTAGAGATCTAATTAAAACAAATTTGTCCAAAAATAGCAAGTGACGCTATCTCTGATTGGTTAAGTTAGCTAAAAATTGGATATAAAAAGTGTCTGGAATTATTTTTTTTTTTTATGATTCAGATTATTAAACTATCAAATTGAATGTTGAAAATATAAGAAATGGCTGGCTAGAAAAATTATATGTATGGCCCATTTTTGCTGACCATCTGGAGGAAGCTGCACATCACATAGGAAAGAAAAGATGTTGTGTCTAAAATAATATTCTACACCTTTCAACTGACTAGAGAAATAAGATGTTTTTAATAGAAGGAAGAAAGCATTCACCTGCATTCAAAGAAGATGAATTAATCTACTGACAAATATTAATCATCAAGTCCAATTAATTGTTACAACAACTAATTTTAAATTCAAGAAAATTTATAAATGTGAAAACAACTGCTGTATTTCATCCACATGCTTGACAGGAAGAGAAGAAAAATTAATATAATGATTTCCAAATTATCCACTAAAGCAAATAACCTCAATAGAGTCATCATCATCAAGTAGTTATACACCTCAAGAAAGAGATTGTTCCCACGTAAAACGGAAATGGTAGCTGCAGAAATATAGACATTATACAAGACAAGTTTGAACCCTTGGAAATTCGCCACAAACAAAAGATCGGTAATATGACTTTTATATCTATTTTCTTTATGATATCAGTCTTAATAAACATTTTAGCAATAAAGTGGTATATTTTATTTAAAGAACTTTTAAAGACTATTCAGATCGATTAAAAACAAGAATGTCTTACTAATAATAACTTTGAGCTTCATAAATTATCTTGAATGTGTCAAAATTATATGTTTATTAATTTTACAGTTATGAAATATGAATATGGAATATAATTTTTTTTTATGGTATTATGATTTTAGTTTTAACTAATATATTATTATTATTTTGGTTTTAAATAATATTTTGTTATTACGGGATAAAACACGCACATACATAATGATATTTTTATATGTGTATAATTGTGAGTGAATGTGAAGTAACAAGTAGTATTAGAATATTAGATTATTTTGTTTCAAGTTAAGTATAGCATTTCAGAGGTAGAAGAGCGGGGGAGAAAATAAATTAAAACTTGTTTCTAAAACTTGCTCTTTCAATTCTACTAACATTTTTTTTTACATTCTATTTACATGTTAGATTTTTAAAGTATGTGTGCTAATGAGCAGATAATATTTTTCTCTTGAAATACTTTTCTCATGGAGTGAAAATCATGGTCAATGTGACGTCCAACTTAATACAAAATACATTTGAAGGGAAAGGGGGAAGAACTTAAAATTAATCTGAGGATTGTAATATAATCAATTATTATTATTATTATTATTATTATTATTCATGTCAAATTTTCATATTTATCTAGAAATTTTTCTGTATATGTTAGAAATGTAGTAATAAATATTAGTTGGTTTTAGTAAACGAGGCATATATATTTCATTAAGTGTAGTCTTTGTTAAGTGTGATTATTCATCATCATCAATGGTTGAATATTAGTTAAGATATAAGTAAATATGCTAAAATTAAGCAATAATTATGAATTTCTTTATAAAATTTAGTTTTATGTTTAGGCTTAGTCCTAGAGCTGTAGTTGAAACCCTTGTCATTATTGTTATTATTATCATCATCATCATCATCATCAACGTTTTAATTAATGAGCTGTTTAACTGTTTAAAGGCCATAAATAAATATTGATTTTATAATATTTAGTGATTTCTTAGTATTATTATAACCACATCCTGTCATCTATTTCATGCAAGGATGAGTGAATTGCCATCCTAAATTAGTTATATATAATCTGAGCTAGTAAACTTATAAAACTATTGAAACACATTTGTTATGCTAAGATCTGAGAAATGATTTATGTCTAATATACTCCACTTTGGTTTAAAGAGGTTTTGCTTTTACCTAAATATTAGTGCTTATAGTGATATGGCTCAAAAAGCAAAATCTCTCATTTTTATTAGAAATAAAGTACCAAAAGGGGATTCAAACCCGGTACATGTGAAAAGGTTATTCGATATAACCGTGTCTAGATTCAGATAATCTAGTGGCGCCCTGCTAGACCATATTCACTTAGTATTTGTTTAAACATGCACTTAACATCAAACCAAGAAATGAAAGTGGATAAAACCTACTGCCTGTATACCTGAGTTATATTTTATTGAATTACTAGTGTACTCACTTCACGTGATTTCCATATACCTGAGTTATAATACTTTTTATTAATAATTTGCTTATAATTCTTATATATAATATTTGAACTCATTTAATTAAGTTACAATATATATATATATGGTGGAATATTGTTATGCTAAAGGACTAGATTTATTGTTATTAAAAATTTATATGGGTGTAGTTATAATCTAATTTGGGTGTAGTTATAATCTAATTTCTGCTTTGAAATATTAATTATTAGTAGTAATATCTTTCTAGATATTTTTGCTTTTTCAAATGTTATGGAAAATGGTTCAAAAATAAGTATGGGCTTTATGCTCATATTATTTTTTCTTTGTCACAAATCACTTAAAATGCAGTTTTTGGATTCTGTATAATTATGTGCCTTTAATAGACAGATATGTAAAAAAAAAATATTCACAATATTTTCCTTTTCTATTCTAATTCAAAAGTTTCTAATGATATTGTGATTACTATATAGCTCCTGTGTATGTGCAATAATTTTAATTTTAAGTCAGTTACTTACAATCTTATTACATGAGTAATTTTTTTTCTAAAAAATTGAATCACTCTTACTGAGAAATTCATTGAACAATTTTTTTTTGATAAAAAATTAGCTTTTCAACAAGTTATCCTTAGCTGTTGTAAAAGTTCCAAAAATAGAAAGAATAACAAAAAATTAAATCACAAACTTGCTTACATATATCATATGCTGGTCTTTTTTAGTCAGAAAATTTGACATTTTGTGATATAGTACTTTAATTAAATGTGCAGTAAAACTTTTTTTCTGGAGTATTTCAAAACTTTGTCTAATTGTAGCTCACTGGCTTATAAAGTATCTGAGATTTTATAAATAATTCTTTGAATTGGAAAAAAGTAGCCCAACATTCACCATAAAGTAATGGTAGGAGTCAAGAAATTACATTTGTGCTATTAATAGATTCATTTAAAAAAAAGTCTGACTTTTCACCATTTATTATTAATAACTGTTTTTTCATATCATATAGTATTTGTATAATATGAATAATATTCTTCAGATAATAATATATTTTTAAATATTAATCAATGTTTTTGACTTTTCTTTTTTTAAATTTTTGTCTGTCAACAAAAACAATGTAGTCTCTATTTTTTTAAACTACAGCAAGTCTCTTATGACTCATCTATAACTAGAAGAAATATATTCAATAAAACCCTTGAAAAATAATTATGTTGTAATGGATTATCTCCTTTATAGTAAAAATAACTTAAAGATCAAGTGATATGTCATTATGGATTTGTATATTTCTTTAAAATCTCAATAGACAAGGTTCACTTACAGTCTTTTTGTTTTTAAGTTTACAAAGAACTGTTTTAATCTCATTAAAATTTAATACTCTAAATATGTTAGTATGTTGGTTAAATCATTAACCATATTATTCAAACATTCTTCATTATCTATATTTTATAAATAATATTATCTATTGATTTAAAAATATTATGGTATTAAACAAATATCATTTTTGAATTAAAAAAAATTTAGTCCATGATTAGGAAATTACTTTTGTTTCTATTTGAATTCTGTACTCTATTTTAAATTACTTCAATCATCGAATTTTCACAATTAAATCTTCCTATTGCTTATGATGCATAATATTTATTTTATTATTCTATTAATCAGTCACTTTTTTTTTTTTACTTAAGTCACTAAGAATAAAATAATCTTAATCAACTAGACAAGATTTTTTTTTTAATGAAACCAAGAAAACACTGACTTTCCTTCCTCTGCAATATGTCCAGTTTAAAAATCTAAAAATTTTAATATTTAATAATTATTGAAGCATTGCATGAGTAGCTGAGAATTCTAAAAAATGAAGATCAAACTCAGTATATATTTGGGACAGAATCTACTTTTTAAGACCAAAAAGTGCTTATAAAATATTGACTTTTATTATAATTTGTTATCCATTTATCACATAATTCATAAGATATTATTTATGGAAAGATTAGTAATATTCCATCCACCATTATTCATCCCACTATTCAAAGTCAAAAAACAATATTATTGTTTCCAAAAATTTGGATTATAATTTTTTTTACTACTAACCCAAACAATTTTTAATATCTTTAGCTTTTCACTGATATATCTAGGAATTTCAAGATAGAAAATTACTTATTTAAATCTCACAGTGAATCAGAACTTTATGCAGTTTTTTTTATTAGATGATTTGCCTTTCCAAACATTTTATATTCATATATTTATTCAGTTAAATTTTATTTCTCTTCAAATTCACAAAAAGCAGTTTCCAACAGCTCTTTTATTTTGAGGTTTTTAACATTCCACATTAAGCCAATTTCATTCCACCTATCCATATATTTATTTTAAAAAATCAAATGTTTATATTTTTTGCTAGTATTATCTCTTATTTTGGTTCTATTACTAATATTACAATTATTTTCAACATAGATGGTTATCTAATCTGACAGACATGCTATTCTAGCTAAATTTTATGATATAGAGCAGTTTTAAACTGCCTTCTCTCAGTTCTTCCCATTGTAGTGGCAAAGGAATATTTATTTAGTGAAATTCCTTTTCATAATCAAGTTTCAAAAATTTCAGATTGTACTACCTCATGGAATATTGCAGTTAGAATTGTTCAGTTTATCATAGCTGCTGTTGTTATTTTGACATCAAGAGATTTTGCATGGTTTTTATTATTTTATATCCTTGCATACAAAAAATCATTGGAACCAAAATTTCTATGCCATTAATGAAAAGATGAACATTTAATTGCATTCTATTGTCACCATTAGTGTAGAGATGATTAGATTCTGTAGCAACTCTAATTCTTTCAAGATAATAAAATTAAAAAAATAATAAACAGGAGAGAGAATATAAGTAACATGAAGAGAAGATGAAATAGTCACTACTTTGCCTTTGATGATTCAATCAATTTAGTTAGATTTATCACCCAGTAATAATTTGATAAATAATTAGCACTTTATAAATGAACCAAATAAATTTCACTTCTTGCCAGAACTGAAGATTGAAAATAAACTTATTGCTTCTTGAGGAAATCCAAAAACTGCAAGACAATTATTAATTGCTAAAATAAAAAAGTTAACAATGTGCAACAGATCATTGATTTTAACAGAAAATAAAAGAGGGGCAGACTTAATCTTTAAAAAAAAAATTGGTCACATATAATTATTTAATGGAGATCATCAGGGTCATGCCAAAAATATTTTATCAGCAGATTTCAAGGCAATTCACCTTGTATATCAAGACATGATACATCAGTAAGGTCATCCCATTATCCATATAATACAATGAAATTTGATAAAAGTGAATTGATATTGGTATGAGAGAGTATTCTTTAAAAATGTATTAAAAAGTCTCTTGTGAGTGTGATTAATAAATTATTATTATTATTATTATTATTATTATTACTACTACTACTACTACTACTACTACTACTACTACTACTACTACTACTACTACTACTACTACTACTACTACTACTACTACGTTTCAATAAAGGCTTTATTGATCTCAATGGTTTACATAAGTTTACATCTAGAAAATTTGAAATTTAACATACAATGAATAATATTAGGGTAAACACATATAAATGAATTTAGTGGTTACACTTTGTGGTTAATGGACTATAACAATATAAAAATTAAAAAAGCAAAAATAATCAGAGTTCTAAAGTTTGGGGAGCTTATTTAGTTTTGTCCGCATGTCACTTTGAATATTAGTTGTATGATAGTTTTCTTTGCAGCATTCACAGCATTGATGGTTGTTTTAACAATGACCATGTTGCTGCATATAAGTGGGGGTTGGTTATTATTTTATCTCTATTTCGAATGTGTAGCAGTTTGTTACTAAATGTAGCTGGGTGTTGTCTGGTGTTATTGCCAATTAAGAAAGTACATCGGGTGCACCAATACGCATATAGAACAGATGTGGCTGCCTTAATGCTAGGTATTGATCTTCCCTGAAAAGCAGCTATTATGTGATTAATGATTGTACCCAGTTTTCTGTAGGTGTTACACATCATCTGTCGTGTTTGGTTAAGTGCTACACATTGATAAATAAAGTGGTCCAGTGTCTCTTCTGCTCGATGGCAGAGTCCACAGAAGGGGTCAATAGATATATACATTCTTTTATGATAAAGAAAGTGGGTTGTTGGCAAGGCAATGAGATTGATTTTCATGATAAAATCAAAGTATTTGGGCTCTAGAGCCCATTTTTTATATTCCTTGAGTAGTCTCTTGTTGTTAATTCCTAGTATAGGTTGTATAACATTAGTATCTGCTTCTCTGTTTATTAAATCATAAATATCCCAGTATGAATACTTATGCAAATACTGTTCTGGACTCTTGTCTGTGGTTTTGCATTGGTATATAATGTTGGTGAAAAAGGAACCTTTTGGAGGTGGTCTATCTGTTGGAGTAACTTCTAGCAAGTGATTAATTTTGGGGTATTTGGCAAGTATTGTGATTATTGAGTTCCTTAACTTCTGTATATGAAAAACATTGATGTTGTGCAAATCAAGTCCATTTTTTATTAGAGGTTGGCTAAGTTTTTTTGTGGAAATTGCTACTGTTTTTCTGGCCCAAAGTAGTTTATTATATATGGTTTTAATTTTTGAAATGAACCCCTTTGAGAATGAAATAACCGGTACATAGTAAGTTATTTTGGTTGTGATAAGCTGGTTAATTAACTGTACTTTGGAATATAGTGAAAGATATGCCTTGGACAAGGAGTTTATAATTTTTGTGGCTTCTTCTTTAAGTTTATTTTGGATATGGCATCTCATTCCTGTAATTCCCATATGAAATGGGAACCCAAGAAAAGAGTTTGGTTTCTGATTTGTAAATTGATGTACATGGTTTACCAGTGTATAGAGACCAGGCTGTGGTTTTTGCTGGATTAAATGTTAATTCATATTTTTGTGAATATTCTTGTAATATCTTTTGGAGTTGCGGTATTTGTTTTTTTTATGTTAAAAATATGGTAACATCATTCATATAGGCGATGCATGTAGTGCGCTGTGTTATGTCTGGTATCTCGATCCCAGTAAATGCATTTTGTATGCTTTTAATAAGGGGATTGATGTAAAATATAAACAATAGTGAACTAAGAGGGGATCCTTGGGATATAGATTTGGTGGGTGTGAAAGATGGTGAGTTTTTTCCATTTAAAGTTATATGGATCTCTCTGTTCAGAAGCAGGTTAGCAATTATATATAGATGTGTTCTAGGAATTTCTGTATCTTTTAGCATTTTTAGAAGTGTGTATATATTGACTGAGTCAAATGCAGCTTCTATGTCAAGCTGCACAACAACGGGTCCGTATTTTTTCCGCTGTTTTACTGTTGCTAGAATTGCTTTGAAGAATAAAGCTGCTTCTGTTGTTGAAGAGTTTTTCTTTGCATATTGTGCTTCGGAGATAAGTGGCATTATATACGGTTCAATTTCATCTTTAATAATTTTCTCCATAATTTTGATCGGCAAAGGTCCCATAGATATTGGTCTGAGGTCTGTAATAGGTGGAATAATTGCTTTCTTTTTATTATAGGGTACTATGGCTATTGGATAGACACCCTCCATGGGTTGAATTTGTTGCGCTAGATGGTTTGTTAACTGACACAAATATTCTGTTGTGAATTTACTTAGATGCTTTAATACAAACAATGGAACTCCAGGACTACCTGGATGGCAAGCATTTCGAATAGTATTTAGTTTTGTTGTGAATAGATCTTTTGTGAATGGGGTTTTTGTCTCTGGTGGGCCAAACAGATTATGTGGTATTTTATATGGTTGTCTTTCTTGTAATTTCTCTTTAAAATATTCAAAAATTGACATAATCATATTGTGTCCTGCATATGTTCCACTATTTGTATATAGTGCCATTGGCACTTTTACATCTGGTTGGTTCCCCAGCGCCCATCTTATATAATCTCTTGTCCAAGTGTGTGGCCTGGTTAGGCATACCTTGCTTTTCTTTATTTTCAGATAGCTTTTGAGTTCTTCACATGCTTTATTGTATGCATTTGTAAGCTTGAATATATACTGCTGGGTGCAGTGTGATGGGTTAATCATGATTATTCTCTGGTGTAACTGATCTGCCAGAGACAAAAGTTTTGATGGTGGATGTTGTTTTTTTGTTATATGGTTGATGTTAAAGGACAACATTCCCATAAATGCTAGATATTTCTGGACCGGGTTCAAAGTCATATCTTTGATTTTGTTTAGCATTATGTAGGTCTCAGAGAACAGAAATTCAGGGGTTGTTTCTGGAAGTAAAACTCCTATTGTTCTTGTAAGTGGAAAGGGTGATATTTGAATTTGGGCACAGTCAATTGTGACTATTTGAGCTGAGTGATCGGAAAAAGTTGAAGATTGGAAAAAGTTGAGGGAGTTAGTTTTATTTCAATAAGGTGGTGAAGCATTGGAGAATAAAAGCACAGATCAATAAGTGAAGAGAAGCGATTATTGTGGAAAGAGATGGCATCATCTGGCAAAAAACCTTGGCCACTCATTAGTGGTATGTTTATTCTGTGAAGCCAAAGTTGGGTAAATTCCTGATATTTTAAATTAAAATCTCCAATTAAGATGGTTGGGTTTGAAGTTGTAGCTAACCTTGAATTAATGTTTGCAATTATGGTATCTATTTTTTTATCCTGTAAAGGCATATATACAAAAACCAGATTTATTGTTATGCTTTTTTGGTTGAAGGTTGCAATTAATAAGTTCATGTCAATGTGAGTTATTTTGAACGTTGTGAATGGGCAATTTCTAGCAATTATGAGTCCAGTTCCAGCTGAGGGAGAGGAAGAGTCTCTGGAGCATGCACAGAAACCTTCCATATTTAAATGTTTGGCTGGGTCAGTTTGTGATCCAGCATAAATTTTTGTCTCAAGTATACCAAGCAAGTGGGGTTGTATATCCTTGATCCAATGTTTTAACTTATTAATTTTTGAGGTTGAGTTCAAACCCCTGACATTGATTGCCGCAATTTTTATTTTCATTATATGTTTTTTGGTTGAGATTTAAATATTAGGGTTGATCTGGTGTTTCTTCCCATTCATTCTCATATTCCATTTCCAGATCATCATCTGTTTCCACTGTAGTTGTATTGTTGTGATCAGAAAGGCTAAGGTTGGATTCTGTTTTGATTTTTTTGGGCCCTCTATTTTTCTTTGGTGGGCGGGCTGGTCTTCTTCTTTGTTCTGTGTCAGCTTTGGTGATTTGAGGCATATTTGGAGTGATAGCTTCCATAATTTCCATTGTTGTATTATTTTTAATATTGGGTGTTTGGTGTGTTATATATATTTTTTCTTGATCACTATTACTATGTGAGTTTATTTGTTCTTTTATTATCTCTTTTTCATCAGTATTTTGGTAGGCTGACTTAGATTGTGCGCTATTTTTTCCATTGCAGCCTCTTGAGGTTGTTGACTTTCTGTTTTTTTATCAGTGGGGGTTTGAATTCTATTGGTTGATTTTGTTGATAAATCCAGAATTTCAGGTGCTGGCAACATGTGTGCAGTTTTTTTATTATTCAATTGCTGTTGATCTGTGGTTTTTTTATTAATTTTTTCTTGTTTATTAGTTGTTTTCGTTATCTGTTTTGTACTGTTTGATTCCGGTTGGTGAGCTTCTGTTGTTGATCTTCAGAACTCGGTTGGTTTTTTTGGTTGATTTTGGTGTTGCAATCGATTGCTAAGTGTCCAGTTTCACCACATGCAAAACATCTCGGCCTTAATCCTTTTATGTGAATAGTCAGTATTGCATTCTGGTCAATTATTTGTGTTGGAATATCTTCTGGGTTTACATTGTCATTCAGCTTTATTTTGAAATGAAAGTTGTTGCTGAAAACCGGTATGGGGGTGTCGGATAAGTAGATTTGTTTTATATAAATAGCTTTGCCAAATGACTGTATTAATTTTTGAAAATCCTGAATGGTATATCCGAAGTAAGTGTTTTTAATTATTCCGTTACAATAGTTTTGTAAGCTTTGATTGACTATTATTAGCGCATAGCTTCCCAAAGTTATATCTGTGATAGATAAAGACAGCAATGGCTAATTACTGAACAGTTGTTTTCTAGCAAAAAGTAAGTAATACGGTCGTTCATAACAAAAAATAAATTCTAACGTCATAAACAAGCATGGCGTCGTGTCAAGAAGCAAACGACGTAAATTGCGCTCAAACAAACGGCGATAAAATGAAAACTACCACTATCGCAAAAACATACGCAAACGTAACAAAAATAAACCAGCAGCTTCACAGCATCGAAAAAAGTCCAGCATTAACACAGACAGCAAGATTTAGGAAGGTAAATCAAGCCGACATAAATAATTTAAACCTCGTGGAAAACAATAATGAAGAGCCCTCCCCAACGATATGGAATCAAGATGAACTGCAAGAAATAAACGTTAACTTCAACAGCACCATCCCAAAAAAATTATTCGCAACTTTCCAAAAAATTTTTTCACCGAGATCATTAGTGTTAGCTGTCACTGATAGGAATTTAACACTCTATAAATTCCCCAGAGAGCTTCTTTACGAGGAGCTGACAGCATCAGCATTGTGGGATACAGTCTCTAGTATTGGAGAGCATCCAAACTCGCGATACATTGCAATTCAGTTTTTCGATGAACATCAGCGTGCAAGATATTATTATTATTATTATTATTATTATTATTATTATTATTACATTTCAATAAAGGCTTTATTGATCTCAATGGTTTACATAAGTTTACATCTAGAAAAATTTGAAATTTAACATACAATGAATAATATTAGGGTAAACACATATAAATGAATTTTGTGGTTAATGGACTATAACAATATAAAAATTAAAAAAGCAAAAATAATCAGAGTTCTAACGTTTGAGGAGCTTATTTAGTTTTGTCTGCATGTCACTTTGAATGTTAGTTGTATGATAGTTTTTCTTTGCAGCATTCACAGCATTGATGGTTGTTTTAACAATGACCATGTTGCTGCATATAAGTGGGGGTTGGTTATTATTTTATCTCTATTTCGAATGTGTAGCAGTTTGTTACTAAATGTAGCTGGGTGTCATCTGGTGTTATTGCCAATTAAGAAAGTACATCGGGTGCACCAATACGCATATAGAACAAATGTGGCTGCCTTAATGCTAGGTATTGATCTTCCCTGAAAAGCAGCTATTATGTGATTAATGATTGTACCCGGTTTTCTGTAGGTGTTACACATCATCTGTCATGTTTGATTAAGTGCTACACATTGATAAATAAAGTGGTCCAGTGTCTCTTCTGCTCGATAGCAGAGTCCACAGAAGGGGTCAATAGATATATACATTCTTTTATGATAAAGAAAGTGGGTTGTTGGCAAGGCAATGAGATTGATTTTCATGATAAAATCAAAGTATTTGGGCTCTAGAGCCCATTTTTTATATTCCTTGAGTAGTCTCTTGTTGTTAATTCCTAGCATAGGTTGTATAACATTAGTATCTGCTTCTCTGTTTATTAAACCATAAATATCCCATATTATTATTATTATTATTATTATTATTATTATTATTATTATTATTATTATTATTATAATAATAATAATAATAATAATAATAATAATAATAATAATAATAATAATAATAATAATAATAATAATAATAATAATAATAATAATAATAATAATAATAATAATAATAATAATAATAATAATAATAATAATAATAATAATAATAATAATAATAATAATAATAATAATAATAATAATAATAATAATAATAATAATAATAATAATAATAATAATAATAATAATAATAATAATAATAATAATAATAATAATAATAATAATAATAATAATAATAATAATAATAATAATAATAATAATAATAATAATAATAATAATAATAATAATAATAATAATAATAATAATAATAATAATAATAATAATAATAATAATAATAATAATAATAATAATAATAATAATAATAATAATAATAATAATAATAATAATAATAATAATAATAATAATAATAATAATAATAATAATAATAATAATAATAATAATAATAATAATAATAATAATAATAATAATAATAATAATAATAATAATAATAATAATAATAATAATAATAATAATAATAATAATAATAATAATAATAATAATAATAATAATAATAATAATAATAATAATAATAATAATAATAATAATAATAATAATAATAATAATAATAATAATAATAATAATAATAATAATAATAATAATAATAATAATAATAATAATAATAATAATAATATATAGAGTTTAT